>OZ007596.1:290918144-291518144 GCA_963931845.1 Maratus michaelseni
CTGCGATAGAATTCGAAAAGAAATTTAAAGATAAAAGATTAAAAATTCTGTAAAGGATGCTCAGCCGAAGGGGTTAAATCAATATGAAAAGTTTCTAAAATAAAGTGAAGGTGTATTTGTGTTATTTCAACTTGGAAAACTACAAACTTGTATTATTAAACTATTCAAAGAAATTAGCGTTTGTATTAATGTGTACTATTTATCTATATTATATTTAAAAAAACATGTCCATGAGTAACGCTGACGTCATATTTACAGTGGCAACATCTGACCAATAAATTTCGTATTTGCTTCAATTTTTAAAACTTCTATACATTGCATATTTCCAATTTTTACGCCGTCAAATTGGAGAAAGAAAATTCCTTCAAATTCAATTTGGTTGAAAACCGTATCTGAAATTAATATATTTTTTTACGGTTTTTAAATTAGTTTCCATGCATGTTTCTTTTAGATATATATCTCTATAGCATGCAGCTCGATTACGAATGATACACTAATTCGCACTTAAAACATTATAAATAGCTCAGTATTATTTCAATCTAATACTCCATAACAAAATTAACACTTTATCAATAAATAAATAAAATACTAGTATAAATAAAACACAAATTTAGCAGACATGTAATCGATCTACAAGCTTAAATATTGAAATAATCGGAATGATATAGCTATAGTGAAGTCTTCGGCAACAAACCGATTGCATGTGGCAAATACAAAAGTATCGTTTTTAATGAATTTCACAGCTTTATTTGACTACATTATTGATATTTTTTATATGAAAAATCTTTTTGGTGTTTTCAGTTAACAATGTAAAAAAAAAAAAAAAAAAATCTATTGCAATTTTCAATAAAAAAGAAGAAGAAGGGTTTTAACTTATGCTCTGTAAACCGAGAAGACCGGGTTGGATCCCCTATATTTTTTAACCAATTACAATGCAATTATATATCCCTTAATCTTAATATATATTTCCTTCGCGACATTATCAATAAAGTTTTCATTTCCCATGAATTGAAATATCGAGTGTGTACACAAATGTCACAACCATAAATATAGAGATGCCATTCAATGTGACAAATTGCAAATGAAATCTCTGTCGTCTGTTTCTTATACAGAAATAAGAAGGAATAATTGATTGCTACTTTGACATCTTCTTCAGATTTATTTATTTATTTATTATAAACGCATTGTTGTCAAAACATACATTTTCTAATTATTAATCTGATTAGAGAAAATATCTGAAAGATGAATAAAGTTTTTTTACAAAACAAATATTTTATATCACATTTAAGCTTTGTAAAAGTTTTGACCATTTAATTTAAGCACTATATTAAAACAGTAAAATAAAATAAAAATAATTTAAAACGTTAACTTAGCGTCGCTTGGTCACTCATTTGACATTCCACTTTTTAATCCAAAATTACGAATTCATACCGGAAATTTTGAAAGAAAATTCTTTATTCTATGTAATCACGAAATGTCTCTCATTAAATAAAGCAAATATTGCTATTAGTATTTTCTAGTATGAATTCGGAATTTCTGAATAAAATAAAATTCAAATAATAAAATAAAATTAATTTTAACCCGGTAGTGAACGTGTTAACACATTTTGAATTTGTACGTCATGAAGGTTTTTTTAATTTAATGAATGCGACAGGCAGAATGTATATGAAATGGTCTTGTCTTTTTTGAAACTATATTTTATTCCGTTATGCTCTTAGGGTAAATTCAGGTTAGACTCCTTATTGGCCTAGTTTCCCTATTCACTGTATTATAGGTATTGGGCGTGTGGCGGAGCAAATGACGTTCTTCCACTATCAATCGTTTTAAAAAAGCGTAGTAGACGAAGTTACAGCAAATTATTTCTTAAAATAAATGTTTTATCCATCAAAGAAAGGTAAGTTCGGCTGTTATTGTATGCGCTTCTATGATAGAAATAAGTAGAAGATGAGGTATAATGTACTTACTAGAAAATTTTCATGAAATATTTAGTGAATGTTGTTGAAACGAATAATGTGATAGTTGCAGGTTTCAGACATATTTGTTCCTAATTCTAGAGCTACTGTTTGGGGTATCTATCCCGTATTAAAATGATACATGCCCCACCTGCATTGGGGAGGTATGCCTCACTTGTGATTCAGGATAAGACGTCCCATTTATAATTATCATATAATTTTGATGCGTGAGAATTTTTTTCTTAATTTTGAAGTAGGGAAATATTATATAAAATAATATATAATTAAGTAGGGAAAGTAATAGTTACGAGAAAAGCCAAGGATGTCAACTCTTAGACTTCATCTGAAAGAGGAGAGACTGTGTCAGTTGTTGCATGTAATAACGCATAGGGCTTGATTCTCCCCCTGTTCTAATGTTTAAGGATGTGGGAGAAAATCCGGGGATTTCAAACGGTCTTCCTCCGGGATAAAAAATTTATATATACCCAAAATCTTCTTTCATTTCTTACGAGCTTTTTAGAAAGTCCCTGAAGGAACACTTCATACCAGTAAAGCCACCAGGCAAAGTGCATGAAGGTAAGAATAAAAATATAAGAATGACATAATCCTACTGTGTCCACCAAGTCATATCACCCAAATTCTATAACCGCTTGATAGAACATTTTCAAACCTTTCAAAGTTAACTTCAAGAAAACAGAGAATCAGTGGATAAAGTGTAATCCCCAGCAACAACTTAAAACAATTCATGTCGGCATTGGAAATGAAAGGAAAATCAAAGCGTGTGTTAAGTACTGCATTAATGGATTAGTGTGTGCTGGAATTTTCCCATTCAATCGTGAAGTTGTCCTGGGAAAATTTTCGATGTTAATCTCATAATGATGAAAGGAGAACAAGAGACATGCCTTCCTCAATTTCGGAATCTTGTAGAGAAGGCCTACTAGATGATTGCCAAAGGAATATAGATTTGATAGACATTGGAATTTCTCGAAGACAAAACACACCTGTATTGATTGAAAATGATGAAGAAGAACCTCGCCCTTCTACACGTCAGGCTCCAGAACAAATTTTTACCTAAAATCATTCTGTTCCTGCTTTTGCTATGCGAGAAAATAGAAGAAAGTAGAAGGTAGAACGAGTTTTTGACAAGGAGTAAGTCACAGAAATAAAGAAAACAGTTCAACTCTAAAGATAAGCCATCCAGAGAAATAGACAAAGAAAATAGAACACGATCTGCCTAAAAGCTACGAGTGAAGAGAAAGTGCGAAAAAATATAGATGAACCGGGGAGCTTACCACCAACGGAAGACAACATTATAACGAAATTAAACTTCGTTTGGGGTTGGATACAGTGTATAATATTTACCAGTGAATGTGGAATAGTTATTAGGAATGATTAGATTGAGTCCTATTTTTATTGTTAATTTCATATCATTGTTAAACCCTTCCATCTGTTAAATATCATCACAAATCGTATTACCTACTACATGCTTGTCAATTGGCGGATACAATAAAAAAAAATCAAGACTAACCATAATATAGTTATCTGGGAATTGTATATGTATGATTTTTCGAATGAAATCTTACGTTGATTTAATAGTTAATTTAGAATCTGGTGAAATATTTCTTAAGAAGGGAAAGAAATTAATATAATAAATATTTTACCAGATAATAACTACTAGATAATAACTGTTCATCTAATGAACCTAACATGTTATTCCTTTCTTCTGTCTATAAAAAATGAAAATATTGTATTCGTGAAAATTTTAGACTTCTATTTTTTACATATTTGTGTGTTTCAACTTGTGCGACTTCAATGTGTTTTTTTAGAAAGTGTTTGTCCGTGAGTCTGTGTGTCTGTTTGGCTGTATGCGACACAAATTTTTTGGGCGGCATATAATAGGGTAAATTTTCGCATGAAATTCTATTCTTATGGTGAACTGGTCCTGATTATATTTTGGGTAAAATCCCACAAAAGCGGGTGCCGTAAATCGATGATTTGTTCGACTTATTTTATGCTTATATCTCCAGTTTATGTGCGCAACGTTTAAGGAAACATCAAATTAAGAATACACATTATAGGAATATATTTTCCTTCAATTTTGGTTCAGTTATCTACGAGAGGGTGAAGAAATTCGATGATTTGTTCGAAATATGCGATGCTTATATTAACACATTAAATGCAGAGAATTCAACGAAACTTCACAATTAGCATCATAAATAAAAGAATACACTGTCATTCAATTTCGGTTGCAGATATCTAAGTGACGGTGACTAAAATTGATTTTATTTATATAAAAAAAAAGATTTATGATAGAAACAACGTACTAGTTTTTTTTTTCATTTTTTAAAAATTATTCTCTTAATCAAAATCCTTCTGTTTTATACTATTATCAGGCCAAGAAACATTCGGAAATGATTTAGTTCCTCTAAAAATTAGAATATTTTATTTACATATGCTTACATTGTTATTATGCCTACTTTAGACCAATGGTTCTCAGTCCGTGCATTGTGATAGGACCTCAGTTGTGTCACCAAAATTTTAAGAGGGTGCATGTGTTTTACAAAACCTTCATTTATTTATTATTATTTTTTTTTTACTTTTTTCTAATGCATCATAGTTTTCTTCAGTTTTATTCTATTTAAACGTAAGCTTCAGAAATTATTTTTTACAGTCTAATTACTATCTTCCAAGATCCATTTTAATATTGTTGAATAAAAACTTCATTTATGACACGGAAAAAACTCGCCATTTATTAAAAATATAAATTTTTAATTACAGCCGCGAAAACTAATTATTAGTTTCAGCTTTGGGTTTTTATTAATTAAATACATTTGATATAAATTATTTTTTGCAGTCTAATTATCTTATTGAAAGATCTATTTTAAGATCTTTAAATAAGATAATTACAAGAATAAGATAATAAAAATTTCATTTATGACACGGAAAATATTCGACATGTATTAAAAAAATAATTTTGATATACAGACAAAAAACTAATTGTTATTAGTTTCAGTTTTGAGTTTTTATTAATTAAAAACATTTGATATAAACCGAAATATAAATATTTTTGATTGTATTAAAGATAATTTAATGGAGATGAGTGGAAAATATCACATTTAAAAATACATTCTAAACACAACAAACAAAATTTACATTACACATTTTATAAAATAATAGGTCTAGGTTTATATGGAATGTATTTATATTAAAGAAAACTCAAAACTGAAATTAAAATTTTGTTTTTTCGCGCATCAATTGTATTAAAATTTATTTATTTTTTTAAAAAATGATAAATATTTTTCATGTCATAAATAAAATTTTTATTCACTGGTGTTCAAAGGGACCTTGGGTATCTTAATCAGACCCTAAAGAAGAGCAGATTTCTGAAGAGTAGGTTTAAATCGATTAAATCGGAAGAAAACTATGATACATGAAATAAAGACAAAAAATCTTGCAATTAAAGATATTGTACAATTGATGATGAACCTCTTTAAATCATGTTGCATCAATATATTAAGAATTAACAGAAATATCCATACATAAACATTTGACATTTTATATTATGTGATTTTTTTAAAATGAGATTTAGCGTCAAAAAGTTTATTTTTAAGTTTTCATACTCTTAATAATTAAATGCAAGGAAAATGGTGTCGCATATTCAGATGAATTTAATTCTTTCTGATAAAAATTATGTTTTCTGAAAGAAAGGGGTTACAAAACGTTAAACGGGTTTTAATACAATTTATGAGTGATGGCAAAGGCAGTAATCTAATTACAAAAAGTCAAAAACAAATATCTCTTTAAAAGTTAATAAATCTATAAAAATTATTTTTAAGAATTTTAAACACTGAACATTTCATTTTATGCGATTTATTAAAAAGGAGATTTAGCGTCAAAAAGTTTAATTTTCTGTTTGTATACTCTTAATAAGCAAATGCAAGGAAATGATGAAAATGGTGTCACATCTTCAGATAAATTTAATTCTTTCTGATAAAAAATATGTCTTCTGAAAGAAAAGGCTTACAATACGTTAAACAGGATTTAGAACGATTTATGAGTAATGACAAAGGAAGTAATCTAATCCCAAAAAGTCAAAAACAAATATCTGGATAAAATTAATATATCTATATTAAAAAAATATATATAAGAATTTTAAGATTCAACATTTCATATTATGTGAGTTTTGAAAAATGAGATTTACGTCAAAAATTTTATTTCTATGTTTTTATATTCTTAATAATAAAATGCAAGGAAATGATGAAAATGGTGTCACATCTTCAGATAAATTTTATTCTTACTGATAAAAAATATGTCTTCTGAAAGAAAAGGCTTACAATACGTTAAACAGGATTTAAAACGATTTATGAGTAATGACAAAGGAAGTAATCTAATCCCAAAAAGTCAAAAACAAATATCTGCACAAAATTAATATCTATATAAAATAAATAAATAAGAATTTTAACATTCAACATTTTATATTATGCGATTTTTGAAAAATGAGATTTACGTCATAAATTTTATTTTTATGTTTTTATATTCTTAATAGGAAAATGCAAGGAAATGATGAAAATGGTGTCACATCTTCAGATAAATTTAATTCTTTCTGATAAAAAATATGTCTTCTGAAAGAAAAGACTTACAATACGTTAAACAGGATTTAGAACGATTTATGAGTAATGACAAAGGAAGTAATCTAATCCCAAAAAGTCAAAAACAAATATCTGCACAAAATTAATATCTATATAAATAATAATAATAATAATAATAATAATTTTAACATTCAACATTTTATATTATGCGATTTTTGAAAAATGAGATTTACGTCAAAAAAATTTATTTTTATGTTTTTATATTCTTAATAGGAAAATGCATGGAAATGATGAAAATGGTGTCACATCCTCAGATAAATTTAAATCTTTTTGATAAAAATTATGCCTTCCACAAGAAAAGGGTTACAAAACGTTAAACGGATTTTAGAACGAGAGTGATGAAAAAGGAAGAGTGATGAAAAAGGAAGTAATCGAATTACAAAAAGTAAAAAATATGTATACGTTTAAAAAATAATAAATGTATCAAAAATATTTTGAAGAATTTTAACATTCAGCATTTCATATTATGCGATTTTTTAAAAACGAGACTTAGAGTCAAAAATGTCTTTTTATGCTTTTATATTCTTAATAATAAAATGCAAGGAAATGATGAAATGGTGTCACATCGTCAGGTCAAATTACTTCTTTGTGTTTTAAAAATCATGTCTTCTGACAGAAAAGGGGTACATTATAAAATGTAGTAGGAAGGATTGATTTAAAAGAATTTGTGAGTAAGGACAAAGGAAATAATTTAAGTATAAAAAGTCAAAAACAAATATTTCTTTAAAAACTTTTAAATCTATTAAAAAAATATTCCTAAGAATTTTAACGTTCTATAAATTATTTTCATTTTTTTGCTTGGAAAAGGGGATTTTTTTAGTGCTAGTAATTAAATTTAAAATGACATATATTCTTGGCATAATGTTTTTTTTTTATTTGTTAATATTAAAATCATTTTAGTGTACCACGGGAAGTAAATCCTGTGTGCAAGTACGCCTAGAGGTAACAATGGTTGAAAAACACTGATTTAGATAACAGAAGGGTCAGGGATAGAACGATGACAGTCCAAATGTTGTTATTCATCGCTCTTACCATTACGAGAGTGGATATTATTCGTTCTCCTTTCTTTTATACCTATCTTCAACTGTATTTTTACACTCTTTTATATAACTAAAATTGGTTTTTGTATATAAAGATGGAATTTCGTAACTGATTTTTCTCTCAATACTTATATGCTAGAATTAGAAAAATTATGTACACTAGTGTGTTTTCGCTGACAATACAACATTTTAGTTTATTTAAAAATTAACTATGAGCTAACAAATTAATTTTGAAGCAATTTCCCATTAGCCGTGTACAGGTAAACCATTTCCCAACATTCTGTATGGTTACAACTGTATATGCGTTGCAATAAGAATGGATTTATCTATGCGCCAAAACACGCTTGCTAAAGTAGGCCAGCTGGCTATGAAACTGCAATAACGAAATATTTTAAACACAAAAATTAGAAAATATAAAAGAAAAGTAAAGAATGTAAAGTATATTTAGTTAAATACACTTTCATCAATTAATAGTTTCATCTTAATTGAATTGTGGCTATACGCTGTGAAATCAATTTAGAAATCCTAAAAAAATTAGTTTAAATACTATTTTTTAATTACTTTTATGGTACAATATCTCAAAAAAGACACACAGCGAAGAATTACAATTACACGTAAAAAAAAACTGGGAATTTTCCTTAATCGAGTTCAATGAGTACGACAAATTAACGTATTGTAACGGAAATCTTGCGAAATAAACATGACTACTTGCAGTGATGAAATTAGTAGTGATGTTCAAGATAAAGTTTGAATAGTTATAATAGAACTTAAAAAAAAAAAAAAAAAAAAAAAAAAACATTATTATAACTTTATTATTTTAACATTATTTTAACTAACTAAGGATTACCTTCATTTTTATCGATCGAAGATAGAATCGAAGATAATCGATCCAAATGATAACGCCTTTCCAGCTGACAGATGATACTGTAACCTCAAATCTTAGAAAAAGTACATATTCCTGTTAACATTTACTCTTTTTTCATACCACTCTTTTTTTAACAGAAAAAAATATCTTGCTTCATCACCGAAAAGTTAAAATAAATAAAAGAAAATTTTCTGTTACAAATTCTGCTAAGAAAAAATTGTAAAAATTGGAAGTTATGATATCATTACTTTTCCTATCTGATCCTTTAATTGTTATTTTGTATGTGGTTAAATTTGCAATTGAAAAAAATATTTTTATTGTAAAAAAACACTTTAGTCGCATATTTTTTTATTATGTTCTATCAGATAAACATGTATTCACCTATTATCGATATTCAGATCTTTATACGATTAAAGAGAATATATTTCTTTTTCAAGATTTTTAATTCTAGAATTCAGATTTTTTTGTTTGGCTATTATGTTAAAAGAAAACTAATAAATGCAGTTTTATCTATTGAAATAATTTCAGGTATCGCAGAGACAAATTTTTAAAAATTAGTTCGAAATTAAACGTAAATTTAATATACAATTGATTAGAACATCATGCTAACACATTTATCATTTTCTTATTAAAAAAGTGGAATGATTTTTACAATGTACAAAAATTAAAAGGATTCACCGCATAGATTTATTACTGAACTGTGTTTCAGCATAATGAAACAGGTAGCTGTTAGCACATATATTTTAAAGCAGCTTGATCATGAACATAAATTGGAGTATTTTATGGAGCCAATTAAAGTAATGCGGTGAACTGAGTTTAAGGCTGTACCCTAACTTTAATTTTGGTTAATGAGACCATCAATTAAATTTATATTGAATGCAATATTTTTTAATGATATAAAATTTTGGGGATTTTCAATAGAATATCACAGCCAAATACTTTCGTGTATTTTTATTTGTATTACAATACCGTTCTTTGAGGTGAGAATAAATGTGAATTTAAAATATCTTTTGTTTCTGGGCTAGTTATTTTCAAAATTTGAAAGCAATGTTTCTTTTTAATTGCATGTTTTCTTGTTTCTAAATCAAATAAAAAAAAAGACTTGATAAACAGTTCTCTGACTTACGTCAATACATAATTCATAACAGAATTACACTAATATTAATTGGTCGATTTTTAAACATACAGTTGCACAAACTACACATGTATTTCTCGAGCTAAATCCACCCCAAAACATTTTAAAAACATCATAGGTTAACGAAATGTAAGTTACACAATCAAGTTATCTTATATAACTGACACTTATAATACAGTTTTAAAATTTATTCTTAATAAGAATCATCAATTCAAATCCCTCTGCGTACGTTACGGATTCAGAATCATGTACATTATAATACATGGTATGCGCTAACGTACAGTCGTGGAAAAAAGAAGCGAATACCCCCTACTATCTCTGCAAAAAAATATTGTAGAAGATAACTAGTGGTACCAAACGATTGGAAATAAAGTATATTTTTAAATGATGTGTGTAAAATTTTCTTAGGGGGTATCTACATACCAAAACAAACCCAAACTTTGTTTTTTTTAATGGCACCCCCCAATTTGACAAGTTATTTTTTATCTTCAAATCAAGCTATGCCTAGATACCAAATTTCATGAAATTCCTATGATTAGTTTCAGAAAAATTAATTATTATAAAATGAGCATATTTTAGGGACTGTATGCAAACTGAAGTTCGGTACTCGATTGTTGAAATGCTACAGATGAACTAAATCACTTCTATTAATGTGTTATTTCTTGCCAATAGGACTATTTTACTCACTTAATATGTTTTGGCTATTGTTATATATGGTAAAATATTTTTCAATATTCATTTTATAATGTTTACAACAGTTGAATTATCTGATTAAAAATATATACGTTTATATGTGATTAAAATAGTTTTTGAATATCTGAATGTTATTGGAATTTTTAACGGGTTTTTATAATGCTTTTTCAAAGATTTTGTATTTATTTTACTTGCTCTTTTCTGAATTTATATGTGAAGAATATCTGCGAATACAAAATTTAGAACAAAAAATAGATGAAGGAAACGTTTAAGAAAAAAACGTAGACCAATTGCTTTTCAGTCTGAATTTAAATCCTAACTAGATTGCTAATGGCATATTTTTAAAACTTTTTTAGCAAATACACAAGATATATGCATTTATAAGAAACTTTACTTCAAACGTAAATACCGCATATAAATTAAAGTAAGTTTATTAGACTGAAGAAGAAGCTAGAAATTCAATTAAAGGTTACAAAAATGAGTAAGGATTGTTTTTCTAAGGTAGGACTCTTCCTTTTTTAAAAAAATGAGCGTTGTTAATTTTAAAATAAAAGCAAAACTAATTTACATAACTGACGTAACATTATATCTCAGGCAAATACAATTTACGTAATTTTAATAAACAATTTAAAATTAGACACAGAATTTTTTTTAAAGCCCCATCTTATTCTAATCAATAATAAAATGAGTAAAATATTTTTTTTCAAATTATGCTTTTCTGCACATCATAGACGGTCTATAATAGACTAAAACCACCATATTACTGTTTCTTAAGCATAACTTGGAAGTACTTTGAAGAAAATTTCGAAATTTTGAATGCGCATAAAGCATAATAAATATAAATCCATCAAAAAATTGTAGGCTGCAATTCATCTTTTTTTTCGAATATTAAATTGATAATTAATAATTCATATTATAAAAATATAAAAATTACAAATTCAACTTATTTATGTTTGTGTTTTTCAGTATTATAACAAAACAAAAAAATTAGCACCTTAGGATTATAATTTCAGGATATATTAATACAAATATGAAAATGTTATTTAACATTGAAGCTCTGAATTTTGAATGTTTATAATTCAAAATCTTATCATCCAAATGACTTGAAATTTGGTATCTAGGCATAGTTCGAACCGATGATTTCAAATATTGTGTCAAAATTGTTTGTGGCATTGGAAAAAATAAAGTTTGGGCTGGTTTTGATATGTAGATAGCTAAGCAAAATTTATATACATCATTTAAAAGTAGACTTTATTGCCAATCGTTTGGTACGAGTAACTTTCTTTTACGGCAATTTGTTGCAGAGTTAGTGGGGACGTTCACTTTTTTCCCCACGACCGTACGTAATCATGTATGTGATATAGTTGCAGTAGAATCCTGCATCTGGATGGATAACCCGCATTTATCCGATCCCGACACGGACCAAACAGCGGGTTGGTTTGGCTTGACTCTGTCTTTTTTAATTCGGGTTCGTTTTGGATTGATTTTAAATATTTCAGTTTTGGGTTGACCCGATTTTTCAAAAAAGGTTCTGAATATATATATATACAGTCAAACCTCGTTAACACAAACACGCTTAACGCGAATTACTTTTAGCACGAACTGTTTCTGATTTCCCCATCCAGTTGTATGTAATGTATTTAAGTTCGGATAACACAAAATACTTTTAACACGAACAAAAAAAGTTTCCCTTGAATGTTCGCTTTAACGAGGTTCGACTGCATATATAAACTATATATTTAAACATTATTGAGTGTATATGTATTCATTTTTACGCAACAAAGATAAAATTGATATTACAGGTATAATTCTAGACTGTTTTTCCAGAATTGTATCAAAATTTGGATTAACTTTCTCTGACTTCAGGATAGGTTAGTGATCGGAATTGAATATTTTGGGTTCGAGCCGGGATCGGGTTAACGTATGTCGGTTTCGGGTTGAAGAAATATTTATGGTACAATAAACGTACGGGTACAATAAACGTTAGGGTACAACCGAAAACGTACAGAGATCTAAGGTAGGAAACTGCTTACGTTATATATTTATTTTATTTTAATTTCCTTATTGTGTTGATATTTACATTTCATATGCTTCAATATTAAGATGTGCTGAATTGTCAAAATGAATTAAATTTTAGCTTTACAATATTTATTAAAACTTTAGTCAAAACTTCTTGGCAATGATACTTCTTGTTTTATATCTCATGTAAGAAATCAAAGACGTATGGAATTTTTCCTTATTCATCAATTAAAGTTTTGGAAACTTTTCAGTTTGACAGCTGCCGGATTTTTGTGCTAACATTTTTGAAAATTAATTAAATTTGAAAACTTATTTGCGTAATGTGAAAGGAAAACGAGAAGAAAACTGCTGACTACTGGCAGCATGAAACATCCATGCGTTAATTAAAAATGAAAATAAATGTATTTTGTTGTTCAAATGTATATATAATATATATATATTTATGTGTGTGTGTGTGTGTGTATCATTATTTTTAGAAAATTTATGTACTTTAATTTTTTTTTGTTTTATCCTTATTTAAATATTGATACATCTGATGAAATACCGTTTTATCTATACTTTTTAATAAACTTTATAATTGATTTGTATTCAGAAATTACAAAAATATTTCATTTTTATTAAGAAAAATGTCATTTGCTTTGAGTATTTTTTATTGCGAGAGTTATATTTTCAAAATTCTCACTAAAATAAAAAAATGTTTTTATTCGGAAACACTCTAATAAACTATACCCATAATCAAATTAAAATATCAGAAGGTACAAATAAAAAAATATATATTATTTAAAAACAAAATTTTGAATTCTTTCAGTACATACCTGTGCGTAAATAACGCTTATATCATAACTATGCTTGAAACATGTGTTAAGAACTGTATTGGCATTACAACAATGCAGTTAATTATGCTCCAAACCACCCTCACTAATTTATGCAAATAGACTATAGGTCCAATTATGGAACTTTCCCTTAACTTTTTTAATGTAGACTTAAGCACATATACGTACACATCCGCGCAATTTTACATGCACACTCGTATCAAATTACTGCTAAAAGCAACCAAACAAGTTCTCGAATTCTGACACAAGCGTTTACATGAAAGCTAATTCTATAAATTAACAATTTTATAAATACGAGTTTTATTCTGAAAGTTTTGGAACGGGAAAAATTTGCATGTGTGATGACATTATTGGTGGCAGCTTAATTAAATATGAAGCATTACTACGTGCCATGCCAAATATATCTCGACAAATATTTGTCACGTGGCTGCTCGGGCTAGTTGAGACCAGGTCCTATGCTGACTCAGTCTCACTAAGGATGTCGATCTCGAGGAAATTTTTCCATAAATGATTTTTTATCATGTTAAATCAGATTTAAGTGAAAATCGTTGTTTTAAAAGATTATCAAAGGCTTTTCAAACTTCTCATCCTTCATATGCAACCATATTTAGATGGTTTCGAGAATTTAAGCAATGGAAAGCTGACTTCAAAGGTGACGGATGAAGTGGAAAGGTCTCTCAGCATCCTCAAATAAAAATGCCGAAAAGATAAAGTAATTTTGAAAAATACCCACATATTACATATAAAGCTATTCAATGGACTCTGAATATTGCATCGGAAGCAATATTTAAGCTGTTAAAATGCTGTGAGATTTAAAAGTGGGAAATCTTTGTTGCAGATATAAATACGAGTGTCTCATGTGCTGACAGAGGAGCAAAAAAGTACAAGAGTGCCATGGTACCAATGAATGTTGGATAATACTTGTTCTGGCATCTCCAAACGTCTGTATGAAGTTGTTACAGTAGATTAAATATGAAGTTGCAAATTTCATCTGTAAATTAAAAGACAATCTTCAGTTTGGGTGTTTGAAAATGCAGAACCGCCAACAAAAGTCAAGCGGCCGTCATTGGCAAAAAAATGCTTCCCATATTTTTTTTTCCAAAAGTGGCCATATCACCTCAGTACCTTTGGAAGAACGAAAATATTTATTGCCAACTGGTATACTGGGATTTGTCTACCAGACGTTATTAAAAAGTTGAAAAAAAAAAACCGACAACAGACAGGAACAAGATACATTTTCTTCACCAGGAAAATGCCTCAGTACATCCTGGTGTTTTCTGTCGGGTTTAGATCAACTGAATTTTGTATTTTTTAAAGATCTTAATAAAGAGAATACCTTTAAAATATACCGGGATGGAAATCTATGCTCTACAGTCCTGGTTTCCTCCTCTGAGCTGTCCCTCTTAGGTAGTCCATCGAGTTTGAATGTTTCGATGGATCGCTTTTTGACACACCTTTAAATCAGGATGGATGAGCGGGAAAAAAATTGAAATCTAGTTTCTAAGAATGTGTAAATGAGTGTAAAAATGCTTATTTTGAGAAAAAAAATATTTTTTTATATGCTGTAGATTTTTGGTATTTCAAAACTTTCAGAGTGACCCTCGTAAACATTCTACTGAACAGAATATGTTGCAATATTTTTTTTTTTGCTTATATCGATTTATTTATAGCTATTGATCTATATGTCCAATTATATATATAGTGATTCTATATATTAAAAATTTTCAATAACTATGTACCCGCACTCCCATACAGAAATTTCCCATGTGAAATCACTTGTGTTTTAAACGTAAAGAAAAGCTCTTTTTGTAACTTTTTAAACTACATTGAAATCATCGAAAAGTTACAGAATTTTTACAGTTATAATATTTATTAACAATAATACAGTAATAGAAAGTAGAAGAATATTATTTATTTTAAAAAAGTACTAGACATAATAGTTAATCTATATAAATACTTTTTTATCTTATCACATAAAGTAATATCATATTTTATTTTATACATATACTAGATGGAACCCGTCAAAATTTGACGGCAAACAACTTGATAGTACCATAAAAATAAAATTTATAGCTTTAACTTGACAAATTTCATAGTGGGGAGCATAATATGATTAAGCGGTCACTGACCTTTCCATTGATATATCACATGAGGGGTGTGTGCAAAGTTCAGAAAAGTACCCCCTTGGGGGGTCAAAGTGGGGGATGGACATGGGAGATGCATAATATGATTAAGTGGTCACAGACCTTTCCAATGATATATAACATGAGGGTTGTGTGCAAAATTTACAAAGTACCCCTTGGAGGGGGGCAAAGTGGGGAGATGGGCATCGGAGATGCTTAATATGATATAAGTGGACAGAGGCCTTTCCAATGATATATAACATGAGGGTTGTGTGCAAAATTTAGAAAGTACCCCTTGGGGAGGGGGGGAGCAAAGTGGGGAGATGGACATCGGAGATTCATAATATGATTAAGCAGTCACAGAACTTTCCAACAATATATGACATGAGGGGTGTCAACAAAATTTAGAAAAGTATCCCTTGGGGGGGTGGGGGGGCAAAGTGGGGAGATGGACATTGGGGATGCATAATATGATTAAGTGGCCACAGACCTTTCCAATGATATATAACATGAGGATTGTGTGCAAAATTTATAAAGTACCCATTGGGGGGGGGGGGCAAAGTGAGGAGATGGACATCGGAGATGCATAATATGATTATGCAGTCATAGACCTTTCCAATGATATATAACATGAGGGTTGTGTGCAAAATTTATAAAGTACTCTTGGGGGGGGGGGGCAAAGTGGGGAGATGGGCATCGGAGATGCATAATATGATTAAGCAGTCACAGACCTTTCCAACAATATATAATATGACATGAGGGGTGTCAACAAAATTTAGAAAAGTATCCCTTGGGGGTGTGGGGGGGGGGCAAAGTGGGGAGATGGACATTGGAGATGCATAATATGATTAAGTGGTCACAGACCTTTCCAATGATATATAACATGAGGGTTGTGTGCAAAATTTATAAAGTACCCTTTGGGGGGGGGCAAAGTGAGGAGATGGACATCGGAGATGCATAATATGATTAAGCAGTCACAGACTTTTCCAACAATATATGACATGAGGGGTGTCAACAAAATTTATAAAAGTGCCTCCCTTAGGGGGGGGAGGGGTGGCGGGATGGACCCCGGAGATGCATAACATGAATAAGCGGTCAAATACTTTTCCAGCGATATATCACAGGAGAGGTGTCTGCAAAATTTAGAAAAGTGTCCCACTTGGGGGGGGAGTGGGGGGATAGACCCGAGATGCATAACATGAAAAAGAGGTCACAGGCGTTTCAACTTGCAACTTTTTTGTCGAAGGCATTTGATAATATTAAATTTTTTTTTACCCAAGACAATTTAACGATATTCTTAATTTTTTTGCATAATTCGTCAAATGTTCATGGAAAAAAATCATGAAATTCGCTAATCAATAGTTGATAAATTATAAAATTCAACAATCGATAGCAGTAAAATTGGTCAATCGATAAGGGAAAAATCACAAAATTCATCAAATGGTCTCCTGTAAAAAAATTGTCCTGCACACTGATGATATGATCAAAAGGATTTTGAAGTATAGGACAAAATTAACACTTGCCAAACAGCGAGTAATGCTGAAAATTTGGCAATGGACTTTATTGCCACCACTGGTCAAACATAATAGTCACACTCAACAATTGCGATGATTGAATGGAAAAAGATTTTTTTCTCTGCTGTCGCTCGACAAATTTCGAAACCATTTGGCGAATTTCACGATTTTTTCCCCGAAATTGACGGATTGTGATTTTTTTTCTCGAAGCCATTCGACGATATTCGAAAACTTTCCCCCCCGAAACCAGTTGATGAATTTTGCGATTTTTCCACTGTCGATTAATGAATTTTGTGATTTTTCCGCTATCGATTGACGAATTTTGCAATTTATCAACTATCGATTAATGAATTTCATGATTTTATCCATGAACGAACAAATTGCGCACTTTCTTTCCGCTAATGTTTGACACATTTCGCCCTTTACAATTCAGCCAATGAGTTGAACGTTGTTTCTTTCCAGAAATGTCAAGAATGAAACAATGATTCTTTAGGATGAATTTCCTTCGTTCGATACCACATGGAAGAATGTGTGCAATGCAGCAACGGGCGTCACAGACTTTTTAGGGCATCTGCAGACTAAAAACATCTAACCAATCTTCGCAGGGGGGAAAAATCACAGATTTCGTCAAATGATTGAGGAAAAAACACTAAATTCATCAAAGGATCATGGGGAAACATGACTTTCGTTAAAAGACAACAGAAAAAACATTAATTATGCAAAAGGATCGTGAAAGATAAGCAAATTTTGTCAAAGAATCGCAAAAAAGGAAAGTTCACCAAAAGATCACGCTTTTTTACTAAATTTCGTCTAAAAATTGCAGAATAAAATGTATTTTATCAAAGAATCGCTGGAAAATGCGAATTTCGTTAAGGATCAAGAGAAAAATGTGAAATTCTTCCAAGGATCGCTGAAAAAACACGAATTTCGTCAAAGAATTGCTGAAAAAAACATGAATCTCGCCCAATAATAGAAAAATCATGGTTCATAATCATTATATCTAGTAGTATATGTAAATACAGTTTGTGATATTGACAAAATTAACACTCACCAATCGGCGAGTAATACTGAAAATTGGTAATTGATGTTATTGCCAGTACTGGCTAAACTTAATAGTCACACTCGCCAATTGCGATGATTGAATGTAAAATGAAATTTTTTTCCCGCTGTCAATCAAATATTTTTGAAACCATTTGGTGAAGTTTTTCCCAAAACCATTTTGTGAATTTCCCGATTTTTTCTTCAAAATCATCTTTCAACAATATTCGACCCAATACGCATGCGTAAAAAAAATCACCAGCCAATGAGGTGAGGGACTATTACTGTCTCTAGAAACGTGTTTGGGATCATCTCCTGTTTTTTTTTTTCTTGCACATTGCATTAAACCTAGGAAGGTATTTATATAGAACTCACTGTGGAGTGTTTAGAAGGTATTTATTTTATTTATTATAATTTGTATGAATACTTAGGTGTCCATTTCGGATTTACTGTTTAAAAATGAATTTAGGCTCATTTAACATTCGCGAAATCAATCCGATGGAAATTGTGTTTTTAGATCTCTAACATTTTGTATATATAGTACAGAAAATAATTATTCAAACGTACGTAAAAATATCGTAGAACACGTAATACAAAATTGGACCACTTATAGTCCGTTTATTATCAGGGATGAATCTTATGGTGTTCCGATTGCTAATGAAAACGATTATGTAAATATATGGTTCTTCATAGAAGTATGTGCTTCTTCACACTTCAATAGAAGCATTGCTTAAATTAATATGATGCAGTTTTAAAATATTAAGTAATGATTAATACTGTCAAGGAATCTACTCATATACGTAATTAAGTTTTGGTACTTCTCTATTATCTCATCGACCACTTTTCATAACAAAAAACTGTCGCCAAACTGTAACGCCAAATAAACGGGAGAGCGTTGTCATTAATACGCGCAAATGTTGAATTAAAAACCACTTGACGACATAACAAACACGTATAATGCTTCCGACATCAAGTAAATGGGACTGCATTTTTGGCATTTAATCATACAGTTTGGCGATAGTATTTTGTTATGAAAAGTGGACGATGCGATAATAGAGAAATACCTAAGTTTTTTATACCAAGTTTGAAAATTTATCTTTTTTTGACATTTAAAAAAAATAACAGAAAAAACATTACAAATTTGCCGATTTGCTCAGCGGTCAAAGGATTAAGTAAATATTAATGATTAAGCGGAACTGGTTCTAGCTATGAAGTAATATTATTTTGCTCAAAAACCCCCAACAAAAAAAGAATTACAAAGAATAAGTAATCGTCTTTAAATATACAAAAAACAATGTGATTAATGACCAGGATTTTTTTACATATAACATTTTTTATATACAAAATAAAATTCGAAATAACCTCATTCATTTCACCCGATGTCAAAAATAGTTTTTTTTTCCACATTCCTGGACAAAGCACTAAATCAATAAAATCACCAATTTGTGACAAATTATGAGTTTCATATGAATCGCCCATGAACGGACATGCAAACTGGTAAAAAATGAATGTAATAAATTAAAACATTCAAGATTTGTATACATACAAACAATACAATGTAAATATTAATATTGTTACAGGATACATTGTTTGTATATATACTTCTTTGTATACATATATTGTTTGTATACATACAAACAAATATAATGTAAACATTATTCAAATATTAAGAGTTTGCAAATCAAAACATTCTAAAGATTTGTATACATACAAACAATATAATGCATACATACTCTTTACAAATAAAATAGCACACTTATGTAATGACAAAACTTTTAAATCGAATAGAGATAATATATTTCTGTTAAAAAATAATGCTAAAGTTCAGACTTATATATATTATACATTCACATAAAGCTAGTCACATTCCTGCATATTTATTAAATATTTAGTTGCTAAATACAGAAATAATATTTTATAATTTATATTCAGACGCTCAGATTCGCTTTTTTTGAACACATAATAATAAAAATATTACTACCGTGCGTACTGTCTTTTGACATTATATTTACATAATAGTTTTCATTAGCAATCGGAACACCATAAGATTCATACCCGATCATAAACGGAATATAAGTGGTCCAATTTTGTATTACATGTTCTACTATATTTTTATTTACGATTGAATAATTATTTTCTGTACTATATAAACAAAATGATTTGATTTTGCGAACGTTAAATGAACCTAAATTCATGTTACACAGTAAATCCGAAATGGATACCTAAGTATTCATACAAATTACAATAAATACAACAATAAATAAAATAAATACCTTCTAAACAATCCACAGTTTTTTATATAAATATCTTCCTAGGTTTAACGCAACGTGGAAGAAGCCATAATAACAACAGGAGTTGATTTTGATTTGATCTTGATCCCAAATACGTTTGGAGACAGGAATAGACCCTCGCCTCATTGGCCGGTCCTTTTTTGACGCATGCGTACTCGGTCGAAATTCGATGGAAATTTGACAAAATTACCAAACTGCTTTAAATAGATGGATAATAGAGATTAATGCATTAAAATAATATAATTAAAGGCTGAATACGAGTAAAAACATTTAAAATTTTTGAATATTGAAAGATTGTTTTTTATTTCAACTTAATCATTATCGGATTCTTTTAACACCATTTATATTGATTTCAAGTGATACCTTTTAAATGATTTCGAGTTATGGTTAGTTTATTTGCAAATTTTTAGATTAAAATAATTGAAAACATCTTAAATACGTTGAAGACTTAATTTTATATTTATTAGCTCGAAAAATTACAACTAAAATAAACATTAATCAAAACTTTAAAAGACGTCTTTAAACAACGGTAGGTATAGTGTTAAAAGTGAATTACTTTATTAAAAGATCATTTCTCTTTTACAAAATTTCATATAAGCATTTCTTAATACATTTTATTTTATGTCTTTAAAATATGTAAAAGACATTTTTGTATCATTATTGGTAAATTGTTTACAGTTTCTTTCTGTGGATATTTTATTTTTGTAATATTAAAATATTATGGATGAATTTAGGATTTGTTTTTCAGTGTATACCAACTATTAATATGGATAATTAATTATTTTCATGATTTTAATCAAACATTAATGCTTTATATCATACTAGCAAGCTACGCTGGTCAATTTCTTTTAACGAACTTTTAATCAAACAAAATATTGACATTTCATAATTCATTTTTATATTTTAACAGAATAATAATGCTACTATAATTTGTGACTCGTGCTATAGCCAATATACACGACAGGACACGTCGCCTTTATTATTATCTTTTTACGCATGAAGGTTTCGATATGGTACTCCATTGTGAAATTTGGTAATTTTTCAAATTCAATATTAGAAAAACGGCATAATCACTTAGATTTGAAATTTATATCAAGAAAAATACATTTTTTCAATTGTACCTTTCAAACGCAGTTTGTCTAATAATTTTCTGACATATAATTTTCGAGCTATTATTTTTTTTCAGTAACTTCAAAGGATTCATTTTCCGAGATTAATCTGTGGCAACAATTAACGAAAAACCCAGTCGTCAGCAACGCATAGCTTTTTATTAAAGAGGCTGTTGGAGCAGGGATTGTCACCATCAATTTGCCTCCATCACTTTTGAAATCGGTTCTGTAGTTTCAGAGGTTCCATAGAAATTGCAATTTAAAATGTTTTCAGAACACTTTTCGCTTATTTCACTCTTTTAAATTTCGATTTTTTTTAATTTGTTCTTACAGAGCATTTACATCTTATAAATAACAACAATGGCAAATTTCAAATTTCTAGCTCCTTCAGTATAAAAAAAATTCGCAATTTTAGAACGTTTTCACTCCTGCACCCCCCTGGGGTTAGTGGTACCGACATAAAATATCGCCTATGTTGGAGCAGGGATGTTCACCATCAATTTGCCACCATCACTTTTGAAATTGGTTCTGCAGTTCCAGAGATTCATTAGAAATTGTAATTTAAAATGTTTTTAGAACGCTTTTCGCTCATTTCACCCTTTTAAATTTCGAATTTTTTTAAAAATTTGTTCTTAGAGAGGATTTACCTCTTATAAGTAACTACAACGCCAAATTGCAAATTTCTAGCTCCTTCAATATAAAACAAATTGCAATTTTAGAACGTTTTTCGCTCCTGCACCCCTCTGGGTTAGTGGCACCGACATAAAATATAGTATATGTTGGAGCAGGGACTGTCACCATCAAATTGCCACCATCACTTTTGAAAACGGTTCTGTAGTTCCAGATATTCCATAGAAATTGTAATTTAGAATGTTTTTAGAACGCTTTTCGCTCATTTCACCCTTTTAAATTTCAATTTCTTTTTTATTTTGTTCTTAGAGAGCATTTACATCTTATAAGTAACTACCATGCCAAATTTCATGTTCCTAGCTCCTCCAGTATAAAAAAAATCGAAATTTTAGAACGTTTTTCGCTTTTGCTCCCCTCTTGGGGGTAGTGGCACCGACATAAAATATAGCCTATGTTGGAGCAGGGATTGTCACCATCAATTTGCCACCATCACTTTTGAAATCGCTTCGGTAGTTCCAGAGATTACCCCCTACAGACAAACAAACAAACAAACGAACAAACAAAAAAACAATCTTTACTACTTTATAATATTAGTATAGATAATTCCATTATAACAACGAAATCAATTAATGAGTGGTGTATAAAAATATTTGCAATAATTGGTTTTAGTTTTTATTCATTTTCAAAATTAATGAAATATGTTTAAGTATGATTTATGTTCCTCTGTGTGCCTGTCCGCGCTCTGGTCCTCTCAAAAATACCTAGATTGAAGCTCTGTATATGGCCATATTGAAAATGATGTGTGTAGAAAGTTTAGTTAGTTTACAGGGTACCCTAAGATTAAATTTACTGCATTTGAAATTTAAATTATGATTTTTAAAAATGTATCTGGCTATAACGGAAGTTGCCTTGCTCTTAGTGACTACTTCCGTTCTTTTAAAATTAATCTCGTACTCTCTTTTAGGTAGCTTTCAATACAAAAAAGTATAATGCTACCTATTGCAGCCGTTCGGAGGAAAGCAGTTCCGGAAAATTTCGATATATTTTCATCGATCATGACCCCCAGACCCCAAAACTACCCTCCGTTCAAATGTTGATTTATATATATAGATATATCCATATATATATATATATATATATATATATATATATATATATATATATATATATATATATATATCTGACCTATGTCATACGATAACGCTCGTATTTATTAATCGATTTTGATGAAACTAATTGTGTGTATTAAGGTCTCCAATGTCTCGACCGAGTTCGTTGGCCTGCTTGGTCCGCCATTTTGTTTCAAGATGGCGGCCATTTAAAAATTTAAAACTAAAATAAATATACAAAAAAATTAAAAATTCAAATTTATTTTTTAGTTACGTGTTAGGCCTTGATACAAGGATTCCAGAGCATTTTTTGGTTTACCTCTATCTTAAAAAATGGCTGAGATAGAGCAGTTTGAAATTCTAGAGTGGCTGACATTTTGAAACAAAACAGCACATTAACGCGATTACTTGCAAATTAACTTTCTTTCATTGTTGTAATCATTTTCCCAATCATACGCATAAAACTATATATTCATATCCGTTAGCGCCAAAATTGGCGGCATTTGGCGACCAAAATAAGTCTTCATAAATGAAGCCAATTTGGCTATTGCTCAATAATTTGGTGAATTTCTTATTCAAATTCAGTATTAACGAATCTTTTGTAAACGTTTCTTTGCATTTTAACTTGCTGTTTTCGTGTAACATTAGCTAAAATTTTAAAACGAAGATGTAGGAAAGCTACCTTTTCCTCTCGGTACAGGCCGGAAGGACTTTTTAAATTTATATACGTCTTCAGTTTTTGTCTTACCCATAAATGTACGTGATTGTTTTATTTCTAATTTTTACATTTATTATTTAAGTCTTCAGAAGATACTACCTTCTAATGAATTTAACTTTATTATTAATTAATCTATAGATAGGCCCACCAAAAGTGAACTTAAACGTATTTAATTTAGCTTTATAGCGTAAGCAAGTTTGTAAATATTTTTATTTAATGTACAAATAGAGTATATTAATTTGAAAAAAGTACATAAAGTTAAATAAATTCATTATTTCTATGCATTTAAAATGGTCGAGGGAAAAAAAATTTACTGTCCATATTACTTGTCTTTACAAAATTTAATGTCTTCAGAAACATATACTTTACTCACACACATGCACCAAAACTCGAATTTAAAAAGATCTAGTCCTAAAGAACCTTCCCCTACCCCATGTTGAATTTCTATTTCAGCAGGTTTTTCGTTTCAATAAGGTATGAATGAGTATATTTAGATGAAATATTACTCATTCTGGCGACAAAATATGTTTGAGCATAAATTCTGAAATCAAGATAGCGTTGTTAAGGAATGAATTCTAAGGAAAATTGTATATTTTTTTTATTTAAGAACGGAATGATGTGTAGGAATAAGAATATTTGAAGAAAATATATTTATGTTATGTCAAGTGTCAAATAGTATTAACCCTCTGAGCGTCTGAGGTCTTTCCTGCATTTTCACAGAAATGTTCCTAAAACTATTATGAATATATATTTTTTTCCCTGTTTATTTCTGAAATACACATCATATCTCTTTGTTTTGTATACATCTTAAAATAAAATTTTGCTAAAAATATTTTTGACTACAACCTGTTTAAGTTGATTTTTGGGAAATGGAAAAATACGTACCAACCGTTTGCGCTTCCTGTATTTTCATAGAAATGTTCCTAAAACCGATATTAATTTAAATTTCATTTTCTTGTTTGTTTCTAAAATACACTTCATATCTCTTTATTTTGCATACATCTTAAAATACAATTTTGTTAAAAATATTTTTACCTACTGTCTATTTTAATTGATTTTGGGAAACGGAAAAATACGGCAAATCGCTTAGAGGGGGCCCCACCAGTAGCCGAGAGAGTCTGCTCTCACAACTGGCAGGGAGGTGCTGGGTTCGCGCCCGTCGGCCTAATCGTTCAAAATTTTCTGTGGTTTTCTTCGAACCTTGGATAACCGTACGTAAATACGGGTTAGGTTCCATTAGAAAAACCCCCACGGAGATGGGGGTTCCCCCCCCCCCTCGGGCCTATATCATAGGCCGTCTAATAGATAATAAGCCGTCATAAATCACCAATCAACCAACCAACTGCTTAGAGGGTTGTATGTTTATGATAAAAGTTTAATTAAATAAAATTTTAATTGAGATTTATTGAAAATGTCACTTTTTTAAGCCCAGGAAATAAATTAACGGATAGAATTGTTGAAACTTAATGTTAAAAAATTAATCGAGACAGTTTTTATGGAAAACACGTAATGATTTTTTGAATTTAAAAAAAAAAGTTCTCAATTTTTGTTTTCTGTCTGGGATGAAAAACGATTGAATAAAATATCAGTTTAACGTATACGTATGGTAAAATATAATTAAATGCAACAAAAGTTTTGAAAATATTGTGATATTTTGGGGGAATTTTATTCAAATCTCATCTATCTAAACTAGTAAATCTACAGATCAGGAGCCTCAACGTCAGCTCTGAAAGTCAATGTTTTTTTTTATCTCACTTTTCATAATATTTAACATCTTACAATCCGCAAATTAATTTTTTTAAATTACTACATACATATTTATACGCTTTTAAAATAATTTGAAGGTTTCAGAAATTAGAAACGTTTAATTAAACACGGTTTATGCAATAATATTCTGACATTCTTATGAACTTCTTATTCTATGTTTTAGATTACAAAAATACATTTCTTCAGGGGGGCAGAGCCCCCTGAACCCCCCCCCCCTAATTTAACAAATTTATATTCGTGATTTACTATTGATTGTGTGAATGATTCTAGTATATCTTGGATTTCGTTCTACACAGTGGTTCTATTAGAATAAGCAAAAATTTCGAAAATAATTTCATGTTATCCTAATGCCTAAATAGCAATATTTACTTACCTGCCAACCACGAAACACTCGCATCTGATAAATAGGTTGAATAATATCTCGTGTACAAAAGCAACTTATGGAAATGTAAACTGAATCTTTTCACTTATATCTATTTCAGAAATCTAGTGCTATTGCAACTTTTTTTTTCGGAAAACAGTTTTGATGGTCATTCTATAATATTTCTTTTAACTAAGTACATCCTGATCTAACTCGATGGCAATAGCATACTAAAATCTCCTCAAAATAGGCTTATTTAGAAACTTTTAAACTTATTGGGTAATCATTCATAATCGTGTCCACTGCCAATTCACTAAATAGCAACCGTGGTTTGGCGCTATAAAGTATTTTTTGTGATAACTTTGTATGATCTCAGTTTCCAGTAATAGTGCTATTTCAGGATGTATGGATGCGTTTTACTAAGCTAATTTCGTTAACCATCTCGTTGTTCGAGATATTATATCCTATTTTAAAGTAATACTAATTTTGAACCACGAAAAATCCATATCTCTTCCAGAAAATGAATATCTCATGTAAAAATGTTTCGGTTATCATTCTATAGTAGTTAAAAGGTAACTTATTTCAAAATAAATTCTCATTTATTTCAATAAAATATTAAAATCACTCAAAACTATTTTATTTTGCGAATAAAATATTGTAGCAAAATAGTTTGAGTTATTTGAATTTTATTATTTTGATATTCTTTAAAATGTAGTTGCTAGGTTACGATTAAATTTAAGAGGAAAATAAAAATAAATACATTTTAAAATTTGCAAAAAATGATAGAATAAAATGTATTATATTATTAGAACAGATGTATAAAATTGCAGCAAACATTGTACACTTAATTTAAAAAATCTGACGAATGTATTAACAAAATTTCAAATTAATTTAATTAATATAAAACCTGACTTGATAAATTTTAGCCTTCATAACTTACACATTATATACATTAATCAAATGCGCCATTTTATTTCAATGGATGAAAATTTTCAAAATCGTGTGAATTCCGATAGGAAAGCATTATGAGCTAAAAATAAATGTTTTATATTTTACGAACGAATGAACCAAACATAACTAAAAACTATACAGCTAATTCCGGGTATCTCACCAACATACCTACCAAAAATCAAACTAATCGGATCATTTTTGCGGCAGTTATCGCGGAACAGACAGACAGACAGACAGACAGACAGACAAACAGACAGACAGACAGACAGAAACCAAAAACTTTTCGGGTCTCCACAGTAAGCCTCAACTCACTGTAAAAAATTTCCAACCCTTTTCCGTTTCGTAAAAGATAAATTTCCTTTACGATACGGAAAGCAACCGATAAAATATTTTTCCGAATCACAACAGAAAGTTTTCCTACAGTTATAAAAATAATCTTTTTATATCGTATTAGTTTCCGAAATGATGGAAAATAACATTCACCGGACTTACTGCGCAGTCTCGCTCTCTGCTGACGTATGAAAGGCGTGGCGTCACGTGATTGATAACAGAACAGAATCGAGATTTTCGATGAAGAAGATGTCCGCCATGTTGTTAAATATTGACAATTGTTCTACCTGGTTCTAACTTCGCAATGGTAAGTACTAAAATTTATGTGATTTTTAATATTTGGGATTTGATATGTCCATATATTTACAGTGCATGATTATCAAACCGAATAACATGTTTAAGGAGCTGCGTAGCCTGAAATAAAATGCATCTTATCTTATTTCTCGCTCAGTTTATTTTTTATGAGAAAAATATCCCCAATCAAAAAAATATTTTGATGTGCCAGAAATTTCTAACTTAGATATTATCTTAATGAAAACTCAATTTTTGTAGACTGCTTTTTAAGTAGTTTTTAACTTATTCTAAATTCAGGTACTTGTTTATTTGTTTAATTCTGTAAGGCATCCAGTGTTGAATTCAGGAGATAGCCGGGGGAGGGGGGGGGACATTCCTCTCTCCCGGAGCATTGAAATGGCCACCCCCTCTGAAGATTTCGGATTTTATGATTTAATGGTCAAAAAGTGCAATCCCCCCCCCCTCGGAACTCTATAATATGTTGATTAAAAAATTGAGAAATGTATGTCAGGGTGCTATAACGAAATTTATAATGGTATATGGTAAAATAAATTTCAGTAGTCTTTTAATATCAGACAATATTTTAGTTGTGAAAAACGTAAAGTAGAATATGCTTAACACCTTGAGGTTGATTTTACCTATATTCATGCTGTAAAAGCTTGCATGCAGAAGCTTTCAACTGCCCCACCCTGTATATTCAAATTTAATTGATTAAATTTTATTTTTCTCACATTATTTTGAAAATAAAAAAAGACTTTTAATCTTTTCTAATAATTTAAAATAAACAGAATAAAAAAAGCAAACAGGGAATTTTTGTCAGTAGAGGTGCGGGGGGGGGGATTTATTTTAAAAATATAAAGCTTCAATTAAATATATCTAATTTGATTTTATTTCATATTTGTGCTTTCCTTTAACTAAATCTTGTCATGTATTTAAATGCACGTGTTAATACTGTGCAAATTTCAAGAAATAAAAAAATGTTCAAATGAGTCATAATGTCAACATATAAATCATAAATGTTCTGAAAATTCTGCTATTTTTGGAGTTCACAGAACCCGAAATATCATTGTAATAAAATTTTTTTTAGCTCACAGGTTATCAAAGTCGGACCCCCCCCCCCCCCCAGCTTAATTTACATAAATAGGTTTTTCATGCAGAATTATCCGATTTTAAATTTTCAAATTTTATATATATGTTCATTCTGATAATCCGATTCCTTGATTAGTTTTGGGGGTTAAATTGCTAAGTATAAAAGGGGGAGGGGGAACGGGGGCTGATCCCCACTTAATTTATATAAATGGGTTTTTCATGCAGAATTATCCGTTTTGTTTCAAATTTTATACATAGGTTCATTCTGATAAGGCGCTTCCCTGCTCAGTTTTGGGGGTTCATTTGTTAAGTTCACATGACGGAACTGGGGGCTAATCCCCCCTTAATTTAGATAATGTGTTTTTCATGCAGAAATATCCGATTTGTTTCAAATTTTGTATATAGGTTCATTCCAATAAGGCGCTTCTCTGATCAGCTTTGGGGGTTCAATGGTTAAATATAAAGGGGGAACAGGGGCGAATCCCCTCCCTAAATTAAATAAATGGGGTTTTCATGCAGAATTACACAATTTGCTTCAAATTTTGTATATAGCTTCATTGTGATAAGGCGTTTCCTTCATTAGTTTTGGGGGTTCATTGGTTAAGTATAAAGAGGGCAACGGTCATTAATCCCCCCACCCCCTTAATTTAGGTAAATGGGTTTTTCATGCAGAATTATCCGATTTGTTTCAAATATTGTATATAGGTTCATTCTGATAAGGCGCTTCCCTGATTATTTTTGGGGGTTAATTGATTAAGTATACAGGGCGGAACTGGGGGCTAATCCCCCTTAATTTAGATAATGGGTTTTTCATGCCGAATTATCCGATTTGTTTCAAATATTCTATATAGGTTCATTCTGATAAGGCGCTTCCCTGATCAGTTTTGGGGGTTCATTTGTTAAGTTTACAGGAGGGAACTGGGGGCTAATCACCCCCCCCCTTAATTTAGATAATGTGTTTTTCATGCAGAAATATCCGATTTGCTTCAAATTTTGTATATAGGTTCATTGTGATAAGGCGCTTCCCTGAATCAGTTTTGGGGGTTCAATGGTTAAATATAAAGGGGGAACAGGGGCTAATCCCCCCCTCTAAAATAAAAAAATGTTTTTTTCATGTAAAATTACCGAATTTGCTTCGTATTTTGTACATAAGTTCATTGTGATAAGTCGCTTCCCTGATCAGTTTTGGGGGTTCAATGGTTAAATATAAAAGAGGAACAGGGGCTAATCTCCCCCTAAATTAAATAAATGGGTTTTTCATGCAAAATTTCCCAATTTTCTTCATATTTTTTATAGAGCTACATTGTGATAAGGCGCTTCCTTTATTAGTTTTGGGGGTTCATTGGTTAAGTATAAAGAGGGGAACGGTGATTATTCCTCCCCCTTAATTTAGATAAATAAGTTTTTTATGCAGAATTATCCGATTTGCTTCAAATTTTGTATATAGGTTCATTGTGATAAGGCGCTTCCCTGAATCAGTTTTGGGGGTTTAATGGTTAAATATAAAGGGGGAACAGTGGCTAATCCCCCCCTCTAAAATAAAGAAATGTTTTTTTCATGTAAAATTACCCAATTTGCTTCGTATTTTGTACATAAGTTCATTGTGATAAGTCGCTTCCCTGATTAGTTTTGGGAGTTCAATGGTAAAGTATAAACAAGGGGAACGGGGGCCAATCCTACCCTTAATTTAGATAAAACGGTTTTTCATGCAGAATTATCTAACTTGCTTCAAATTTTGTATGTAGGTACATCGGTGAAGTATAAAGGGGAGAACAGGGTCTAATTTCCCCCCCCCCCTCTCAATTGAGAAAAATGATTTTTTAAAGCAGAATTATCGAATTGTTTCAAATTTTTTTTTAAAAAGCTTCATTCTGATAAGGTGCTTCCTTGATTAGTTTTGGGGTTCAATGGTAAAGTATATAGGGAGCGAAATGGGACTAATCCCCCCTTAATTTATGTAATGGGTTTTTCATGCAGAATTATCCGATTTGCTTAAAATTTTGTATTAGGTTGTTTCTGATAAGGCGCTTCCCTGATCAGTTTTGGGGGTTCAATGGTTAAATATAAAGGGGGAACAGGGGCTAGTCCCCCTAAATTAAATAAGTGGGTTTTACATGCAAAATTACCCAATTTGCTTCATATTTTGTACATAAGTTCATTGTGATAAGTCGTTTCCCTGATTAGTTTTGGGATTTCAATGGTAAAGTATAAAGAGGGGAACGGTGATTAATCCTCCCCCCCTTAATTTACATAAATGGGTTTTTCATGCAGAATTATCCGATTTGCTTAAAGTTTTGTATATAGATTGTTTCTGATAAGACGCTTCCCTGATCAGTTTTGGGGGTTCAATGGTTAAATATATAGGCGGGACAAGGGCTAATCCCCCGAAATTAAATAAATGGGTTTTTCATGCAAAATTACCCAATTTCCTTCAAATTTTATATATAACACATGGGCTGATAAGTTCCCGGTTTGGCACACAGATGGCGTTGCAATTGCCGAACCGATGCTTTTTTTTAGTAAATACGAACCTTTAAAAGGTAGCAGAAAAGATGTCATGATGATTCGCCGTGTGGATAAAACGTTAGAATGGTTTTATTTGAACAACTTTGTTGATAAACAAAAAAAATGGATAAACAAGAATTTCAAGAATTGTATTTTGATGGGAAAAAACACCGTTCAAACAAAAGCTTGGCTTGATAAGCATTATCCGGACACTGCACCAGGTAAATCAAACATTATTGACTGGTTTGCTGCATTTAAACATGGTCGTACGGACACCGGTGATGCACTACGCAAAAGAGGTGGTTACTCCGGGAAACATAAAAATAGTCCAAAAAATCATTTTGGGGAACCGTAAACTGACGTTGCAGGTGATAGCTCAGACTCTGAAGATATCCAAGAAACGTGTAGGTTTTATTTTGAATGAGCATTTGTCTATGAAAAAGCTGTTGTCAAAGTGGCTGCCGCGCGTGTTGACTTTTGACCAAAAACAACAACGAGTCAATAATTTAGAACACAGTTTGGAGCTTTTTTGTTATAAAATTATGTTATTTATTATTAAACTATTATTATTATTTATTTATTAAATTATTGTTATTAAATTATTATTATTTATTATTAAAGTTATGTTATTTATTAAAGTTATAAAAGTCATAATATTTTGTTAAAAAGTTGTGTTTCTTTATTATACCGGGAACTTATCAGCCCATGTGTTAGCTTCATTGTGATAAGGCGCTTCCTTTATTAGTTTTGGTTGTTCATTGGTTAAGTATAAAGAGGGGGACGGTGATTAATAACCCCCTTACTTTAGATAAATGACTTTTTTATTCAGAATTATCAGATTTGTTTCAATTTTTATATATAGGTTCGATGTGATAAGGCGCTTCCCCGGATCAGTTTTGGGGGTTCATTGGTTAAATATAAAGGGGGGAACGTGGTCCAATCCCCCGTAATTTGGATAAATTGATTTTTCATGCTGAATTATACAATTTGCTTCAAATTTTGCATATAGGTTCATTGTGATAAGGCGCTTCCCTGATTAGTTTTGGGGGTCCAATTGCTAAGTATAAAAGGGGTGGAACGGGGGCTGATCCCCCCTTAATTTAGATAAGTGTTTTTCATGCAGAATTATCCAATTTGCTTCAAATTTTGAATATAGGTTCATTCTGATAAGGCGCTTCCCTGATTAGTTTTGGGGGTTCGTTGGTTAAGTATGAAGGGAGAATGGAGGCTAATCCCCCCTAACTTAGATAAATGGTTTTTTCATGCAGAATTATCGAATTTTCTTCAGATATTGTATGAGGTTCATTGTGATAAGTCTCTTTCCTGATTAGTTTTGAGGGTTCATCGGTTAAGTATAAAGGGGGGGAACTGGAGGCTAATACCCCCCTCCTTAATTTAGATAAATGGGTTTTTCATGCAGAATTAACCGATTTGCTTCAAATTTGGTATATAAGTTCATTCTGATTAGGCGCTTCCCTGATTAGCTTTGGGGTTCTTTGGTTAAGTATAAAAGGGGGGAAAAGGGGTTAATGCTCCCCCTAATTTAAATAAATGGGTTTTTCGTGCAGAATTATCCGATTTTCTTCAAATTTGGTATATATTTTCATTGTGATAAGGCACTTCCCTGATTAATTTTGGGGGTTTATTGGTTAAGAATAAAGGGTGGAACGAGGGGCTAATCCACCTTAAGTTAGATAAATGGGTTTTTTATGCAAAATTATCTAGTTTGCTTCAAATTTTGTATATTGATTCATTGTGATAAGGCGTTTCCCGCATTAGTTTTGGGGGTTCATTTGTTAAGTATAAAGGAGGGAACGGGGACGAATTCCCTCCCCTTAATTTAGATAAATGGGTTTTTCATGCAGAATTAACCGATTTGCTTCAAATTTTTTATATAGGTTTATTCTGATAAAATGCTTCCCTGATTCTTTTTTTTTTTTTTTTTTTTTTTTTTTTTTTTTTTTTTTGGAGGGGTGGTGGGGGGGTGGGGGTGGGGTCATTTGGTTAAGTATAAAGGGGGAACAGGGAATAATTGTCCATTTTAATTTAGATAAATAGTTTTTTCATGCCGAATTATCTAATTTGATGCAAATGTTGTAGACCGGTTTATTTTGATAAGGCGCTTCCCTGATTAGATTTGGACGTTTATTGGTTAAGTATAAAGGACGTAAATAGGGGAGCTAATGACCCCCCCCCCCTTCTAATTTATATAAATGTGTTTTTTCTTTGAAATAAGAGTATAATATGCAAATAGTGTGAATAGCCTGTGAGCTCAATGCCATCAGTTTGACTGAGCACTTTTCTTTTTATTATTTTATTTCCAATTTAATATATATATTTTTTTTTAATTAATATACCTTTTAAAAAGTTAGTATCCAGCCGAATATTTGATAATCTGCTAAATCACTATTTGTTACATATCCTAAAATTATTGTTATGTTTTTCTACTATATTCCTGTGGCACCATTTTTTTTTCTTTTAATGCTGATTGTGAAATCCCATAGTAACCTATGTAAATTTTAAAGAAATGATAAATTCCGTTATACAATTATCAAAATATAGCTTTCACCAGCAGGAAACAGATGTCCAATGCTGGTAGAGTACATTTTTAAAAATTTCCTTAATTTTTAATTTTTTAAAAAATTTTATGAATTTTGAATTCTTTATTCAAAGGAAAATTTTCAAATATTTTTTTCTTAAAAATACTTATCGCTGAAGACGAAGTGTCCCCTTAACCATTCTTTGCTCTTGTGCTGTTTTTTATATTTTTAAATATACATGGTCACTAGCAATTAGTACAATAAAAAAAATTAATATTATTACTGTTATTATTACAAGATAATACTGCAGTGATCAATGTCGCCTTACAGCTAGAACAGATCATCCTTGCCTAATAGAGAATGAGGATGTTAGAAAGGACGTCAAGGTGTTTTCGTATGTTGATGTTGTGACACTTTTTTCGGAGAAATGTTCAACTGAGTCAATTTCGTTGCTGTAGCATCCTACTGGGTGTTTAATTAAGACTGTTATCAGGCCGGAATCTAGGCAGGCTTTTTTACTAACTGCATCAATTCTAAAGGAATAAAAGCCAATAGCATACATAGCATAAATACAGTGCTGTAATTTGTTTTATTAAAACATTTTGATTTATAGTTTTGTTGAAAATAAATTTTATTTTTCAGTATAAATGTTTGTTTTATTTTTTCTGTCTTTTGTTGTTAGCCAGAAAAAATCGAGTAATTTATAAATTTTTTAAAAAATAGTATTTAGTCAATTTAATGTTTGTGTAAATTAAATGCACTTGATTTATTTTAATAAGTTTAAGTAAAAAAAAAAAAAAAAAATAGCACATACATATTTGCTAAGACCGATTTTTTATTGAATTCACTATTTTATAGATATTTTTTCTGAATTATTTGCAATTTTTAATATTCTGCTATTAAGTGATCTGCCATTGAGGAATAAAAGACTCACAAACATTTATTTCTTTGTTATTAATCATGATAAAAAAAATTTGTAATCAATATACTTTTTAAAAAGTTAGTACTCAGCCGAATATTTGATAGTCTGCTAAATCTCTATTTGTTACATTTTGTAAAATTATCACGTTTTTCTACTATATTCCTGTGGCATCATTTTTTCCCCTTTAATGCTGATTGTGAAATCCCATGGTAACCTACGGAAATTTTAAAGAGGTGATAAATTCCCTTATACAATTATCAAAATATAGCTTTCACCAGCAGGAAACAGATGTCCAATACTGGTAGTGTACATTTTTTTAAATTTCCTTAATTTTTAAATATTTTTTTAAAGTATCTTTACTTTAATTTATATTTAATATATATATATTTACTGGCAACTGGACTTCCCTGTAAGTAAGTGCTTATATATTCCATATTTTTGCTTTTTTCATTTGTAAAGAGTTTATAAATATTATTCACAAGTCCTTATTTTATTTCTTCAAAATAAAATGCAGGTTTTAAGTTATCAAATTGGTTTTTGATAAGTTTATTTAGCTGATTCACCAGATTGGTGTTATAACTTTTACTTCAATATAATCTTTTGTTAAAATATTGTATAAAAGTACATGATTTTGGAAAGAAATTTTTTTAATTACTTTTTTTTTTACAGCAATTGGTAAATTTTGGTATCTTTTGAAATCTAAGCATAGTTTCATTGCCAATTTCTTCAACGTTATCTAATCAGTTATAATACAGAAAGTTCAGAAATCTTAAAATATTTAGATCAATAATTTAAACTATATTTCAGCCCTATAATCTCAATTTAAATTAAATAATTGCTAAATAACATTTGTGTAGTCTAACAATTTTTAATCAGAGTTCATTGATTTAAATCAACTGGATTTCAATCCTGATTTAAATCAACTGATTTATTTAAATACACTTTTTTTTTTCAAATTTAGGTTAAGATATTTCATTATAAATATTATTTTTGACAACAATACATTGTAAATTTAAGGACTGGGGGAGACAACACTCAAAAGCCTTGCTTTTTGAATTTTATTTAAATCAAATATCACACTTAAAAATAAAAATTCTAATTTAAAAATAGAGAATCTCATCTGAGAAATGTTAAAAGATTAAAGCATAAATTTGTTTGTTAAAAAAATATGTACAAATCTTATGTGAATTTTTTAATACAAAAACATGGAGAGTTTCTGCGAGGATTTGTAAAACGTTAGAATTTATAAATATAGGTCAATCAAAAGTATATTTATTGTTATTTATGTTGATATCTCATGACTTCATTCTGCACATGTAAATAGCAAATGGTTCGATATTCCAATGTAATTTATTTATGGAAAGACTCGGAAAATAAAGATTCCATGGTTAGTAATACTCTGAAATGTTTATATATATATTTTTTAATATAATTTTAATTACTTATAAATGTAAACTAATAAACAACTAAAGTTTTAAAATCTTTAAAAAATCAAACACCTGATTTAAAAGTATCTTTTATTTTAAATTTTAAAAAAATCAAACTTTAATTCCCTGCAAACTCTGTAATCGCTTATAAAGGACTCATAAAGCTGGAAAATTGGTGTTTCTTTTCAAACATTTTAATAACAAAGAATAATTTTTTCAGATCCATTGAAATTTATACCCAGATAATCATAATTATCTTAAGTATTTTTAATATGTGCTCCAACTTCATTAAATGAATTAATGTATGTATTTCAGAGTAGTGTATATAATCTGGAATAGGTATGTTTAAAGGAATACTGTATATAATCCAGATCTAGAATAGAATGCTTAAAATTTCATTTTTTTTTTCTGAATAAAATTCTTACATTATCTTTTATAAGATTTTTAATCGAGAAATTTGGTCAAAACAAAAAGATTTAGCTTTTAGTAATGAAGTGTTTATATGCTTTTTATTTTATCAAAGGGGTAATTTAAGGTGGTATATATTTTATACAGAATAGGTCAATAAAAAGTATATTGTTAAATTGCAGTGTAAATAAGTAATATATAACACAAGACAATTTGTTTACTTTATTTCATGTTTTCAAAAGTAAAAGAGAATTCACATTTTCAAATTATATCATTTTCTGTTGCTCCATTTTTTAACTATATTTTTAACTGTTTATATGATTAAAATATTTCAAATTAAACAAGTGAATGAGTTTCTCTATATATTTTTAATTTCAAATAAATTTAAATGAGCTTTTCTAATTATTAATTTTAATGATTTAGTAAAGGTTATTTTACTTTATAACGCGTTAATTTTAAAATTGTATTTTGAAAAAAAAAATAGCTGATTTAAATTTTAACAAAAAATGATTTTCATTTACTGAGCCTTTTTGTTATGTAATTTTCAGTTGAGCTTCAAGTTCAAAGTCTTGTACATTTTCAAATTGTATGGCTTCTGAAAATTGTTTATCATCAACGTATTTATTAGGTTTGGCTGAATTCTGTATATTCTTATAATTTACATGACTTCAAAAGTTTTTAGATTTACTTTATTATTCATTATTGTTTTTATCGCGTTTTTAATTTAGACAGGAGAAAAAAATTACCTTCCACATAAAAGATGAAAAATTAAAGTTTCAATGCTGCTCTATATAAATTTTCAAAATTTATAAAATAGTTTCTGGATTTTTTTTTTTTTTTTTTTTTGTGTGTGTGTGTGTGTGTGTGTAATAGAGCAGAAAAGCACCCAAATTAGGTTATAATAGTTAGGTGCAGCAATGTTCCTAATTGGAAAGTGTCTCTGTGACACAAATTGGGTATAAAAAGTGACAAATTTGAAATATCATATGCGCAGGGTGTATTTGGGGACAAAAAAGAACATTTAATCTCCAAACTGTCACAGTAAAAAACAAAGTTATTCTTCTGGAAACTGTCTTTTTTAATTTAATGTTGAAAAAAATAAGCTTAGAGGGTCATATTCATGCCGAAATTGTAGCAAATTCAATAGATACATCTAATTGGGGCATCATGTTTGTTTTTTTCAGTAAATGTTGCCCTATGATAACAAACTGGAATTCACTCAGTCAAGTAGTTTTGAAATTATGAAAATTTAAAGTTCGTAACTCCTAATCTGTAATCGTTGCAAATCAGACTGTAATGTGGGTAGTGTTTTAAGCATAACTTAAAAAATACTTAGCGGAATCAGCTGTGATTTTTGATTTGCATATTTGAAGTTTTTAGAAATCTATTTCTATTAAAATTAATTTTTTAATTAATTTAAAAATACATTTTTTTTATAAATTAAACCATAAAATAAACCATAATCTATAATTTTTTAACCGAAATAGATTTCGAAAAGCTTAAAATAAAATATACGAATATAAAATTATTACGTCAAGTATTGAATTATATAAAAAAAACTCCACCAGCTGTTTAACATTAGGAGTTCCAAACTTTAAACTTCATAATTCTTAAACATTTTGACCTAGTGACTTCCCTTTTGGTATCTTTGAGAAAAAGTTACCGAAAGAGGCAAATATAATGTCAAAGTTAGATGTACATATTGAAAAGTTTGGAGTTCTGTGCAACTTAAGAACGAAGACGACCCCATAAGCTTGTTTTTTTTTTTTTTTTTTTTTTTTTTTTTTTTTTTTTTTTGAGGCGTAAATTAAAAGAAGTTCTAGTTTTTTAAGGAGGGGCGGTCACTATTGTGATTAAAAAATGTTTTGTATGTCCTTTGTTTTGGATATACAGCAATAGAAAGTCTTTCCAGTACCAATAAAACTTCAATGTTAGTTGCATACACTTCATACGCATGCAACATGTCATACACTTGTGCATATAAAATGCATTACATGTAATGCATTTTATGATAACAAATACTTAAAAATGTGTATGTATTCAAAAAAGTTCTTAATAATATTTAATTGAGATAAAAGGATATCAAAACAGTGTCCAAAAGCAATATTTTCATCTGTTAATGTTCCTACTCTTTAAAACAAAAGTTTCTTTACAATGCAGAAAATTTTCCGATCATAATGAAAAAAAAATTCCGTATAGCAAAGAAAACGTTTCTATAGTACACAAGAATTTTTAATTTTTTCATGATTAGCTTACTGACTGATTCGGAAAAGTTTCCTTTTTAAAACGGAATATTTTCTGTCTATGCTACCGTTCTACCAAGACATTTCTTAGAGTGAATGGAAAGTTTTCCTTTTTAAAACGGAATACTTTCTGTCTATTCTACCATTCTACCAAGACATTTCTTAGTGTGAATGGAAAGTTTTCCTTTTTAAAACGGAATACTTTCTGTCTATTCTACCATTCTACCAAGACATTTCTTAGTGTGAATGGAAAGTTTTCCTTTTTAAAACGGAATACTTTCTGTCTATTCTACCGTTCTACCAAAACGTTTCTTTATGTGAATGGAAAGATTTCCGTAAGACTCAGGAATTTATTCTGTGTCTAAAGATTAGTTTCTGAATCAAACAGGAAAAGTTTCCTGACGGAAAGAAAAAACTTTCGTTTTTTTTCGTTTTTTTTTTTTCCGTGTTGGTTCGGAAAAGTTTCCTGTCCTATACGGGCAACTGGAAATCCTATTCCTACCGGAAACTTTTCCGAATTTTTTTTTACAGTGTGACGTTTCGGCAATTAAAAAGGCAAAACATGTCTGTGAATAACGCTGATGTCGCACCGACTATAATAACGACCTAAACAATAAATTTCGCTTTTATTGCATTTTTTCAACTTTTAAATATTACCCAATTCCACTTTTCACACAATCGAATAGATAAAAATAATGTTACTTTTAAATGTAATTTGTTTGAAAACTGTATCCCAATTTACTGATTTTTTTTATGGCTTAAAATAATTTTCAAACATGAATATTTTTAAATCTGCGTGCAAATCGTTTACAGAAGTTTAACATTTTTGCACATAAAACAATGTAATTAATTTATTATTTGTTTTTCTGGTTTAATATTCCGTAAATAAGTTGCGAAAATAAAATAAAATTTCACAAATAGATAAAATGCACAAATTTAACGCATATGTAATCAAACTACGCGCTTAAACACTGAAATTACAGAATCACAAAGCTTTTTATAAATAATGAAATGTTCCGAGATTAACGAGCTAATATGGCCATGCCGCTAATATGAAAGTACCGAAAATGCTTTTTAGTATAGTTCTTGGAAGTCTAATGTAATAATCTATTAGATTTTTCAATTAAAAACGATTCCATTATACGTTATTTTTACTATACAGTGGATCGGGCATTTTAAACTCGAATATTCCGTTTGGATTCTCTGGTCTATATTATGAAGCAAAAACATCTAACGATCATCATACCAACGGTGAGAATGTCCTAGGCAAACCATTTCGTTTTTATCGCAAAATTATTAACTTTTAAACATTGCGCAGTTTAAATTTTTACCTTATCGAATAGAAAACAAATGCACTTTCGCATGCAATTTACATGAAAAGTGTATCTCAATTTACTGACATTTTATGATTTTTAAAATGAGTTTCAAGAATGTTATTTTTTAAATCCACCCGATTAAATTAATCTGATTGCAGACGATTAACACATTTGCACTTGAGACAATGTAAACAGTTCAGCATTTTTTTCTAATTAATATTCTATAACAAAATTAAAACTTTGCTAATAAAAAAGATAACTATATAAAAAAAATAAAACACAAGTTTAACAGATATGAAATCTCATAAACACTGAAATAATCAGAATAAAAAAAGTTGGAATATGAGGTTTCCATACCTCATAACTTTTGATCTAAGAATATGACGAAAAATCTCTATATATATTTGTATTACGTGGCGCGGAAATAGGGCTGAATTTCTACCTGATCGTTGGCAACAACCGTAGTTTCCAGAGCTCAAACCAATGAACAGACAAGACTGTGTTAGCTCCGCCTCCAAAATGGCGGCCAGTGTCAGAGCAGTGAAACCGTGAAACTCAAGCTAGCAATTATTAAAAATAAAATAATATGAACGTAATCCAAAGCGTCTGAGATGATTCCTCATTTTAATTATGAGTAATATTGTTAATTTCACATGAATTCTCAACTCTTATTTAGAATTTATTTACGAATTTCACTCGCACAAAAAATCGGAGATAATAAAATATAAACTTTCTAGAATGCCCTGCTGCCATCTGCTGCCGTTTTATTGAAGTAAAAATAATTTCTTTTTCCGAAATCTACAATCAATTAGAATAATAAAATCTCGAACGAAATTTAAATAATCATTGATGATAAACTATCTTCTACCACGTAGTTTTTTTAAAATGACTTTAATCCGTGCTAGACAATATTATAGGTGCAATAAGTTTTAAACGAATTATGTTTCCAAGATCCTCTTTTCATAGCATTTAAAGGATTTATATGTCCATTTGTAGCATCAACTAAATGCATTTTTAGTTGTGTTTTCAATTACTTTTTTACATTAAAAAAATTGTCAATTTCATATGTTCAAATGATTTATTGTAGTACTTATTCCTGCTAGATTTACTAGAAAAATAAAAAGCGGCGAGCGAGCGAAGCGAACTGGGATCGCGTAGCGGTCTCCATGTGAATTGCTTTGCAATTCACGGGGGTTGACTAGCGTTAACGAGTAGGGGGCTGGGCCCCCTAGTATTATTAAATATTCTCAAAAAATATATAATAACAATTATATAAACTCAAAAAAGTTTTTTTAATAACACAAACAAAGTTACATATTTGGAAAGTTGCAACTCAAAACGCTTTTAATCAAATAACGATTGTAATAAAATATTAAAATTTTATTAAATATTATTCATCAAATATATAATACTATATAATAATATATAATAATTTATAATATTTAAATAATATTAAAATTTTACCAATTTTTTAAAAAATATTAATGAATTATCTAACACCTGTCTATGTAACTTTGTAACAGCTATATGATAAATTTGATAAAATTTTAATATTCATTATTATTGTATTATAATCGTTATTTGATTAACAGCGTTTACAGTTGCAACTTTACCCGTATGTAACTTAAAATGTGTTATTTAAAAAAAAAAAAAAAAACTTCTTGAGTTGTAATTTACGAATATGTAATAATATTTTTCGTCCTAGTCTTAAATAAAAAGTTATGAGATAAGGAAACCAGGACAATCAGTTATGGACACCCTGTATTTCTGTTATTAAATACTACTGGAAAATGAAATATACATTATCAAACAAAACCAAAGTATTATTATTTTTTTTTTAAATCTTAAAAAAGAAATATATACGTTTAAAGGTCTGGACGTAAAAAATAGTCCATTTTTATCTACTTGGATTACTAAATAACAGACAAAACTTTCAAGAACATGCTCCAAAATATTTTACGTAAAAGATAACACCATTAAACTTTCATAAATCTCTTGAGTCGTTCATGCTTAAATACTTTGAAATGGCTCAACTTTATTGAATTATTATGCTCAATTTAGCTCAGGAAAGAAAGAGCATTGAGGAAAACCAAAGAAAGATTTGGTTGTAGATTAAATATGAAATAAAATTAAAAGTAAAGCATGTTAAAGAAATATCGATTATTTTAAAGAAAAAGGAAAATATGAAACACGGAAACGAAATTTATTTTATTTCTATATTATTACTAAAGTAATAAAGAAGGGTGGGTGTATTTTTTAAGCATTGGCCCTTGTTTCGTCATATTGCTATAGGAAAGATTTCTTCACGGACATGCTACAAACGATTTTCCTGGAAAGGATAACATCATTAAAGTTTCATAAATCTCTTGAGTCGGTCATGCTTAATTACTTTGAAATGACTCAACTTTATTGAATTATTAAGCTCAATTTAGCTCAGGAAGGTAAGAGCATTGTGGAAAATCAAAGAAAGATTTGGTTGTATATTTAATATGAAATAAAATTAAAAGTAAAGCATGTTAAAGAAATGTCGATTATGTTAAAGAAAAAGGAAAATATGATACACGGAAACGAAATTAATTTATTTCTATATTATTACTAAAGTAACAAAGAACTGTGGGTGTATTTTTTAAGCATTGGCCGTTGTTTCGTCATATTGCTATAGGAGATATTTCTTCACGGACATGCTCCAAAAGATTTTCCTGGAAAGGTTAACATCATTAAACTTTCATAAATCTCTTGTGTCGCTCATGCTTAATTACTTTAAAATGACGCAACTTTATTGAATAATTAAGCTCAATTTAGCTCAGGAAGAAAAGAACATTGTGGAAAACCAAAGAAAGATTTCGTTGTATATTGAAGATGAAATAAAATAAAAAATAACGCATGTTAAAGAAGTATCGATTATATTAAAGAAAAAAGAAAATCTTTGAAACAAGAAAACGAAATTTCTTTTATTTCTATATTATTACTAAAGTAACAAAGAAGGGTACGTGTATTTTTCTAAGCATTGGTCGTTGTTTCGTCATATTGCTATAGGAGGGATTTCTTCAGGGAGGACTTTTAAAGGGAAAGTGAACCGAATTATCCTTCTCGCAGACCCTGAAAATCTTGCAGAATTGAGATTCCGATAGTTTGGAAATTCCAATATATACCTATTATGTTTGAAAGGATTAAAAGGGCCCTCCGTAAATACAATATCCATCTTATTGCTGTCCCTCCCAGAAAATTGGTTGACTTAGTTTCATATAAATTAGATCCTATCCCCCCTGATCAATTCGCAGGTGTTTATGAAATCCCCATTAGTTTAAATAATAATAGTATAATTTTTTACATTGGTATGACTAAAAGAAAGTTTTTGGAAAGGTTAAAAGAGCATAAAAACGACATAAAATTTGGAAAGTTATCCACTGCACTCTCCCGGTTTTACGCTAAAAATAATGATATTGTAATTAATTTCGATAAAGCAAGAATTATCCATAGGTTCAATAACCCATTTAAAGCCGCCATTAGGGAATCATTGGAAATTAAAATTAGAAAAGATTGTATTTGTAATGATAACTTTTCTTTCAGCATACCTGGTTTATGGGATACATTTTTAACCCCTGGTTAATTCATTGTTTTGTTTTTCGCTCTTTGGCAACAGAGAGCGCCCGCTTATTTTATTTAAATTTTTCCATACTGTTGATTTCAATTTTCTCGTGTTGAAAATTAAAAGATCAGTAGTCGTTTGTGTTGTTCCTCTTCCCCGATGATGGCTTTAAGTTTAAAGCCGAAACATGTAGGATTTTAGCTCTTTTATGAGTTTAAAACAATTTTTACACTGATTTTAGCAACTAATAAGCACAATTTGTGCAATTTGTGTTTTTTAAAATACTAGTTAACAGTGTAGTGTCCAAATAGATTCAATTGAGAATTCAAATAATTTAAAAACTATTTATTATAAATCATTAGCTGCAAACAGCAAATTTTAAGTTCCGTGTTTTAGGATCAGGTTGATAAAAATAAAAGTACTGAAAAATTCTAAAGGTCGCGCAATTAAAAATATTAGAAAATACTAAGTATTGATATTTAAAAAAACATTGAGACTGTAGTAAATAAAAATAACTGTCTTCAATGATTGATCATTCAATTAATATTTTTAGTTAAACTCCTACTAAAAAGTAAACTTAACAGTTTAGAAATTACAAGCATAAAATTATTTCACTTCATTATTTGAGCAGGTTGGACTGACAGCGCCATCTAACGATTTATATGTATAGGAATCGCTTACACAATATAACAATTCAAAAGTTTTCAATATTTATTTGAGTTAAATGTAACTAATTAAAAATTAAAACATATTTCTAATGGAATTTTCAAGTTGTTTACCATCAAATCTTGACGGGTACTATTTAGTAAGTTATAAAACACAAGCACCAATTTTGAGCATGCGCTATTTTACATAGGAAAAAAACTCGAAATCTACTGAAAATTAAAATTAACAACGTTAATTTTTAAAGAATAAATTTGTGTTTGTTTAGTGATTACATAGAAAAAATTAATTGAAGTTGCCGAATATTTTTAATAAAAATACCGATCATATGATAAAGGTGAACATAACAAAATCCAATGTAACAGTTGTTTTTTCATTCTAGTAGACTGTGACTTGCAAACTGTAAATTCTAAGAACTAAATATATTCGAATAAAAATTTCATTTTCATTTTGAGATACAGATATAGAAATGCATCACGTTCGAATGAATTATAACTCAATACTGTCGAAACGACAGTTAATTGAGTGACATTAGTTTTCATACAGAGCCAAGCTTACGGTTGGCCGTGGTTACAAAGGGCAAAACGGATAGTGAAAATCACTCGCGAAGTTGGAATATCGATTGACATTCAAGAATTAAATTATAACAAGTTGGAAATTGTACGTTAAACGTGACAAATGAGGTGCGTTCTTATTATAACTAGTTTTACAAGATAAAAAAAAAATATTCGTTATTATTTCAGTGAAATGAATTATATCGTCTGCTATGAGCGAAATGAGCATGCTTTTTTTTTTCTTATTACGTATGCCACGTTTACAGATGCGATTTTTTTTTCGACGCCAGATAGCGCTGCAAAATTCACTATGGAGATCTTGCTTTGCGAATGATTACCTCCATGGTTTAATATTTCTATGACTCAATATGAACAAATCTGTTGTGTATATTTACTTTAATGGATATTGGGATACATATTGGACTGCTAACCTATTTTTAACCGAAGTTATCTCAGAATCTATACATTTTTTTAATGTAACTCTTTTCTGAAACAAACAATTTTTTTGAACGATCTTTCTAAAATTGTAACTTTTATGCAACTTTATTTGAAAAAATAATTTTGAATAAAAATAGACGTCTGGCATATGGAGAAAAAAATAGTCAGCCTGTATTTGTTTTCCTCAGTCACATGACTTGCTCTTTTATTAAATAGATTATGTATTTCAAACAATTCGGTTGGGTAGTTTTTGCGCTGTTATATGCGGACAGATGGATGGACGGACGGACGGGCGGACCAGACGACGACTATAAGTGCTGCGTGTTTATATAATTACGAATGCACCTAAAAATGGCAAAAACTCAACAATAACAATATGCTAATACACTGGGTACAATAAAAGGCAAAATATACATTACAAATATATCTTAACTAAAGGACAAATACAATGAGAAGTAATATCATTCAAATTCAAATTTGATAACTATTTTTAAAATTCAATATATAGAATTAAATGAAACAAAAATTTGGTGAGAATTATTTATTCATTATTGGTAAATTGGTCAGATCATTTATTGGGTGGCGTTTCAAGATGCCGGATTTCGTTTTAAGAAGGCATATTCTGGCATTTTTATCTTTTCCTAATATGACCTCTACGATTCTTGCCAATGGCCAAGCTGTACTATGTATGTTTTTTTTATTTATTTTGTAATTTCTTTGTTCCTGGACTAAAATTATTTTTAATAAAGTGACATTTGGACCATTTTTGTAATGATTCAGATAATCGGTTTGAAAACGCTATCATAAATACACCGCGATTTTTTTAATGTGCTACACTGTTTTAAGACATTATCTAACAAATTATCTAAATCTAGTTCTGCAATAGTAGCTATAGGTTTGAAAATGAGATTAGCAGTGGCCACAATCGCTTGTAATTCATTTGTGTAATTACAAAAGAGGTTAATAAGACGCGAGTGTAAGAGTACCTCCAAATGCAATTGTAATTGTAGGACATTTTTGGTATGCGAGTTTTAAATTACCAACTACCCTGTGAAAGGTAAATTAAAAGTATTAACTTCACCTTCCCAAAACAAGCAAAAATGGTATATCTAGAAGGTATAAATATCCAATTAGTAGTTTCTCATGTTAGATAATTTGTCCGTACTTCATCAGCATGTTTTATTAAATTGCGCAGATGTTTTAATACAAAATGGTATATCTAGAAGTCATAAATATCCCCCAATGATAGTTTCTGATGTTAGATAATTTGTCCGAAGTTCATCAGGATGTTTTATTAAATTGCGTAGATGTTTTAATTCACTGCTAGTACCTATAAATTTTATTCCATAAGCTGAAAGTATTGTGCTACATTGTTGTCGTCTTGATATAAATATTTTTCTCGATGCATTCAAGGAATTTGTCATTAAGTCTGAAACGATTTGTAATTGGATTGCACAGGTTGATAAAAAAATGAAAATTGCAGCGTAGTTTTAAATAATGTGTCTTTACGTTAGTGTATATATTTTATGTAGCAAGGGTCACAAAAATCTATACCAATGTTAGTAAATGTATGACTTGTCGTTACATGTTCATTGAGTAAGTTTTCCATAATTTTATTCATCAACTTTAGATGATATTGTAAACACCCTACAAAGTTGTGGACTATTTTTTGGCGTGTTTCTATTCCGTAAAAGTAATAATTCCTTGCTTATTGAAAAATGGGTTTTTTGTGCACCAACATGTAAATACTTAAACTGACAGAATTACATACCATTATAACGAAAGTAAATTTATTATTTTTACGAAGTAGGATTAATTTTTTTTATTATATTATATATTAAATACTACTATTATAACATGTCATAAAGTTTTTGTTGTGGTTTTGTCTAATCATGTACGCCATTGTACGGAATATATTAATAATTGTCAAGAAGGTATTATTCTTTCCCATATGACCCACATCTTAATGTTCTAACATAAAATTTCGTTAAAGTTTATGCTTTGATGAGTTTTATAAAAATCTTCGATTAAACTGTTTTAGACCCCAATCAGAATTGTTTTGGAAGCTCCCAAAAAATCTATATTGATATCGTGGCAATATTGAGTACGCTTAAAATCCTCTTCGTAACATTTAACTTCACATTGAAATTGGTTGATTTGAATTCACTTCTTCGAGTGCACTATTTTTATAAGCACTTTTTAATTTGAGAAATTTGAGAAAGCCCACAAAAAACTAGGTGTTTGTCGTAATGTTTCAACGAAACCACTGTGTTTGTAACCAAATTGAGTATTTTGAAATAAGAGAGATTTTAGAGACTGAATTTGATTGCCCTAAGATTTATAAACCCAGTTCCGTAGCAAATTTTGATACATCAAATGACCTTTGCTTCTACAATCTAGGAGTAATCTTAGCTGCATATAGTTATTTCTCTGGGATGATCAAACCACAACAAGAACTGTTCATGGCAGAAGAGATGTATTCGATGACGTCTTCTTAGCGGAAACATTATACATAGTCTGTTCTTTTTTTATTCAAGTAATTTATTTCCGTATGATAAAACCACAAGTTTGTGACAATTTAACTGTCAAATTTTCCCCAGAAGAAAGAACTGGAATAATCTCATTAACCGAAGCATTTGTTTCAGTCGACGAATTATTGTGATTTCTTCAAAACAAATAACTATTGTTTCCCAAACACCTCGAACAACATAATTTCGAGCTACATATCATTGACTTATCAGAATTTTTCAAACAATTTAAACATAATTTAGGCTTTTTTACAATCATCTCAGAAGAATCCAATCAAGGTGAATCTGTATAAAGCATGTGGCATTTTACACATAACACATAAATTGCAGCCCCTATTAATTATTTTTTTTGTTTTACTTTTGTCACCATTAGCTTCAGTAACATCTTGCAAATTTTCTAACGCGAGGACGTTTTTCCAGAAATTCATGAACATCTCCAAGCTAGGTAATTCAGTCGAAATTAAATTCATTTTAAACAACTTACGTGAATCTGTATCTAAAATTGCATAATTTTTTTTGTTAAAAATGGTTGTGTTAGTTCATTGGGTTCGAGTGGCATTAATTTTAGATCCGTCACATTTTAGGTAGCTTTCATTACAAAAAGTAAAATGCTACATAATTGTAGCCGTTTGGAGAAAAGCAATTTCCGAAAAATTTCTGCATATTTTCACCGATCATGACCCCAGACCCCAAAACCACCCTTCGTTCAAATGTTGATTTATATATATATATATATATATATATATGTGTGTGTTAGATTTTAGCTGTATGATTTAAAATTTCACGAGAAATTGGCAGCAGGTTAAAGATGGTGAATGATTGCAGTCGGTAGATCGAGAATCATGGCGAGGAATGAAGGCAATGAATGTACCCATTGTGAATTTCTCCATAAAGACTACGCCAGTTATTCAGTAAAAGCATTTATTCAGGCACAGGGGAAATAACGAAATAAATACCACAGGTCACAGATGTTTTCTAAAGCCCTCAGGCTTGCATCGTTGAGTTGATCTTAATTGGCTGTTTTAGAAATTCCAAGTCATAAGAACGCCAGATAGCGATTTCATCACCACTTGAAAACAAGACAAAATTCTGTTCTCCGAAGTTTTGAAGTGGCTTTTTGTTAAATGCGCGGATAGCTACACAAGTGACGTAATGCGTACAAGATCCAATCAGTGAGAGGCGAAATTTAGCTAAGCGAATGATGCGCGATGGAGAGGTGTTAATGAAAAAGAATATCGGACCCAGCGGCGCATTGATTTTGAAGTAAAAATATCTAGTGCGCGAATCCAGCCCGTGGAATAAAATAACAAAATGGCTTTTAAAAACATTCGAAATGAAAAACTAGCGTCTCTCAGAATGTTGTTAGTTAAAGCGTTCAAAAAGATGTTATTTTAACACCTCAGCTTTCTAAAAGACAATGCGGACGCCAATTATTAACTTAAAGCATACAGAAAGAAGTCAATTAACCTCTTAAGCTTTCAAAATACTCATAATTTATTCAGCAGTAGAAATTTCTACCTTATTCCATGAAAATATTTAAAACAGTAGTAAACAATTTCTAATTCCCGTTACATATTGCAAAAAATGCATCACGAGAATAAAAGATGAGAGGATAAAAAGGGAAATAAATAAAATATGGACAATAGGTTTAACATCCTCACACCTTTTGATTATGTCGTATAATCAAAACTTCACATTAAATAAATACATTTACATGAATATTATAAATCAATTCTCTCTGGCATTTTTATCATTCTACCAGATCTAGTCTTTTTAACTTTAGATAACTTTGAGTTTCATTCAAAGTTGGTTTAGGAAAATTAATTTTGGTACAATCACTCGATGACACTTCTAGAGGATAAATTCTTTGAACAGGCAATGAAGTATCTGCGAATGAGACGTTTGTAACTTTAAAAGGCGAACTTTTCCATCTTTACCAGGAATGAGCTCTGTAACAAGTCCTAATGGCCAGTTAATTCTTTTCTTGTTATCTGCTCCCACCAAGACTGTATCTGCTACAGCCACTGAACGTTGGAATCGTCTCCCGATCGGCCGCTGAATAAGTAGACCTAAATATTCTGATCTAAATCGATTTCTTAGATACTTTTGCAGTTCTTGCCTATATTTAAGTCTTCTAGTGAGAGAGTTTTCCTCGATTGCATCAACGTCTGGTAAATCACACTCATGAATGTCTTTCAAAAACATGTCTGGAGATATGGGTTTGATAGATTCTTTCTCTGACATGTAAGTTAGGGGTCGAGAATTTATAATACTTTCGCAATCAGCCAATACATTTATCATCTCTTCATAGTTCAAACAGGCTTGTCCTAAGACTCTTTTTAATAGATCTTTCATCACTCTGATCAGTCTCTCCCACCATCCGCCCCACCATGCAGCAGTCGATGGGTTGAATTTCCATTCAATTGAATTGGGTGCTCCATACTTCACTATGCGACTCCAATTCAATCTTTTCAAAAAAAAATAGCTGCACCAATAAAATTCGGACCATTGTCGCAGTATATAATAGAACATCTTCCTCTGCGTGATACAAATCTTCTTAAAGCCATCAAAAACGCCTCTGTAGATGCTGAAGTAACAAGTTCAAAATGTACAGCTCTGTAGATAGCGCATGTAAATATGATAACCCAACTATTTTGACTATTTTTAAGAAATAGAGGGCCAGCCATATCAAGACCGATAATTTGAAATACTGCTGCATCTTTTACTCGATTTTCTGGTAGAGAAACAGGAGAAGATTCCAAATTCTTCGAATTAAATCTTTTACAAATGGTGCATTTGGATAAAACAGAAGTCACAGTTCTTCTTCCATTCAGAATCCAGTATTTTTCTCTGAGCAAATTTAAAAGAATCTGAGGACCTGCATGACAATTTTTGAGGTGAAAGTGTAAAATTAATCGCTTGGTAACTTCGTGATTTGAAGGAACAACCATAGGTGTGAGGAAATCCATATTGTCTTGTCTATACATAATTTTAGTCTTTACACGTATTATTTCTTGTTGATCTTTAAACGTCTCAAGAGTTTTCAATCTCTCATCGCTTTCATGGGAAAAACATTCCTGTTATATCATCCAAATTATCTTCGTTTCCGCTTTCTTAAATTCATGACTTGTCAATTCTCCTCTAATTTTTTTCTTTTGGATTAGAAGAATTATGTCTGAAACGTAGTATCCAACCAACAAGACGTACGATTTTTTCATGACTGGAAAAATACCGGTAGTACCAGGTTTTCTCTGGACTTTCATCAACATTAACCAGTAATTTTGTAGACTTCAATTTCTCTTTTTCAATTTCTTCTTCATTTATGTTTTGACATGTGAAATTCATATATTTATAATATTCTTCAGGATTTCGAAGCCAAGATGGACCCTCCCCCCATTTGAGAGATACCAGCTTCTTTGCTTTACAGCCTCTAGATGGCAGATCTGCTGGATTCATTTCACCAGGTATATGTTTCCATAAAACATGATCACTCAAATTTTTGATTTCTTGAACTCTGTTTCTAACAAAGACAGACCAGTTGTCTTTTATGCAAGAACCGTCGTGGAATCGCTCCAAAAATATCTTTCCATATCTTCCCAGCCCAATGCGTCAATTACTGATTTAGCCAATCTGGCACCAATCCATGCAGCTAAAAGTTCCATTCTAGGTATGGTTGCGCATTTTAAAGGACCTATGCGGGATTTCGAAGCAAGAAGGAATAATTCAACATGATCTTTACTTGCTATCCTCAAAAATATAACAGCAGCATACGCATATTGACTTGCATCACAAAATGTGTGAAGAGTACAATCTTTTACATTATCTGGGGTGAACTGAATATATCTTGGAATCTGAATTTCTTGTAAAATATTCAATTCACGAAACCATTCAATAAACTCATATTTTAGATCACTTGCAATTTCTTCATCCCAGGCGATACCTTCTTTCCATGTTTTCTGCAACATCATCTTGGAACAAATCGTAACAGGAGACGTAAAACCAATAGGATCAAACACTTTATGTGCAACTGATAGCATGATTCATTTAGTTATTTTTTCTAAATTTATATCTTTCGTCCAGCTTACATTAACCAACAAAGCGTCTAGAAATCTGTTCCATTGTAATCCCAGTACAGCAGTTTCTTCGCCATTTTCACTATTTTTTCTTTCTTCTGTATGTTCCCATCTTCTCAAATCAAATCCACCTTTAGCCATAAGACACTTAGAATCAGCAATAAACTTTTCTAATTCTTTTTGCGTATGGACACTAGCAACGACATTGTCAACATAAAAGCTTCTCAGCAATTGCTGTTTAAGATGTGGATCGTATTCTTCATCGTTTTTTATGTGATATTCTATGACGGAAGCAAGAAGAAATGGGGAACTTTTGACTCCAAACACGACTCTAGCATGTCGAAACATTTTAATATTTCTCTCTTCTGGATCGTTCCACCACAAGAAACGCAAAAAGTCCCGATCTTCTTTCCGTACAGCGATTTGTAAAAATGCTTTCCTGATATCAGCTACAACGCCAAATTTCTTTTCTCTAAAACGTAAGAGAATATCAGGAATTAATTCAATGAGATTTGGTCCAGAATGTAAACACTAATTCAGAAATGGATGGTTCTGTATTCTAGCTGATGCGTCGAACACTGGACGAATGGGAGTTGTACTGCTTTCTTTTATTACTGGTCGATGAGGCAAATAGTTTCCGTAAAGATTCATTTCAGACTCGGGAATTTCCTCAATAATTTTATCATCAAGCCAGCCTAAAAGCACTTGTTCATATTTTTGATAAAGGTTATTGGTAAGCAACTTGTTTGTAACATTAATTAATCTTTTCTTGGCTAAACTCAAATTATCGGGTAAAGGTGGTATATCTTCCACCCATGGCAAAGAAATTTCATAACGATTATCCACATTCATTTTTACTGTCTGTAAAAAATGCTCTTTTACCTGACGATCAATCTCCATTTTAGATTGTTTTTCAATTGGATCATTTATTCCAAGTAAATCTAGTTTCCATAAATCGCTAATCTCTGCTTCATTCACGAACATATATGAAACTGTTAAAGCTAAGTTTTCTTTAGATACGTTATCTTGAGGCATTTTTCCCATTAAGGTCCATCCTAAATGTGTTTCCAGTGCTACTAGTGCAGACGACAATATTTCTCTGCGACCTGTCAGTAATTTTCCAATTACATCGGCTCCAATCAATACTTGAATAGATTCAGGAGTCTCACCAATATCCGTCAGAGTGATGCCTTTTTCCGATAATTCTTTATACCAGGATCCTTTCCCTACAGGCATAACATTTTCGCAGATAATGTTTTGGTCCAAAACGTCAAAATTGCATTTAAAATTTTCTTTCAAATCGCTTAATCTTATCTTGTAGTAGTTATGATTAAATTATTTTGTTATGACTCCGCCAAACAGGGAATGAGCGACGTTTTCATCTCAAAGAGGTAAATACTTCATTTCTTCGGCTAAATGTTTTAAAATATACGATCTCTGAGAACCTGAGTCTAAAATCAGTCGAACAACTTTCTTTTTGTAATCTGAAGTGATTTTTGCTTTGAGTGTCTTAAGAAAGACCTTGGGATTTCTACTGACATTAGCCATATTTACTTCATTTCCTCTACTGACATTAGCCATACTTACTTCATTTCCAGACGATTTTTCTTCCCCTTTCCTTTCATTTAATTTATTTTTATCGAGCATTTGACACATCACAGATGCATGTTTCTTATCACAAATGAAACACTTCAAGATAGCTTTACATTGTTTCGTTGTGTGGCCTGACGTCAAACATAAAAAACAACACCTTTTGTCTTTCAATATATTCTGCTTCTCACTAAAACTCATCTTCCGTGCTGAGAAACATTCTGAACTCAGATGTATTCCGTTACAAAAAACGCAATTTTTCCTTAAGTCTTGTTTTGAAGAAGTTGTTAATAGAGTAGCAGCAGTTGGTAAAAGTTTAGAAACATCGGTGTAAACTTTGCTTTTTCTAAAGTTTCTATCATCATCTTTTTTCGCGAAGCCAAAGCCTGCCACTGCCAAATTTATTCTTTAATCGCCTTCAACTTCACTTTTGATAAACTTCATTAAATTATCTAGGCGTTCTTTCGGATCGGAAATAGCAGAAGACAAATAGGTCCTGTTCCACGCTTTCAAAAATTCCGCAGTAAAACAAGATTCTACCATTGGATATAATATTGAGGCGCATTTATCTGTTGTGACTCCCAATGTCTGAAGAGCTCTTAAATACGATTCAAGTTTATCATACAAGGATGTAAGAGAAAACTTTTCTTTTGACTGTACTGATATTATTAATTTCAATATTTCTCTAACATATACTTCAACTAAAATATCTTTCCGACCAAAACGAGCCTGAAGACTCTCTATAGCTTTGGCATAGTTAGCGCCAGTTGGCGGAAAACGATCTACAACTTCTCTTGCTCTAGATCCAGCTACTGTTGCTTGAATCAAATACTGGAATTTATTTTCGGGCACAATATTCTCATCCGTATGAATCTGTTCAAATTGACTCCAGAATGGTAGCCACTCTTTTAAATCTCCAGCAAATTGACGAAATTCTAACCTAGGTAACGTAAATTTTCGTTTAGAATCATTAGTTTCATTAACAGTTGAAATGTACTCACCTTGAATTTTCCCTTGTGACTGGATTTTTGCTAATTCCAATTGATGGTCTAATTCCAATTTTTTAAACTGTACTTCTTGATCCAACTTCTCTTTCTCCTTCTCCTTTTCCAATTGTAACTTTTCCTTTTCCTTTCTTTCAGCAATGGCTGTTGATAAAATTTCTTGTACAAAATCAGGATCCTATTTATATTCCTTACTATTCAAAATTATATCTTTTAGTGTTGTAATCGTATAGTCTTGCGGAATCGTTTCACCAAGTTCTTCTACTACAAACTTTAAATCGGCTTTTTAAAAACCTTTTACGGCTTGAAACATCTTGCTTCAATAAATCTTAGTCCTTTCGCGGACACGCCAAAATGTTAGTTAAAGCGTTCAAAAAGATGTTATTTTAACACCTCAGCTTTCTAAAAGATAATGCGGACGCCAATTAATAAATTAAAGCATACAGAAATAAGTCAATTAACCTCTTAAGCTTTCAAAATACTCATAATTTATTCAGCAGTAGAAATTTCTACCTTATTCCATGAAAATATTTAAAACAGTAGTAAACAATTTCTAATTCACGTCACATATTGCAAAAAATGAATCATGAGAATAAAAGATGAGAGGATAAAAAGGGAAATAAATAAAACATGGACAATAGGTTTAACAAATGTTATAGATTGGATAGTTGATAAAAGTTACGAATGGACTTAAAGTTTTAGATTAAGATTTGGAATAAGATAATTATTAATATACGCGTGTTGAATTGCAAAAAGAAATTAAATTGGAATAAATATTATTAAGAAATAGGGAAATAATGAATATGTCAGAATTTAGACTAATTTAAAGGAATATTGCGAATTTTGTTTTTATATAACATATATATATATATATATATATATATATATATATGATCTATGCGAGACGATAGAATTCATATTTATGAACCGATTTGGATAAAACTAACTGTGTGTATTAAGCTCACCAATGCCTCGGCAGAGTTCGTTGGTCAGCTTGGTCTGCCATCTTGTTTCAAAATAATGTTTCTTCTGTAATCGGGTTCTAGCTACCTCGGAAAAGCTACCTTTTTCTGCAAGTACAGGCCGGAAGGACTTTTATTTATTACGTCGACAGAAGTATCGTTAGTTACAATTAAATGCCATTTTTGAAATCTCTCGATTATTGCATTCATTAAAGAACCAAAAGTTTCTTTCGAAGTTTCAATAGCCTTTGCATCTTTAAACGCTGACCGCACGTAATAGAGCTTCAGAGCATCCTTTAAAAACTGTTATTGGCAATTATCAAACTGTGATTTAAAATTGTTCTATTTATCAATACCTACAGTTCAATTAATTTAATATCCGGACATTTTACACAATTAATATCTACATCATTAGAAATATTAGAATGTGAAGAATCAACCAGTTTAAATAGAATTTTTATGTAAGCTCAACTTACGTTGTTTCATTTTAATGGAAAGTTTTATTTTCGTTTGAGATGCCGAATGCATCACTTTCAATTCTACTTTAAATTAATGCTGTAAAAACGGTAGTCAATAGGGTTACATTAACTTTAGTAGAGGGGCCATCTTGCTCTTAGCAGGTGTTACAAGGAGCGCGGCAAGCGTGAACAGAAGTTAACAGAAACGATGTGTTAAATTGTATCAATAACCGAATTTTTCCTCCAGTTTTTGTAAGAGAATTCAACTACTTCATATCATTAAGGGAAATTAATGAGTAATACAAGTAGGTATATTTCCTTATCAAGCAAAGCCTTCGTTCTTCATGATAAGATGTAAGTAATATTTTGGCGTCATGAAACGCAATACATATACTCAGAAAAAGAAACTGATTAAAACTACAAAACATATTTTTTGAGTACATTTTGTTGTTTTAGCAAAATTGGAGTTAAATTGGAGCATTTTACTTCAATTAACAAAACATTTTTGCTGACGATACAAAATTTTTTTTTGGAATTCCAAAAAAATTTTTTTTTTTTGTTGATTCAAACAAAATTTTTATTGACCCATATTTAAACAAAAATTTTGTTTAAATATAGGTCAATAGAAATTTTGTTTGAATCAACAAAAAAAAAAAATTGTTGAAAACCACTTTTTTTTTGCAATTCCAAAAAAAAAAATTGTATCGTCAGCAAAAATGTTTTGTTAATTGAAGTAAAATGGTTCTATTTTACTCCAATTTTGCCCAAACAACCAAAATGTACTCAACAAAAATGTTTTGTAGTTTTAATCAATTCCTTTTTCTGAGAGTATAATTTAAAGAAAGTATATTATTTAAAATGGCTGTTAAATTTATCAAGACATTATCATACATTCAAAACTATCCATATACCAATCTATTAAAACTTAGACATTATAAATATCCAATATTATTATTATTCAAATTTTTATGTAATCATTAATTTACTGTATTCATAAATTAATTTTTACAGTAAAGTCACTCTTAATCCGTGTGGTAAATTCAGCGGATTTTATTTTTATTTATTTTTTTTTATTAAGACAGCTTCCAAAATTTTGAAAATGTAATATTCGCCTCTTTATTGTAACATTAACCAATGAAGCGCTTAAACAATCCAACTCTTCAATAAAGCAAAAAGTGCTATACGGAAAATCCAGTAGATATGTAAATAAAAAAATCTGCTAATTCACTAACACTGCTCCTAATAAGTCCTGAAAGATTTTAAGAGTTTAACAAAAACTTATTTCTTGAAGATGATGTTTGAAGTCATTTATTGAAAAACTCATTTCTTGCTCATTTCTTTATTTTTTTATACATCTTCCTTTGTTATAGTAATTTACGAAGTACTTGTGAACATTTATATATAGAAAAATGTTTATTCTATATATATTTTTTTCCTTTTAAATCTAATATCGTGACGGAGAAACCTTTTTTATGCAGTTAATTAATCTCCACGTGCAGCGAACGATTGAAAAACATGTTAAAAACCAGACCCCAATTAACTATAAGTACTTTAAGTGACAACCGCAGATGCAAAACAGTGAATAAAACCAGAGACTGTCGAAACTAACTAATTGGAGAAATACTGCAGATCTCCCTCCTTCAAAACTACAGCTGTTTATCCCGCGCCTGTGCACAGAACTCAAATAACAATCTCCCTTCAGTTTCCAAAATGTATCCGAGCAGTTAAGACGCTCTTGTATATATATGATGTAAATATATTTTAATATAATGTTAAATTGGAGCACTTATACGCAGCCTCCAAAAAGCGATTTTAAACATGTACATCTAGCCAAGAATTATAATATTATATTCAAAGGAAAATGAATCTTCTGCTCATTTCACACAATTGTTATTTTCTACTAATACTACTTCTTATTACTCCAATATAAGTGAATCAATGGATAAGATAAATATCGCTACAACACTTTGGATTACTGTGGATATTACTTGGCGCAAAAAGGAAAATTTCAGGTAAGCTGAACAAACTTCTTTAACATATCAAAAGATGAAAATGTATATTGAATTTGAAGACTGATTTAACTATTTATAAAAATAAGAAAATTTATTACGCTACCGACGGTTCCCCTAACAAAGATTATGAAAGACTGAAAAAAATATATCCCAGTATTAAAAAAAAACAAAAAAAAAATGATAATTTAACAAATTTCTAAAAATATAATAATAAATAAAAGAACACTAAAAAAGTAATAATGAATGCGATCAAAGAAAATACTCAATTTATTGAGAAACTCAATTCTACGAATTATAGTACATGGAAGTTCAAGATGCAGATGTTCCTGATTAAAGAGGAACTCGACGATATTATAGTACAAGATCCACCGGATCCAGCCGATCCCGCATGGCACAAAAAATATCGCAAGACTAGAGCTCTAATAAACCTAAGCATCGATGATTCTCAAATCGTAAATGTAAAAAACTTAGATACTGCCAAATTAACATGGGAAGCTCTGAAAAATATACATGAGAGAAGCAATTTATCTAGTAAGCTTTACCTGTTACGGAAACTATACAGTACTAAATTAGCTGAGGGTGCAAACATGATCACGCATATCACTAATATCTTGCAAATTATAGATAAACTTAATGCCATTGGAGAAAATATTAGCGATTCACATATTTCCGCGCTATTTCTGTGTTCTCTTCCCCCCAGTTACAATACTTTGATAACTGCGTTGGAGGCGAGACCAGAAAATGAGCTCACCCCTGATTTTATCAAAAACAAATTAACGGATGAATATAATCGTAGACATGAACTGTCAGAACAATCACATAGCGGATATAACAACAACGAGAGAGCATTTAAAACAAATAGGAGATATACACACACTGAAAATAGAAGATAACAAAAATATTGTAACAACTGTAAAATGAAAAATCATTCCACTTACGAATGCTGGCACTACAAGAGCAGAAACACGGTACAATCCGGAAATCCTCGTAACAATCAATTCAAAAATAAAAAGAATTTTTCATCTTCATTATGTTATGAAAAGACCGAAACTCGTAGAGAAAATAAAATTCCAAACAAAAGAAATGATCAAACGCAAAATAAAGCATTAATCACCGAAAAAGGTGGCAAAAATAACTGGATTCTCGATTCAGGATCTACCTCGCACATTTGTAATGATAAAAGCCTAATTAGTAAATTTATTGATTATAATAAAACTTCAGTTACGATCGCGAATGGTAATAAACTGACAGCGTTAGGTTCAGGAGAAGTTTTTATAAAAACATTAACCCCCGAAGGAAAAGAAAAACTAACGAAATTACGCGAAGTGCTTTATGTCCCAGACTTAGAGTCAAACCTAATTTCGGTTAGTAAAGTCGCTAAAAACGGGTGTAAACTAATCTTCGACGATAATAAATGCGATTTGATCTTTGAGGAAGAAATATATATTAGGGCGAAAAATAAGAAAAATTTATACATTATTGAGGAAATGGACGATGTGGAAGAACCACAAAATTATGTAAACATAACGTATAACTGTGACAATAAACAATGCATAGATCTCTGGCATCGCAGACTCGGTCACAGAGATTATGACGCGATTAAATCTATAATAACAAATCAACTTGCGGACGGAATAAAGATAGGAAAATGTAAACATCAAAATAAAACATGCGTAACTTGTATCGAAACTAAATTAACTAACATGCCGTATCCTAAATCAGCAACAAACCGAGCTACTAATATCGTGGATTTGATCCATAGTGACGTATGTGGTCCTTTAGATACACCGATTTTAGGCGGAAAAATTTATTTTATGACTCTTATTGATGACTATTCCCGATATACTACGATATATTTATTATCTAAAAAGAGCGAAGTTGCTGAAAAGATAAAAGAGTATATAACGATGATATACAATCAGTTCGGTAAAAAACCTAAGGAAATTAGATCGGATAACGGTCGTGAATATGTAAATCAAGAGATAGATGAATACTTAAAACAGAACGGAATTTTACACCAATTGACTGTCCCGCATAATCCGAGCCAGAATGGAGTTGCGGAGAGAAAAAATAAAAGTTTATTAGATATGACTAGAAGCATGCTATCACAAGCAAAATTAAGCAAACATTTTTGGGGTGAAGCCATAAACACTGCAACATATTTACAAAACGACTCCCAACTAAAGCAAACAACAACAGAACACCTTACGAATTATGGAAAGGAGTTAAACCGAATTTAAAACACTTAAGAACATTCGGTTGTAAAGCGCTATTTTACGTCGATAAAGTAAATAGAGGAAAACTCGATAACAGGGCTCAAACCGGAACGTTCGTAGGTTATGACACACGATCGACTGGTTATAGAATTCACACACAAGGAAAACAAATTATAATAGCGAGAACGGTAAAATTTCTTGAAAATGAAAATGTACACTCAGATAACATTGAGGAGATACAAAACACCACAAAAACATCAGATGACAATACACAATTACCGGATAGACATGAAAATCCCTTAGAAATAAAACTTGACAGTGAGGAGACACCATCCGTGCCCAAACAGCAACCAATTGAACCAAGAAGGTCTAATAGGACAAATAGAGGCGTTCCTCCTGACAGATATGTTTGTCTCACAAATAGTTCATCTGAAAACATTCCCGAAAATTGGGAAGATATCGAAAAAATGAAAAATACTAATGATAAACAAAATTGGATAAAAGCAACACAAAATGAAATACAATGCCTAAGAAAAAATAACACTTGGACTTTAACAGATCCACCACCCGGAACAAAAATTATCGGCTCAAAATGGACTTTTAAACTAAAAAAAGACAATTTAGGAAATGTTCAAAGCTATAAAGCGCGTTTAGTAGCACAAGGATATAGTCAAAGATTCGGGATTGACTATGATCAAACTTTCGCACCTGTAGTTTCGCACGCTACAATACGTGCATTTCTCATCTCTGCATTGCACAAAAATTTGAACGTGAAACATGTTGACATAACCACAGCATTCTTGCATGGTGAATTAACTGAAACTGTTTATATGAGTCAACCAGACGGGTATATTAAACCCGGCGATGAAAGAAAAGTTTGTAAACTTCAAAAAGCCATCTACGGTCTTAAGCAAGCAGCAAAGTCCTGGTACACCAAAATATCGGAAACACTCACAAACAATAATTTCTTACAGAGCAAAAATGATCCATGTCTGTACTTTAAATCAAATCAAGAAAATCCGATATACATCATCATTTATGTAGATGATATCCTGATAGCAGGAAAGGACAGTGATATCGAAGAAACAATAAACCAACTTAAGAAAGAATATGAACTAAAAAACTTAGGAGAAGTGAATAATTACCTAGGCATAAACATTAATAAAATCAACGATACATATTACCTAAATCAAAACAATAAAATACAGGAACTAGTGAAAAAACTGAATTTAAACGACATGAAACCTCATTACACACCCATGATTGCTGGATTCAACAGACTTGAAGACGACGATAATCTTTTACCTAATAACACGAAATATCGACAAGCGACAGGCACATTACTTTACATATCAACAATCACGCGTCCTGACATATCTGCAGCAGTAAACATATTATGTCGTAGAAACGAAACACCACGCCAAAAGGACTGGTCAGCAGTAAAAAGAATCATTTCATACCTCAAAACTACAGAAAATTTGAATTTAACTCTTAGCGCAAACAGCAAGCCCATCCTAACAGCATACGCCGATGCAGACTGGGCTGGTGACTTGAAAACACGTAAATCAACGTCAGGAAATCTATTCATGCTAGGAAAATCGCCGATTTACTGGATTACAAAAAGGCAAAATTGCATTGCACTTTCGTCAGCCGAAGCTGAATACGTTTCAGCTAGCAACGCAGCACAAGAATTAAGTTGGATAACAAACTTGCTAAGCGACCTCAACATTCCACAAAAACTACCCATCACGATATTTGAGGATAATATGTCCTGTATAAAAATGACTGAAAACGATAAAGATACTAAGTGATCCAAGCATATCGGCATACGTTTCCACAACATCAAACTTATGAAAGAAGAAGGAAAAATCGATCTACAATACTGCCCCCCAGTGAAGAAATGATAGCCGACACTCTCACGAAGCCCACTCCCAAGCCTGTGTATGAAAAACACCGTAAGAAACTGAATCTTCAACCATTCCCCACACAGGAGATTACGGGGGAGTGACGGAGAAACCTTTTTTATGCAGTTAATTAATCTCCACGTGCAGCGAACGATTGAAAAACATGTTAAAAACCAGACCCCAATTAACTATAAGTACTTTAAGTGACAACCGCAGATGCAAAACAGTGAATAAAACCAGAGACTGTCGAAACTAACTAATTGGAGAAATACTGCAGATCTCCCTCCTTCAAAACTACAGCTGTTTATCCCGCGCCTGTGCACAGAACTCAAATAACAATCTCCCTTCAGTTTCCAAAATGTATCCGAGCAGTTAAGACGCTCTTGTATATATATGATGTAAATATATTTTAATATAATGTAAAATTGGAGCACTTATACGCAGCCTCCAAAAAGCGATTTTAAACATGTACATCTAGCCAAGAATTATAATATTATATTCAAAGGAAAATGAATCTTCTGCTCATTTCACACAATTGTTATTTTCTACTAATACTACTTCTTATTACTCCAATATAAGTGAATCAATGGATAAGATAAATATCGCTACAACACTTTGGATTACTGTGGATATTACTTGGCGCAAAAAGGAAAATTTCAGGTAAGCTGAACAAACTTCTTTAACATATCAAAAGATGAAAATGTATATTGAATTTGAAGACTGATTTAACTATTTATAAAAATAAGAAAATTTATTACGCTACTGACGGTTCCCCTAACATATCGCTTAATTATTTTATTATGAAATGAATTATAATCGATGATTTATTTCATATGTGTAACATATTTGTTTTCGACGAAATTTATTTCTGTATATATTTTTACTTTTTATGAATATAAATGGTATTGCACATTCACTTTATCTCTTAATAAACTGAAAGTTAATAAATAATATTTTATTCGGAATTACTGATTGAAATTTTGTTAACATAAAATATTTTTTTATTAAATTTTTCAAATTTCACAAATGTTTTCGTACAATTAGATATACGTACATCATGAATGTAAAACATGATATTTACTCAACGTTGAAGCAACAAAATCTAACTTCAAAAGAACGACAAGAGTATTTTCAGGTCAAACAGAAAATATATTATACTTTATATCAGTTTATGGAACAAGGATATTCAAAGGTTACATTTATTTGTTTACCTGAAAAACACAACAGTCATATTACAGAATTTTTAAATTTTAATTGGCTTTATCATAAAATTGCTTGCTAATGCCATTTGCTGTATGAAATTTAACCTTTTATGTTTCACAACAAGAAGCTAATTTATTACAATTATTAGAAAAAAATATCTCGTCATAATATATTTCGAAATGATAAAATGAAAGAGTTAGATAATTAGTAATTATTTTTATAATTATATATTTTCTTCAGAATCTATTAAATAATTCCAGAAAAATTTTATATTCAACAGTCTAAAATATTCAAGTTACACATCAAGTATAAAGGGATTTTGAATACCAACATGAACAATAAAATTTATCGAAAGAAATATTTTAAAGGTTGAGAAATATGTTAAACATATTGTTTCAAAACTTTTATTTTAAGGAAAGCTAAAAAAATATATAACACTTAACTTAGCTTAGAAAAATGGAGAAAATTCGTTTAGTATTCCAATCGCTCGTTTTCTGCCAAAGAACCGAATAATTGCATTTGTATAAAATTTCAAAAGATCTTTTTTTCTCTTGTTTACTCTTCTAAAGTTTTTCACAATGGCACAATCCAGTCATTATCTTTGAACATCTTGGGAATTTGAAGTATATGTTAATACAATGTGGCAGTGTTTTATATATTTTAAAGAATGCACAGGCAATAAATCTAATTTAAAGGAGATTGGTGGACGCTTACAGGAAGAATTTTTAAAAGAAATAAAATGTTTTGTTTTATTTTTGAATACTTGGTACAAAAAAACCTAATATTGCATTTCATCATTTACTCTTTCTTACAGTTGGTTTAAGGTTAATAATTAAAATTTAAATAGAAGAAAAAAAATATGTTGTATTTGGGAACAAATATACATAAAATGTATGATATAGTTAAAATTACATATCTTTAATAAACGCATTATACCTGCTTTTACGAAAACTAAAATAGAAAATTATTAAAAATATGTAACAATTGTGCAGAAAATTAAAAGTATAGATTTAAAGATGAATACATAAAGTATACATTAAATTTATCATTACAAATCAAACAAGAAAACGCATCAATCAAGCAAGGACAATGTCTATTATGATTTTTTTCTTCTGTAAAGAAATGCATTAAAATATTCTTAACCTCTTTGGGTCCGAATTTCATTTATAATTGAGAAATATTTGCTTCCCTTTCAAATTTGTTCGCCTCCTTTCAAAAGATTTACATTAATTTATTTTAGACTATCAGTTGAATTCAGCTTTGACTATATGTTAGCCTAACATTGAATTTAGAATACCAGTTTTGATATTACATTATGTGCTTTTAATACAGAAAGAGGCTTTTTTTAGGGAGGGGGAGGGGGGGGGGATTCTAACTTTACCATATATTCTACAATAGGTCCAAGTAAATGAAACTTTGTACATTTTATATGATATATAACGTAAAATGCTTCACTGAATAAGTTAAAATTAACCCGAAGAATTTATGTTTTATTAAAATTTAAAAATATTAAAATAATAAAAATATCTCGAAAACTAATTTAAATTTCTAAAATTTGAAGCCTTATATGTCATCCCCAAATCCATGCAAATAACTGGTGTTAATTTAATCGCCGAACGCTCCATATTCTAGGAAAAGAAAAGAAAAGAAAAACAACAACAACAACAACACAAAGGCAGATTTTAATATAATAGATACATGTAAAATATTTTATTTTTACATATATTTAGTATAAAGCGATTTTAATGTTTCAGTCTTAATTTATACATTTTCTTTTATCTCGCAAGAAGCAAGGTACAGCATCTGAATGATTAACTAGCATTGCGAAATTTTTTTGTTTTGAAAATATATGTTGCCGGAAAGTTTCTTAGATGAATTGATTTTGAAGATGGTGAGATGTATTGCTAAAAAAATGATCAGGTATATCTAATTCTTAATTTAAAAAATGGCATTTTTTACAAAAACTTTTCATTTAGGGAGTCTTTTTTATTTTTCCTATTCTAAAATACCCAAATATGCAGTAAATTATGCAGCATCGCAGCAGAATCTGTATCATTTTCAATTTTATAATCACCAACTTCGAGACTAATCTCATCTTTTGAATCTTCAAATTTAACATCTAAATATTTTACGTTTTCAACAGAGTTAATCCCTTCTTCATTAAGGAGTGTTTTTTCGTTTTTTTGAAACATGAAAATACTCAAAAAAGAGCACTAGAACTCAGTTCATACTCATATTTGAAACATGGTCATAGTCAAATAGGAGCACATGATGTTTTATTCTTGAGTGTGTGCATGCTTTCTGAAATGAATATACTACATGTTTCAAAATTGAGTCATTTTGATTAGGAGCCATTTTGACTATGCGACATACTTAGATTTGAGTATTTTTTGCTCAGTTTTGAAAATGTCGTTTTTAGAGTGCAGTGTCCCGCTATTAAGACACATATCAAACGTCACTAAATCATAAATTGCAATATTTTTAAAGGCAAAAACAGAATAAGACATTATCTGAATTAATTCTCTGAACATTGTATGAACCATCAACATATTTAAATATTATATCCAATGGTTGGAGTATCATAGTTGAGATTTTTTCCAACAGAGCGAAAATATGCCGGGACCAGGACTCGAACCTGGGTACTTTGGTCTGCCTTATAAACGCTCACCATACTGAGCTATCCCGACGATATTCTGGGCTGGCATGTTTCACCCTTATTTGTTGGACAAGGCTGCGAATTGCAGCGCTAATTTCATTTATCCGAGCTTTAACTATAGCATTTACATGATGAATCTTGATGTAGCACGGAAAATCCTATATACCATGTAATTAGGTCATAATGAATAGAGGAAAGTATATTCAACTAGGTAAATTATTTCCAATGGTTGGAGTATCATAGCTGAGATTTTTTCGAACGGAGCAAAAATAGGCCAGGAGCAGGACTCGAACCCGAGTACTTTAGTTTGCCGTACCTATGCTCTCCCTACTGAGGTATCCCGACGATATCCTGGACTAACATATTTCACTCTTATTTGTTGGACAAGGCTGCGAACTGCAGCGCTAATTTCATTCATCGGAGCTATAACTATAGCATTTACATGATGAATCTTTATATAACACGGAAATTCCCGACTAATTTAGATGGTAAATTATATCCAATGGTTGGAGTATCATAGGAGGTATCATAGGAAATTTCAAGAATCATCATGTAAATGCTATAGTTATAGCTCGGGTGAATGAAATTAGCGCTGCAGTTCGTAGCCTTGTTCAACAAATAAGAGTGAAATATGCCAGCCCAGGATATCGTCTGGATAGCTCAGTAGGGAGAGCTTTGGTACGGCAAACCCAAGTACACAGGTTCGAGTCCTGGTCACGGCATATTTTCGCTCTATTAGAAAAAATATAAACTGTGATTCTCCAACCATTGTATATAATTTACCTTGTTGAATATACTTCCTTCTATTCATTATATTTAAATATTGTTTGAAACGATTTATAATATCGCCAATGGGATCACACAAATGTGACTGACCAGTAACACGTTTTACTATAGACTTGTATCGCCCTTTTTCTGAGACAGATAAAACACATCTTTTAAATATAAATGATTTTAAAACACGGGGTGTTCTCAGAGGCCATTTAATAAATATTATTGAATAAGGACAGTGTAAAATTATTGTACGATTAATTGGATATCAGACCCGAATGCAGTGTAACTGTCTAGTATAAATGGTATAATGTACAATTAAAAAAAGTTATGACAGAAAATACTTTAATCTAAAGTCTTAGAAACATGTTGATATTTAAAAAAAAATACTTTAAGCTCAATTTTTAAATTATTTTCATAAAAACTTAGATTTAAAGAGGAGCAGAATACACTTAATAATGTAGATGCATATTATTGTCAAGGAACCAAATAATTACATTTGTTTAAAATTTCAGGAACTATTCAGGCTTATTTATTCTTTTACAGTTTTATACATTTTCACACAACAGACATTAACATTGAACATCTTTGGAAATTAAAGTGTATAGTAATGTATTGCGGTAGTGTTTTGTATATTTTTACTAATGCATAGGACATCCTACTGCGGAATTTGTCATGGTAGATGCTACAGAAATAATTTTAAGAAGAAGCCACCCTAGAATTTCAAACTGCCGCGTCTCAGCCATTTTTTAAGACAAAGTAAAAACAAAAAATGTTCCGGAATCCTTTTAACTCGATCTAACACGTAACCGAAACAATACTTTCAATTTATAACTCTTTTGTACATCTTTTTGGTTAATTTTTTTTTAAATTTTTTAACAAGCCGCCATTTTGAAACACGATGGTGGATGAAGCAGGCCAACGAACTCGGTCGAAACCTTGTCATGTCCTATACACATACTCAGTCACATTCAAATTGATTCATAAATAGAGAGTTACAACATGACAAATGTCAGATGCATATATACAGTGTGATTCATAAATATCGAAACAATAGGCTATCTCCTTAAATATTGCCCCTAGGCACATACTTCCAATTACAAAGTTTCTTAAAAAAAGGTGCAAAATTTGATGAGATAAGTTGCAACTCCATGAGGGGTCTATTTGAGAAAATACAAAAATTAAATTTTTATACGGCCCCCGTAGGATAAAATTTCCAATTAGGAAAATTTTCCTTATCCATTCCTGAATTAACCAAAAAAAATTCCATCTTGATATCTGCAAAACTCAGGGAGATATGTCCGTTTTAATAATTCATGAGGTTTCAAGGGATCAGACACAAATTGAAATGCGTGTAATTCAAGAAACAATGTTACTGTAAGATGTTCGGGAAACATTTTATTTATTTATTTATTTATTTATTTATTTATAGAGTTAAAATTTTGAATTTTTTTGTGATGATTAGCCATATAATTTGTAAACAGAATCACATCATAAGACTTCTTACAAAATAAAAAATAATGATTTTTTTTTCAAAAAATGCAGAGTAATTTAAAATTGTTATAACTCGAAATATTATTTGTCGAATTGAATTTTTTTCCTTTAATTAAACAGAAATATATAAGTTTTAATTTTCATTCAGCATTTTGAAAAATATTAATTTAAAAAATATATTTAAAATAGCAATTGAAAAAAGAAAAAAAAATGATGCAACTTATTTTAAACAAATCATATTATCAAAAGTGAATAATTTTTTTGAAATTTAAATAAAATATTTGAAAAAGATATATTACAAGTTTGAATTATTTATAGAGGTTATTGACTTATATCAATTTAAAGATGAGAAATGCTGAAAAAAACTTATGATGCCGAAAAATGCATTTAAAGTTTTAAACAAAGATTGGGTCCTAATAGAACGTTTAAATGCTTTTTAAAAGCTTCCATGTGAATAAGTAACTCCTTCCTGCAGCTTCAATTTCTGATTACGATAGTTTGGCTCTCGGGTACAGATATTAAATTTGTTTAACACATACCCTAGTCTCTTATACAAATCTGGTATACAGCGAAATTTACAAAATTTAAGTTTATTAGAGATATAAATTTATTTTATGCACTTTATGCTTCAGGTCGGATTTATTGATATGATGCGAAAGAAAACCATTTTCATGGGCTTTTATACCACTTAATTTTATTTAATTCAATATCTAGACAAGTGTTTGTGCATATTTTAGATTTCTGCACAGGCCGAAATTTGTACAAAAAATTCCCATTTATCTTAAGATACAATTAAGATTATTTTAAAGAATACTACATACATATTTATAAGAAACTTTTACAGTATATTTTAGATTACTATGTTTTCGCATGACAAAAACATAGCTGACAAACCTCCCACTAAGACTCCGTAATATGTAGGTTAATTTGAACCAGTTAACCACTTTAAAACTAGAAAATTGTTTAATGAATCTTTGACTTATTTAATTTAAATGTTTAAGTCGAATCTTTACTTCATTCAAAGGAATTTCTTAAAAGAGTTTCTGGTTCGAACGTATTGAACCTGGGTCAAATAAACACACTTATAACGGAAGATTAGTGGGAGCTTGGCATCTATTAAAAAAATACGCAATAGCAACGTTAATGATTATTTATACCATTAGACTGTTAAATTCGAATGAAGATTTATTTTAAAAAACAATGTCGTTTGGAATAAATGAAAAATAGGTTTAAAAACATCATAACTTTTAAAGCTGTATAACAAAAAAAAAAGATTTTTGGAAAGATTTCTGTGTAATTTAAAAAATATATTTCCAATGATTCCGTTAACAGAAGTTTCATTATTGCTATTACTATTTTTATAAAACTTATTGCCTTCCCGACACGTCCTAAGAACAATAAAGACACGGGCCGGCACAGTCCGGCCAGCAGGCCGTGCCGATTACGACCCTGGGGCCAATCTCGGCCTTATGCAGACCTCTAGCATATTTCTCAAGAAAGTTTAACATAAAAATCTATACGCTATTATTTTATATCTAAAAGTTAAGGCATTGTCTTAGATCGACTTTTAATAATGTGTAAATTTATGGTCGATCCCTAACTTGCATTGCAAATGAACTGATATCGCGTCTCTCAGAGGTAAGCGTAAGTGGTGTAAGTCACGAATTTTGGATTTTAATATATCTGTGAATTTTGCAGATATCAAGATGGAACTTTTTTTGTTTAATTCAGGACTGGATAAAGAATAATTTTCTAATTGGAAATTTTATCCTACGGGGGCCGCATAAAAATTTAATTTTTGTATTTTCTCAAATAGGCCCCCCATGGAGTTGCAACTTATCTCATCAAATTTTGCACCTTTTTTTATGAAAATTTGCAATTGGAAGTATGTGCCTAGAGGCAATATTTAAGGAGATAGCCTATTGTTTCGATATTTGTGAATCACACTGTATATATATATATATATATATATATATATATATGGATATATTCTATATAAAACAACATTTGAACAGAGGGTGGTTTTGGGGTCTGGGGGTAATTATCGGTGAAAATATACCAAAATTTTCTGGAATTGATTTTCTACGAATGGCAGCAATAGGTAGAATTTTGTAATGAAAGCTATCTAATATGTTCTATCAGGCTAAATAATGAATATAAAATTTTTGACAAAATAAGAATTCCCACATGTATCTTAAAACAAAAGGAAAAAACAGAGGCGTAATTTTACAACAAATTTCTTTATAGTACATAACAACACTAGGTAACATTATGACACATTTAGATTTTATATTTCATCGGAAAAAAGTGAATTATAAATAATAAAAAATTAATATCCAATATTTTTATATTGCATTTGAAATAAATTTATAAATAGAAAATTCTAACTGATGTGTCCCTTGACATCATATTTTTCATTTTGTTTTCCCATTCACAAATCCCAAATATGATTGATAAAAGATTCCTCTTTTACTATGAACGTAAATGTCTAGGATTTGCAATTCATTCTAAGGAGCATAAACATTTGGCACATTTCCGGCATTCCTCCTTTAAAAAAAAAGAAACTACAATGATATTCTGCTTTTGGTATCCCACAATAAAATACAGTACAAAATGTGAATAAAACGCCTAAAAATAACTATTAGGAATTGGTCACATTTCATTTGTCACCCGTAAGTACGACAGGAATTTCGCAGATTTATAAAAACTAAATGTAAGAAAATTTTCGAATGGTTCGGTAAAATTTTTTGATGTTTTATATTCAATATAGATATTAAAGATCGCGAGTGTGATAACAATTATTATAAAAATAAATTATCATGGTTTATAATGTTGCATTTCATGCAGTATCTACATAAGTTAAGAGGAAAAAAACTACTGTTTTGCAAATTTTAGAAAGACACAAGTATATTTCCAATTCACCACCCCCCTCTTTTCTCCTGGTACATGACCTCACCTTGTGCAACCCCTTGACCGCCGAGCAAAAGGGCAAACTTGTAATGTTGTTTTCTCTGTGATTTTATATAAATTCTATAAAAAGATAAATTTTCAAACTTGATATAAGAAACCTAATTACGTATATGAATATAATCCTTGAGAGTAGTAATCCTTACTCGATGCTTTAAAACTGCATTATATTTGTGCAATTATATTAATTTAAACAATACTTCTATTGCAGTGAAACCTAGAGCCTAGTGAACGAATATATCAGTTCACTGCGTTGAGAAGATTAATAAAATTTATTTTTGATTGGAAAAGAATTTTTGAGTAATCGCACACTTTGAGTTTTCGATTGCATTTTTCCCCATTAAACTAGTCGTTGGGGGCCAACGTAATACTTACCCGTCATGAATATGCATAATATAAAATATGAAAATAAAACATGTGCAAACTATTTATAAAATGCATTGCAATTCGAATAAAATCGTGGCTTGATGGCGTCGTAAACTTTAAATGCTCGATTACTGAATTGCTTGAAAGAAACATCCTTATAACTCCAACAATTATAATCCTATTAACTAGTGGTTTACTGCGTCGGATTAAGTGTCTCATTTCCAACTAAAATATATATTTGAAGTGAAATTTGGATGAAATACAGGGTCATGAAAAATCGAAGAGTGTGGAAAATATGAATACAAATATCTCGGCAACTCATTATCCGATCGACTTCATTCTTTATGCAAAATTTATGTTTTTTATTGTCTTTCATATTCACTCCTTAAAGTAAACAATTTCGAAAATTTTTATATACCTTTTATCAGAACGAATATTTCGAGAGTCCGAAAAAAATAGTTCCGGATAATCCAGGTTACTGAAATTCAATAAGCTTCTTCCTATTATTACATACTAAGTACATACCAAATTTCAAGTCTCTATCTCAATTTCTTCGGGAGATAAAGCGTTTGCAGACACACACACAGATACACACACACACACACACACAGACGGACGGCATTTTTTTAAAATATGTTTTTTGGAATCTCCAATGTCTAAAACGCGTAAATCCGTCAAAATTTTTCTTTCGATTTTCAAAACGATTACAAAATTTACCCTATACTATGTATAACGGGTAAGTAAAAACGTATTTACAGTAATCCCTTAACATTCGCGAGGGTTACGTTCCAGGAAAACCTTGCGAATGTCAAATCCGCGAATGTTGAGTCTATCTCTCTGTACTAAAAAAGGAGTTACGTTCTATAAAATTTTAATTAGAGTGGCACAGCATTTCAAAGTACAAAAGACTATAGTTATTAATAATACGTTATGCATACCATATTTGTAGAAGGTGAATGTACAGACATGTTCATGAATATGAAATTAATTCAATGAAGATAATTCAAATTAATTGACTGAAGAAATAATTACAGCTAAACAGCATAGGTTTTTTTTAAATAAAGTAATTTCGACTCTCTCTCTATATATTCGCAAAGAGATGATAATGTATGCAGCTTCAGCTCCATCTCTACTGAGAACCTGCACAAGGGCATTTTAAATTAATAGATTCAAGGTGCCGTTACCTTACCACTTCTAATATCCCCATTGCAATGAGTATTCTGCTGTTGTTATTATTTTGCTTTCCTACTACTCTCGCTCTTTTTTTAGTTGACAACTGGTGAAAATTGATTGGTAAATATATACTGAGAAAACACAGGGAAAACAATCTTTCACCACTATAAATTCTGAAAAAGCAAATATATAATTGAAAAAAAAAATCGTGAATAATCAAGTCAAGTTCTCGCGAATGTTAAGTTTTCCGCATTTTCATGTTCGCGAATAATCAAAACTCGCGAATGTTAAAACCGCGAATGTTAAGGGATTACTGTATTATAAAAAAATGCTTAATAAATGATTCTTCTTTTACCATAAACGCATATACTTACCATATGAATCATCTTAGGTACAACCATTTAATATATTTCTCGTATTCTTACTCTAAACAAGAAAGAAAATCCACGCATCCGGCATAGATTATTGACACTAATCAACACTAACTGATTATTATTAAGAAAACTATTTTCTTCCTAGAATGAAACGAGATTTATAAATAAGCTATTTAAAAACTACATAACTCAGTAAAAATCCAGTTTAAGCAATTTCTGTCCATATTCGAAGTCTTTTATGCAGCCCTGTATATGATCTACAGCATTTGTAAACCACACGTAATGCACTAAAAATTACATAAAAATGCATACCACAGCAGAAAAGACAATTCCAACAATTCCAGCAATTACAGATCATAGTCAGTCCGAATTCTTTTGTGCCTCGCTGTAAATGAACGTTAAATCCAACGCACTCCATAATTTATAGAAAATAAGTTGTAGTGAACCTTGTGATCCTTTTAAATACCATTATGTTTTAAATATCATAACATGCTGAAAATGCACCGCAAACGATTTTCCACATAAATCAGAATGTAAGGGAATTCTTTTGTACGTTCCTGTAATTGAATTATAAATGCTACTAACTGTATACGCCGGTGAAAGCATACTGTTATCCGCCTCAGTAATTCAGAATAATTTCATCATGTTTGAAATATCGTAACATCAATAAAATGCGCCACAAACGATTTTTCCCCCATAGACCATAATGTACCGGAATTCTTTTGTGTGTCCCTGTAAATGGACTCTTAATGCTACACACTTCATTTTCAATACCGAGCATTGTATAGTGAAATTCGATAATGTGTAAAAATATCTTGACATTTCGAGTATCTTTATGACAGTTACAGCACGGAAAGACGGACAGACGGACAGATAGGCAGACAGACAGACAAACCAAATTCATAAACACTTTTCAACTATGTTGTAAAACGTTAAAAATGGCAAGAATGATATCTTGCTTTTGATAGCTTTACTAGAAATTACAGAGCAAGAACGGAATGAGAAGAAATGCTATTAGGAATACGTCATGTTTCCTTTATCACCGTGACCAGGGCAATCCGAGAAATTGAATGTCTTGCAATAAGAAGGAAAAATAAATTCATTTTAAATTTTATAGTTTCGCCAAAAGTAGAGAAACTTCGTGAAAAATGGAATACCATTTACATTTGACATTTGAGGATATATCACAGATCGATATTGTTTAAAACCCGAAAACGGAACACAATCACAAACTTCAACTTTCTGTGATTAGTTATTTGTAGACAAAAATCATTTTATAAAACTCCATCACATGCAAACAATTAAAGATAATGAAAACCTTTAATGGAGGATATTATGAGATAGTTTGGAAATATGAAATAGGGGGTTAAAAATGAAGAAAACGAAAAAAAAATGGCAAAAAACAGACATAATGATATCAAGAGAGCATGATCAAAATATAGTGTCTAGGTAGTCAGCCGGTATACTTAAGTTCATACTTCAGATTTTCAGAAATCATAAATATACGGCTCTGTCTTTGCGCCACCATAATATAGTGTCTAATTAGTGAGCCAGTGTACTTCATTTCATACTTCAGACTTGCAGAAATCATAAATGTAAGGATCTGTTTTGGCGCCACCATAATATAGTGCCTAAGTAGTGAGCGAGTGTACTTCAATTCATACTTCAGATTTGCAGAAATCATAAATATAAGGCTCTGCCTTTGCGCCACCATAATATAGTGCCTAAGTAGTGAGCCAGTGCGTACTTCATTACATACTTCAGATTTAAAGAAATCATAAATATAAGGCTCTGTCTTTGCGCCACCATAATATACTGCCTACGTAGTGAGCAAGTGTACTTCAGTTAATACTTCAGACTTTCAGAAATCATAAATATAAAGCTCTGTCTTTGCGCCACCATAGTAATGGAGTATTATGATTTAATGGTATTCCATACAACCCGACACCGATGGTTTGGAAAAAAAATTACTGTATGTTTATTGCTGTGAATCACCAGCTAAGGAACGAATTTTACATCATAAACTGTTAGTATTTCGGTGTATATTATGCTTCATTTCAATATAAAAATATTACTTCTAATAATGAATAAAAAATATGAAAAAATAGCTCCTGAAACTTTCTAAAGGCAGAAAACAAATATTTATTTACACAACGTGTCCTGACGCCGGCCGACGGACTGTGCGTTCTTGGAACATTGTGGAAACGATCTTAAGTATTTTATGATATTGCCGCTTGGTGGCAGCACTTTATCAAACATAAACCTTGGTATTCTATATTACCCGACTATTCCATATTACGCGAAGTTCCTCTAATATTACACTTATGCTTTAATCCATACACCTATGAATGATTTATCAACAATAGTATCCAAACATATCCATTTTGAGCAACTATGTTTTTAACACTTTCCAATATAGTTGAGAAGTGTTACTATGAATTCGGTTTGTCTGCCTGTATGCCGTCTGCCGTCTCAACATGCTCTAGTAACCATCATGACATATAACAATTTCATGGCGATCCGACTATATTTACGATATTGATTAAAACATGATTTCTTATGTGTATAGAATAAGTAGTTGTATAGAATAAGTAGTACCTTCCCACCTGATGAAATGTCCGGAGTGTATGTCATTCCATTTAACACTGATGAAGATGGACAACTAGAATATATAGGAATGACAACAAGAAAATTGAAAGACCGTATAAAAGAACATAAAAGAGATCTAAAATTTAAAAAAACCATCCGCTGCTCAATCCAGGCTTCACCAAACCCGAAACGTTAAAATAGATTTTATTAATACTAAAGTTATATATCCTTATGAGAAATTACTATGATTTCATAATTCGAGAATCTGTGGAAATTATAAATAAGCATGGAAAAGTGTGCAATGATGTACTGTCTTACGATATTCCGTGTATATGGCTTAATTTAATCAAGGAACGATAAAATGGGATTTTCCCCCCTTTTTCCTTCCTTCCTCATATTTTTTTTTTGCTATGCAATGGAACCGTCCGACCGTTGGACGAATGTGAATGATTTGAACTCTACCGTAGCCTCGCAGTACAAGGACATACTGTTTACAAGAATGTGATCTGGACGTTTGTGCTTTAACAACTGTTTTGTATTATAAATCCTGATGAAGGCTGGGTTCACAGCCGAAAGTGCTCAATTTTAATGTTTTAGAATTAAAATCTAGTTAAAGTTTTAATCATCTTTTAGGTAATGGGATCGCATGTTTTTTTGTGCTCTTTTTATTTTAGAATAAGCAGTATTTCTAATTTGCTTACAAAGCTGTAAAAAATAATTCCATAACATTATGATCTAGGGGAGGGGGAGGGAATTGTCTGTGATGCATGCTATGATACTTCAAGCGGAATGAATTGAAGCGGTAGAAATTGTACGTCATGCATGACAAATGAGGTGCGTTCGTACTATAACTAGTTTCATTGAAATTAATTATATCGTCTGTTATTATGATAGGATTAATTTCCGTAATAAAATAAGTACATTTTCAGTTGGCGAGATTTTATATTTTATTGACATTTACTGAAAATGTGAATGGGAAACTGAAGTCTAGTTTTGAAAATTCCGGAACTTGAAATCCATATTTAGACTATTTTTCCATTTAATATATATTTCTCAGGAAACATCTATCCGAAAAACTGTTCGTAGATTGTAGGATTGCTTTAATTAAACAATTTTAGTATAAAAATTCGGTTTTTAACTTCAATAATACGAAAATAATAGGATTCCATTTTAAATAGGACGTAATCACCATGGCAACCTAGATTCATTACCTATCATGGGATATCATTGAATTAATGACGTAGGATAGTATTTAATAGAATGAAGAAATCTTTTATTATAATATCTTTTTAAGTTTTGATTAAATTTTCATAAAATTTTAAATGACCCGCCGAAATTCTGCATCGGTTCTACATATTAAATTTCGAACCATTCGGTTGCGTAGTCTTTGAGCTGTTGTTTGCGGACAGACGGACGGAGCAGGCGACGACTATAAGTACTACGTATTTACATAATTACGAACACACCTAATAAAATGATTATAGAGTGCATAACAAAACATTTTTTAAAAATTAAGGAGTGCGTGTTATTCATCAAAATTACAGAGACGCATAAATTAATTATTTTACATGACGGAATTTTTACGAAAAACAAATTTCCTAGCAATATTATGTTTGTGTTGGAAAGCGTTTCATATGAATCCTGAAGCAGGATTTTTCCTTCTCGTTTAACAGAAAAGTGGACATCTCAATAATGTAAAAATTGGAGCTAATCCTTGATTACTGCAAGTCCTTCAATTTCTCAGATTTCTAAATCTTCACTATGGCAGTGTTATTGCATGATTGGGTTAAAATTTATGATGTTTACAATACAAAGCAAATAATAATGTACACTAAGATATAAAATATTATAAATAAAAGTTTTACTGTTTTTTATAGCTGAATTTAATGTAATATCTAAAGAATAATAGAAAAAAAATATAATGTTAAGTATATAAAAACACAGATAAAGTTTTAGAAATCTTAAATTTCCCCTTCTTTTCACTTGTATCTCTTACTTTATAAAAAAGAAAAATCTTATATATTAAAGCGAGAAGCAAGTCTTAATTTTTCAGTGCAAATTCGACCTTACTGTGTATGCCTCAACTTTTTTTAAAGGGTGAATAACGCAGGAAATAGAATTTAAAAGAATCAAGAGTGCTGGGAAAAGAATAGCTCGCCTATTGGCCTGCACTGTTCGCAAACCTACCGCTAGGAAATACTCCTACTGAATTCTTCGTAATTCTGTGCATATTTTACCCTTTCCCGGAGCGAGCATCAATTATTCCACATGCTGTGTTTGAGAGAGGAGTGAACAAAAAGGAATTGGGGTTGCAAGAGGAAGGGAGGGAATGATTGAAAAGGGAGGGAGGCGCTTTTTTTTTGAAAGCAGAAATGGAAAGGGAAATGAGAAGAGGGGGGGGGTTGTTCTCCCCTAATGTATAATTTGAGAAGGGTCTTTTTCCCAGGAAGGAGACATATTTATTTTACAACCAGATAACAATATTTCTGACATAATTTTTACATGGCCTGTAAAATTTTTATATTTATAACCATTAAAAATTTCAAAGGGTTGGACAACAAAAGCTTTTTTTTATGTTTTCTTACGAGCAATTTTATAACTAATCATAAGTATTTTTTATTTGGGGTTCATTTAAGTTTTTATCGCGTGTCCGGGCAACGCCGGGCGGGTTGACTAGCAAGAATATAAAATCACGAATGAACCATTTCTTGGAGTTTTTGTTTGCATTTATTTTCCTAATGTAAAAATTTCTTTTTTGTTGCAAATATGATTGATAATTGATTGTTCTGTTAGATGAATTTATCTAGCAAATATGAAGCATTTGACATATTACTCGTGTTGTTCCTTTAGAAATATGGTTACAATCGGTTGTGGCCATATAGATTATCGCCCCGGTATAAAATCAGAGCAAGAATAAATCGTGGAAGCATTACTAGCAGAGGTACGCCATATTTCATTTGTTACCATGAGCAGGTTAGCAATTTCTCAGATTTATTAATCTGTAACATGACAGTTCTGTGCGTAATTGGGTTACAGTGCAAAGTGTTTTCTATTTAATGAAGACAATAATGATGTATCCTAAAATTTAAAATATTACAAGCAAAATTTTATTATTTTTTCCAACATAGTTAAAAAGTGTTTATAAATTCGGTTTGTCTGATCATCTGTCTGGCCGTTCTGTAACTCACGTAAATATAGTGACATTGCCATGTAATTAATATATGAGGGGGTCGGGGTAAGAGGTCCAAGACACATTTTTGAATTTCTGAGATATTTCAATTTGAAAATTTGATCCAATACTCAAATCAAGATATATAACATAAAGTTTTTTTCGCCAATGTCTTAGTAACATTTGAGATAGTCTGAGTAACAATATGGAATTCCTTTAATGATATTACTATTAAGTTTTTTGTAAATTAGCTATCTACATTGGGGGCATAAACAAAACCTGTCACATAGGCTGCCACCAAGTGACATCAGAAACAAATGATATGCTGGATATTATAATTTACAATACTAAGCAACAGATTACAGTGTTACATATATTTCACCAAAAATGTGGCTTGGCGCTTTCTTGCCCCGACCCTCTCATATGTTACTGAAGTTTACCATGGCATGTTCGATGTTGAAAATGAAGTGTGTAGCATTTATAGTTTATAAATGAGGAACGGAAAAGAATGCCGTTAGATTGTATATAGTGTATTTTAAAGATGTTACACTATTTCAAACATATTGAAATTGTTATACGTCACTGAGGTACACTAAAAGATGCTTACTATAGAATTGGAGGGTGTGCATAGAAAGCACCATTCATTTACAGGGACGCACAAAATAATTCGGTTACATAAAATTCTATGAACAATAATTGCTGGAAGTGCGCTTTGACTTGTGGTATGCGTTTTTAAATTGAACTAATGTTTTTGCATATTATTTGTTGTGTATAAATTCTATAGATCACATACATGACTGTGGAAAAATAATTCAATTACATTTCCGCTTATTGACGAAAATTGCAAAAGGGGAGTTACAACTGTGTTATGCGTTTCTTACACTGCAAAAAAAGGTGTTCATTTTACAGTATAATATTGGCATCCCAGCTGCAAGTATTATACCGTAAATTTAACAGTAATAAACAATAAAATAAGCATTAATACGCTACCGATCATGCGCGGCAGTGTATTACGGCTTTTTTCACTGTTTATTACAGTTAATTTTACGATATAATACTGGCAGCTGGAATGCCAGTATTATACTGTAAAATCAACATTTTTTTTGCAGTGTAAGTGAACTAAATTTTGGTATACTGTAAATATACATACATATATAAACTATAGATTATATACAGAGATTCACAAAATAATTTGGATATTTTTCCGACTACAGACGGTAATTTCGGAAATTGGATTTTCAAATGAATTATACGTTTTCTAAATTGACTCTTTCATTCGTTTCATTCTTTTCATATCGTCTTTGTATTATTAAACGGTGAAGTTTTATTAAAATATTCAGGAAGTTTTTGAAAAGGTTTCATAATCTATTCTTGAATCATGATTTTTCGGTCTTGTTCTTTCTTGTTTTTCTTGTTTTATGTTTTTTTTTCTTTCTTGTTTAAATTTTATGATATATATAGTGAAGAATTGCAAAAACTTTTAATTCTAAATTTATAAAGAAACAGATAATCAAATTTTAGATATCTAAAATTTTTCTCATCTTTTCATGTGCGCATTACTTTTTTTAAAAAAAGTTATGAATATAAAATCCTGAGTAATACATTTCTTTGCGCTTTATTTTTCACTTATTTTACTTTTCAAAATCCCTGTATTGTTGCGAATATGATTGATAAATGATTGCGCTTTTCTAACATGAATATATCTAGAAAATGTGAATCATGCTAGGGATAAGCATTTGGCATTTTCCTTGCATTATCCCTTTAAAAAATGTGAAACTTCGATGTTAGCCTTTGATAGTCGAACAATAAAATACATAGAAAGAGTAAAACGCAGGGGTATTGCTATTAGAAATTCGTCATATTTCATTTGTTACATAGAAATTTATCAGATTAAATTGAGCATGACAGCGTTGTTGCAATGTTCTAGTCATAGTAAAAAATAAAGATCGGTAATAACATACAATATATTATTTTAAAGTTTGTAATCTTGCATTTTCATGCAAAGTATAAAAAATATATATATTAATTATTATGCTAAATTTAGAAACACTTGGATTATTTTCAATATGAGCCTAAATTACAGCCGGCCGCAAACATGAAATGCAATAATGAAATAGAATAATTTACTCGACAGACATTCGAGTTTCGGTTACATTTGAAAATACGCTGAGTTGGTTTGTAGTTTGAATGATAGACTTAATATATAATTTAAAATAAGACATGCAAAATAGTTATATGTGTTAATACTGACTCGTATACATACAATACACACACACATTGTAAGAAAATTCCGTAACGTTACGCAAATGTTCCAGCAACGTTCCGGGTTTTCAAACGTTTCTATCAGATTATTGAAAAAAAAAAAAGTTTATTTGCTAAAAGTTTCCTGAATTTAGGGATTAAGCTTATTTGCGTGGCAACGTCTCTGCTCTAGCTCTTAGCTCCGCCATCTTGAATTCTCGACGTATATCCAGGGTCCGATTTACAAATTCGGGGGCCCTTGCACTTATGCGTACAGCGGCCTGAGTTAAAAAATATTGAAAGTGGTACTTGAAATGAAAATTTCTCAAAATGCATTGCAATATCGAATCATCTGCGGTAGACAAACAATGAATAAATAATAGCTGCCGCTGGACAGTGTCAAAAACCTACCATTTTATTTTTTCAACCACAAGGTGGAAGGCGTTCTAGAAGGAAGGATCTCTAGGAAGACGGAGGAAAACTATTGTATTTTAATCTAATTGCACGTAATAATAGTCAAATGGTACTGGGTAGCTTTGCGAGGTTAATAATTAATCCCTTCAATGTTACCTGGAATACCTTTTAGCTTTATTTAATTAATTCTACTTCATTTTTGGATTATATTATTCTTACGATTCCCCAGAAAAACAGTTGGATAAACAAAAGAAAGTTATGTACGTAATTTATTATAATTACATATATTTTAAATCAAAAATTGAAGGAATTTTTTTTTCACAATTCTGAGTTTTAACTTCTAAAAACTAAAAATTAGTAAACTTTATATACTGTTTAAAAGTATTATTTATTTTTATGCTTCTGACTTTTAAAGTTGTACATATAACTTTTTGTACCAAATAAAATCCATAAATGGGAGTGTAAAATAATAATAACAATAATAATTATAATAATTATTATTATTGCTTGTATAATTTGATGCATACATTGAGAGCAACAGAATGTAAGTGTATAAAATAATTTTTCTGTCCTATTAAAAATCACCCGACAATCGAGAAAAGAGAGTTAAACCTATATTGCATAAATTATAATATTTTAAAATGTACATTTACTCATATATGAAAAATATTACTATGTTTGTATATTTGAAGTATACCTGCTTTTTAAAAGGAATTAAATTTTAATCTTCCAAAAATTAACTTTTTCGAAAAAGAAAGAAAAACCACGAAAGAACAACATTGTTTGAGCATTTTAAGATAACCTGTATTAAAAAATCCCGATATTTACACGAGTTATGGTTAAAAAATATATTTTTTGTTCTCACTGTAAGCAGTGATTAAAAAGATACTTTAAAGTGGTATATCTCAAAATGTTAAAAACGTACTTTGTTCAAATTGTGCACAATAATTTTATTAAATTAGGTAATGTTTCTACCTGCAATCTTTGTGAATTTATTATATTATTACTGAATCTAAATTTGTGTATATTTTAGAAAAATTTCTGTTTAAAAATAAAGTTAAACAGGTTGCATAGCGTTTTCGGAGTTTATCTATGCTTTTTTTTCTGTATTTGGAATTATAAACAAATTTTGGCCCAATCTTAAGGCATAGATATAATCTCTGAAACCATAAAGTGTATCTGTAAAAAATATAAAGTAGCTTAATAGAAATCTAGCGAGCAATTTCTTTTAAAGAATAAAGTTGCAGAATAAAAAAACCAAAATTTTCAACATTTAATATCGAGTGATCATTACATGGATAAAAACTAAATTATATTGCTTTATAATCCAAAATGTAACATTTTTTAGTAATTGTCTGCTCAGTCAATACTCATAAAAGTATTCCTTTTTTGAGAATTTTCAATTACTCATAAAAATATAATATTTTTATGAGTAATTGATTGCTCTTATGTCAGAATAGCAATCGATTAGCTTTAAAGTTTTGCCAACTAATTTTTAATGCATTTCATGAATTTTCAAAATATTTAACTTAAAAAAGAAAACATTATAAAATTAAAAAATGAAACAACATATATCTATCTTAAATACAATTTTATTTTTAACATCAAACTATATTTTATAAGAAAAAATTTAGATACATTGACATTAAAAAAAAAATTACAGACAAATTTGATGTTATAATTAAACAAATATGTTTATAAGACAAATATTAAATAAAAAAATATATTTTATAAGTTAAATATTTTAAAATAGTCTTAAAACATACAAAAATTACTTTGCAAAAATTTTAAGCTAATTAAATTGTGAGCTACATATCAATAAAAATCATATTGAAGTATCAGAAACATCCCTGAAATATATAGGATGTTTCCTTATTTTTTCAAGTACATTTACTTGCTTTCTGTGGAACTTTTCTAAATTCTTAAAGAATGTTCTTGGTTTTTACCAGGAAGATGACAGGATGTGAAAATATCTAAAATTTTTTGGAAGATTGCTGATTTAATTCAGGAAGGTTTTCTGGCTTTTACTGAGAAGATTTTAGTATGTTCATGGTTTTTTCCAGGAAGGTTACCGACTTAAACCTGGAACCTTTCTGAAGAATTGAGAAACCTTACCACTATAATTCCAAGAAAGTTACTGACTTTTAATATTAACTTTTCTGAATTATTAAAAAAGTTTTCTATTTTTTTTTCAGAGATGAAACTGGTATAAATTAGGCACATTAGCTGCCCATTATTTTCCAGGAATGTTCCTGATTTTTTTTTTTTTACAGTACACACATGCATATACGAGGGTGAGTTAAAAAGTGATGCCTCCATTGATCTAACTTTTATTTGTTTCACAGCTACAGGACTATCTATTCATGATATTGTAGAGGCAACCTTACTCTACTTATATAGTATTTTCCTTTTCAGATTGACTGTTTAGAACCATGGATCGGAAGATAAAAGAAGGAGCCGTAATTGAATTTCTGGCAAAAGTAGGTTTAGTACCTATGGAATTCTATAATCGCTTGAAGAATGTTTATGGGGACGTTGTAATGGACATTAGTGCGGCCTTGTGTTAAGAAGTTTGGAAACGGAGAAACGGAAGTTGCAGATAAACCGAGAAGCGGCCTGCCGACAACATCAGTCACATATGCAAATCGAGAACGGGCTGATGAATTGATTCAAGAAGACAGACGCGTTGCAGCTCATAATGTTGCTGATGCATTGAACGTCCCCATGAACATTATTCAAGCGATTATGGATTTATTTAGGTGCAAAACTTTCTTCTGCAAGAAATTCAAAGACGACTCTTTTTTTAGCTTCAGATCCATGGTTCTAATCAGTCAATATGAAAAGGAAAATACTATATAAGTAGAGTAAGGTTGCCTCTCTAATATCATGCATAGATAGTCTAGTAGATGTGAAAGAGATAAAAGTTAGAGTAATAGAGACATTACTTTTTGACTCACCCTATTATATAAATAGTTTATTATTAGTGTATTTTGAGAAGCAATAAATATATATATATATATATATATATATATATAATAAAATTTTGTAAATAATAACCATTCAACGATAAATAATCGACAATAGATAAACCGTTAATTGCAGTACAATACATATATATATCCAAAAAATTTAAGATTCTCAAAATTAAAATAAGTGGGAATATATATTTGTAGGATTTCAGTTGAAACACTTCACGTAAATGATCATCAAATGAACTGGCACTGAACTGACACTCTATTATTGTCCATGACTTTGATGCGCGAGTTGTAAATAGTTTGAATCGCGAGATTTGACTAAGAGCCAGTGTTCTAATTTTTATTATGAAGCGATATATAAAAGGAAGATGGCCGGAGAAAGGTATTATTAGACCTCGCCGGATTGTTGTAAACTAAATTGTTGTTATATAGTTTTAACCAAAAGTGTGTATTAATTTGAATTGTGTTGAAATTAAAGTTAGTATTCTGTTGTTCATCGACTATTTGTCATATTGGCTCAGTAAAGTGACCATTTATATATCATTTACTTACATTCTTGGGGGCTCGGATGCCGGGATAATTAAAAGTAAAACGCATATAAAAAAATGTGTACGATTTGGCAAGGTGAAACCGTAATCGTATTACTCCAAGTACAATTTTTGAAAGATGGGAACTCTAAATAAAGCCAAGAGAATTGATCTAATAAACTCTGCGAGGAATGCGGAATTGAAGCACCAGAAAAACCGACAATTCCTGTCCTAATAAAGCTGATCAAGATTTGGGAGAGTTACGAAAAAGATTTTATAAGAGATCGATTGGAAGTAGTGATAGCAAGTAGAAAAGAGAAAGAAGAAAGAGAAGAGAAAGAGAAAGAGAAGAAATTACAAGCAGAAAGAGAAAGAGAAGAGAAGAAATTACAAGCAGAAAGAGAAAGAGAAGAGAAGAAATTACAAGCAGAAAGAGAAAGAGAAGAGAAGAAATTACAAGCAGAAAGAGAAAGAGAAGAGAAGAAATTACAAGCAGAGATTGAAGAAAATAAACTGAAAATGGAAATGGAAATGGAAGAGAGAAAATGGAAAGTGGAAATGGAGCAAAAAGACCACGAAAGCGAAAGAGATTTCGAAATCAAGAAAATGCAGATACAAGAAAATTCAAGAGAACACATTGAGGATAACCCAAGGACAAATCCAGGTAAGCAATTCGATTTGCTTAGATTATTAACTAAATATGATAGCTCGAATGATATCAGTTTATACTTAGCTATGTACGAAAGGCAAATGGTGCAAACGGGCATTGATAAAAAAGAATGGGTAAATTATTTAATTAATCTAATGCCGTTAGATGTGGTCAATATAATAACAAGGGAAAACGAACCTGAAATTCACGATTATGATTATATAAAAAATATTCTACTGAAACGCTACAAGCTATCACCAGAGGAGTTTAGGCTGAAATTTTTCACATCTAAAAAGGAGCCAGCAGCCAATTGGCGAGATTTCGCTTATGAGATAAAGGTGTATTTTCAGCAATGGATTGAAGGTCTTCAAGTAAATAGCTTTGAAGATTTAGCAGAATTAATCGTTGTTAATCAAATCAGGCATAATTTACCTACGGAAACAAAAACACATTTCATAGAGGAATTGTTAGTAATAAAGAAAATTGATGACTTAGTTAATAAATTCGATAATTACGAAACAGCACAAAGGGTTTGCAATAAACAATCAGTTAAGGATACAAGTAGCGATTTTGATGACAGAAGATCGCGAGTGGCTGATTACGCCAATTTGAAAAGACGCCAAATTGACAATAGACACGGTATGAATTATGGAAGCAAAGAGTCGCATATAATCTGTTTTGCGTGTGGCAACCCTGGTCACGTGAGTGCGAAATGTGCCATGGCGAATAATACAGAACAAGAATATTCAAATTTTTACCCGCAACGTAATCAAAATTGGCGAGAAACAAAATACCAAAATGAGGCCCAAAACGCGCAAAGAAAAATAGTTAATATGGGCATGTTAAATGGGAAAGAAGGGAGAATCTTAGATATTAGCGGAATAAAAACAAACGTAATAATTGATACAGGAAGCGATATTTCAATCGCCAGTTCAAGATATCACACTGCAATAAACGCGGCAAAACTAACCAGCGACAATATATACATATCAGGCATAGGTGGTGAAGAAATTAAGCCAACAGGTTTTTTCTGGCATAAAGTCTACGTGGATGAAACAGAAATCCAGGATAAATTTTACGTGGTACAAGAGACGGACTGCGATTTAGTAATAGGTAGAAAAGCAGTAGAAGACATGACGTTAATAGTAACGGAAGATGGTGTTAGAATAGCAAGCGGCAACAAAGTGCGAGTAGGATACATTAAAATTAACGAAGTACCAACAAAAATTAATGAAGCAAGTATAAACAACGATAATCGAGGTTGTGAAGATATGGTTAAAATCGACTGCGTAAATGACGGGGTGAATTTGACTCAGATTACGAATTTAGTGAACAGAAAGAAAATAAGGAAATTAATAAAACCATATAAGCCGAGTAGGACAAAAGATACAGGATTATCCGATGAATGGAATGCATCTCCAGAAGAAAATTATGAAAGTAGTAGTCCTGCACATGGTAGAAAAGACTATGTGAAAGATCGCAATAGTAATTTTGATCATAAGGGAAAGAACAGAAAATTTAATAGACCATTTGATAACGGAAGCAATAATAGATATGTCCAGAGATATTTTAAACAGTCATTTAACCATGGAAATTTCAATAAATTTGGATATGGGAAACAGAGTTCCGAGAATTCTTACCAAAATAAATCTGAGATTTCTGAAAACTTTGAAACTGAAAATTCTTTGATACCTCAAGACATAGCAGAAAATACTTCACCTAATTCAAAAACAAGGTATAATCCAAAATTTTCCCCTAAATACATGAACAGAGGCTACTATCATGGTCGAAATAATTATAAGTATGGTGGCCGACGATCGTGCAAGACTAGTTATAATGAACAAAGATATTCACAACTTTCACATAAGAATAATTCTCATCATGGATTTAAAGGAGCTTATAGTGGACGAGATGCTTATTCAAATTCTTATCATAATAGAGAGCAATATCCGGAAAGGAATCACAGAGGTATTAGATATGCTGATCCTAAAGACAGAGAGCAATTCTCAGAAATAAATAAAAATTTAAAAAAAATAACTGTTAAACATGAAAAAAACATAACAAATCAAGATGCTGATGTCGAGACGCCATCACGTCAGGATGACCAATTTGTAGGATTTCAGTTGAAACACTTCACGTAAATGATCATCAAATGAACTGGCACTGAACTGACACTCTATTATTGTCCATGACTTTGATGCGCGAGTTGTAAATAGTTTGAATCGCGAGATTTGACTAAGAGCCAGTGTTCTAATTTTTATTATGAAGCGATATATAAAAGGAAGATGGCCGGAGAAAGGTATTATTAGGCCTCGCCGGATTGTTGTAAACTAAATTGTTGTTATATAGTTTTAACCAAAAGTGTGTATATTAGTTGAAATTAAAGTTAGTATTCTGTTGTTCATCGACTATTTGTCATATTGGCTCAGTAAAGTGACCATTTATATATCATTTACTTACATATATATACACACACGTTTCAAAATACTTTAACTAAAACGTAAAAATACGTCATTAGAAGCGTCACATAAAAGTATTTTTAATCTAACTACGTAAATAAATTTAAGATATTATATTTGTTTGATTTGGTGTATTTCAATATAAACAATTATATTAATCTATATATTTAGTGTAAATGTAGTTGTATGGTAATTTGAAAACTCTTTTATTTGAACAAAATTTTAGCATTCCGTACAGCATTAATATTAAATGTTAGGGGCTTAATATGTACAAAAATTTTAGTATTTACATAATAACACAATATTTTACTATAAAAAGCAATAGAAAATTAAACAAAAATCAAAGTTCCATATTTTATTTTTAGGGTGTTGAATTTTATGTGTTGTCTACCTAATATAGTAATCATGTATGTTATAATCTTTATTATAACCTAAGATCTTAATTATGACCTAAGGTGTTATAATCTTTGAAATCAAAATACATCAAACAAGTTATATGAACAGGATCTGGTTAAATCTCTAATTTAAGGATGACAAGTATTTAGTTTATGTAGAATACCTTTAAGTAAAAAAAAAAAAAAAAAAAAAAACTATCAAATTCAAACAACAAAATGACCGAAACACCAATTTAGAGATCGCATGTAGTAGTACAGTACATAATTTTTACAGAGAAATGAAAAAAAAAACTAGGTGTAAAACCTTAAAATACTACAGTGAAACACAAATAAATTGATAATGTATGTGACTGTGTTATGAAAATACAAATGTAACAATGTATGTATCAGTGTTAGAGCCTTAGAGACAAGTACAAAAAAGGAATTTTTAAAATATATCTATATATATATAATCCGTTCTTTGTATGTATGTTCATATATGTACAAGTTTCCAAACTTGATATACATAAATTTTAAAACACGAGTAAAACACGGTCAACTAAAAAAAATTCTGCAGACCATTCTTTACCGCTTTTTTCAAACATCTCCCATAGGTTATCGTTACAAGGATCTTTTTTTTCATCTTCTAATGCAATTTTTTTCCCATTGCCATAAAAAGAAACTGCGGATTGACAATATTTTTATAAACTAATAAAAATTTAGATTATCTCACTGTAATTTGAAATCCAAAACTGTCGTCATACAGAGAATATAATGTCATTTTTTTCGTATATTACAAAGATTACTATAAGTGCGTCTAAATGATATAGTGCATTTATTTAAATGTGCTTGGAGATAAAAATAAATAGCTCCCAATTTTACAAAATTAAATTGTTTTCACTGGCTTGTTAATGCTACAGTAAGTTTTCCAAGTAATAAAAACATATTTTAATGTATCGAAGCTTAATTATTCAATTTATCCTACATAACCAAAAATTGTCTGTCAAATATTCCCATTTAGAAATCGTTACATCATAACGTTTTCTAGCTTTAGCTTCAACCAAGGGGGCACATTTAAGCTTCTTGGATTTAGGTGGACAATAATTGCTCACTATTAAAAAAAATTGGATTTAAAGATAACAATATAGTATTTTCCATTAATCATTCTTTAAAGATGGCTTTTAAAACAAAAGGACCTTCATGTAAAATGGTTTATCGGAAAAAAATGACGCATTTTTTTCACGTAAAACATTCATTTTAATTTTAACAAGAACGAAAAATAATGCATCAAGCATAGATTATGAAAAGCTTTCCCACACTTCCAGAATACTTTATAAAGAACTCCCCGTTTATTAAGTTGAAAGATGATGTCTAAGTAAACAATTTGAAAAACGCATAACACATCTGATAACAGAATTTCAGCAATTACCGTCAATAGTCGGAACAGTATCCAAATTATTTTGTGCAGTTCTGTATGGGATCTATAGATTTGAATATATACTACATAGTATTCTACAATTAACTTCAATTAGGAAACGCTTAGAACAGATAAAAATTCCCCTAGAGCAAATTCTGCCAATGAACGGAAATGTACTTGAGATCTTTTGTGCAGCCCTGTTAGGATCTTTAGAATTTATATACACACAGTAGTATTCCAAATACAGTCCCTGGCCAAATTATTAGACGCAGTTGTTTTTATTATAATTTGTTAAATATCTGGAAAGATACATGAGGAATTATCTTGAAACTTTAGGAGTGTAAACAACATGATAAACGTCATATATTTCCGAGAAGATTTTTTCTTGAAACCCCATAAGGGGCCGTCAACAAATTGAAGAAGAACGAATATCTTTTGGATAACCCTGTAAAAACTAATATCACAAAAGCGTTGAAACGGTATCACACGCTTAGAAGGCTTATTGTAATAATTTGGGTTCATTTTTATGAAGATAGCATGTATACTCGTAGAAAAATTCAGGTTTTATAAAAACGGTCCCAAATTTTACGAAGTTTTTTGCTTATAATTTGCAGTTTTTAATATAAAAACAAGTTATTTTCAGAAAATATGACAAACAAAATTATACACAATACCCTGTAATCAGAATTTAAAAAAATAATAATTGCATGAAAAATGAGCAGGTTTACTAAATATTTTTTCACTGCGCATGCGCGAATTCAATCAAAATATACTGTGCATAATATATTAGCTAAATATATAGACCAACTTTTATGAAAGTCTCAAAAACATAGCGTGAAAATTCTGATAGTGATCGTTGATAGAATAAGCTGGAAATTCGCTGTTTCCAAAAGGAAGCAAAAAGATGAGGGGTTGTATCAAATATAGAATGAGAGACGCTTCATTCTTATTATGTCAACTTTCAAAAGCTAGTATATTTGGATACAACCCCTCATCTTTTTGCTTCCTTTTGGAAACAGCGAATTTCGAGCTTATTCTATCGACGATCACTATCAGAATTTTCAAGCTATGTTTTTGAGACTTTCATAAAAGTTGGTCTACATATTTAGCTAATATATTATGCACAGTATATTTTGATTGAATTCGCGCATGCGGCGTGAAAAAATATTTAGTAAACCTGCTCATTTTTCATGCAATTTTTATTATTTTTTAATTCTGATTGCAGGGTATTGCGTATAATTTTGTTTGTCATATTTTCTGAAAACAACTTGTTTTTATATTAAAAACTCTGCAAATTATAAGCAAAAAACTTGATAAAATTTGGGACTGTTTTTATAAAAACATGAATTTCTCTTCGAGTATACATGCTATCTTCATAAAAATGAACCCAATTTATTACAATAAGCCTCCTAAGTGTGTGATACCGTTTCAACGCTTTTGTGATATTGGTTTTTACAGGGTTATCAAAAGCGTATTCGTTTTTCTTCAATTTGTTGACGGCCCCTTATGGGGTTTCAAGAAAAAATCTTCTCGGAAATATATGACGTTGATCATGTTGTTTACACTTCTAAAGTTTCGAGATAATTCCTCATGTATTTTTCCAGATATTTAACAAATTATAATAAAAACAACTGCGTCTAATAATTTGGCCAGGGACTGTATACAGGATGGTACTAAAATATCTGTCAAAAATGTAAAGGTAGCTAGAGGGGACCTAAATAAGCAGATTTCGAATAGGAATGTGGGTGCGGAAATGCAGCGTTGAGGCAGTAGAGGACACTGTTGAGTTCGGTGGATGAAAGCATTTCTCTGGCTTGAATCGCCATTCCCTGCACGGATTTCAAGCAACATGTATTGTTACACCAATGCGGAGCTTGCCGACATGGGGCTGCGCAAGGAAATGCAGCGGCTGCTCAAAGGATGCGCACGTCCAATGGCTCTCGAGCTTGTTGAAGGACTATCCTCTTATGTGCGTAATACTTCTTCTTCTACTGCAGGAATTGTGCGATGTCTTCCAGCGCCCGTATCACGTCTGGAAGCATAAAATGATCCACTCGAGCGCAGCTCCCGATGAAGACGCTCAAATGTTCGGCAATCCGGCAGATTCCTACCCGCGAATCGTTCCATGTACATCCTTTGAGCAGCCGCTCCATTTCCTTGTACAGACCCCTACAGGAAATGCATATCGGCAAGATCTGCATTGGTATTGCATGTTGCTTAATGCATGTCGCTGAAAATTCGTGCGGGAAATGACGATTCAAACGAGAAAAACGCTATCATTCACCGAACTCAACAGCACCTTCTACTGCCACAACGCTGCATTTCAGCACCCACATTCCTATACGAAATATGCTTATTTAGGTCCCCTATACCTGCCTTTACATTTTTGAGAGATATTTTAGGACCACCCTGTATAGTTAAATTCAAAGAGGGATACAACTGAAAATGCACTTTCTGAAATTCTTATTGTTTGACAGAATTCTTTTGTGTGTCCCTGTAAAGAAACGCTGAGTAATATGTAAACATTATACTATAGTAAACACCTTGTCGTGCACCTCTGTGATATATATCACTTTCAATATGTTTGAGATTGTCTAACATTATTAAAATACAGCGCAAACGGTTTTTATCCAGAGACCGTAATGTAACGGTCCCTGTAAATGAATTAAAAATACAATACACTTTATTTTCAATACCGAACAAGAATTAGTAAACATCAATATCATATAGCAAATGCATGGCTATCCGAGTATATTTACATGAGTTAGAGAAAGGACAGACGGCAGACAGATAAACCGAATTCAAAAACGCTTATCAACTATGTTGGAAAATGTTAAAATATATATATATATATGCATTTAAGTTCGGCGTCATTTTTATTTCACCAGCTTCGGAATTATAATCCAATTTTTAAAAGGACAATATATTTGAGAAATAATGTTTTGCATCAAAAATCACATAATTTCAAAATGGAATTTTAGCTAATTCTGTTTAAATTACATTGTAAATATAATTTGTTAGTTGATGTAGTATTTAATGATATTAATGTTTAAATTTTTTTTATGAGTAAATAATTTTGGATTTCTTTAACCACTTTCATGTTTTAAATAGCTAATGTGCATCGGACATCACGCACTGAAGTCAAAGCGTGTTTCTCAACTAATTATAGGCGAAAAGTAACAATTCTTGCAGAGTTAGTAATTCACAATTTATTATTTCCTACACATAATGTAATGTATTCTAACAACTTGAAAATTACGAGAAATTTAACGAAACGTCAAGCAATTTAGCTGAACGTTTTGCCTATGTTATGTTGAGTAGACACGCAACAAACCAGTTTGTCGACAAGCAAGCACATTATCTCTAAATATAAACGCATATATGTTTATGATTCATGAAGTGAAATAATTTAACTTTAACTAGACGAATATCATTTCACAGGAAAAACCGTCGGTTTTGATTCAGAAGATATTTATATTTTGTAGCATTTAGACACAGTAGCGGTATTTACACAGAATGTATTGGTCGCCAAAAGATAAGTTTAACATATTTTTACAGTACAATCTTCCAGAATATTAAATTTCGATAAAATTTAATAAATGTATTAAAGTAGATTTAAAAGTTGTTAGCATATGCAATTTTCCTTGGAGAATAAAATTTGCCTTTGACATCGTTCACGTGAAATTCAAAGAAGGATCGATGCCACTAATTAAACAAGAAAATCACCCTCCTATTTTTTAAAGGCACGAAGATTATGGAAAAGCACCAGAGAAAAGCCAATTAAAAATCCAGTTATTATCAATTAACTTTTTCTGTTCCTTATATAATTCATTTAATTATAAACTATCTAAATCTATAGTTAAAAATCTCTCGGCAGGGTAATTATTTCCCTCATTGAAAAATATTCTTGCCAAATTTCGAAACTCCCATAATCCTAAAATATAATATAGCAATCAATAGGACAATACTCCATAATTAGGGTGCTTTTTTCAGATTGTTTTCGCCATTCAGATAAATAAGCAACTCTATTGCTTAACAAATAAGCATTTAGGCTTTGGAAGTCTTTGCAGCGTGATAAACATTTTGATATTGTTGGCAGACAGCTGTTTAAAGTGTGGCACTGTGAAATAAAAATACAATAAATATATGAGGGTTAAAGGTATTTTTTCTAATTATTTTATTTATTTTTAAACTTTTATGTTCCACCACGTTTAAATTTCTTTTAAACTACTATTAAACATAATTTTTTTCAAGTTGTGGAGTGTTTTGGAATATAAACATAATGTATGTTGATTTTTAGATTATTCTAATCAAATATAAGTCGTATCTAAAGTGATATGATAATGAAAAAATTTCATCAAAAAATTTACTAATATAATCAATTTAAATAATATTCTTTGGCACGAAAACATAAGTTAAATCAATTTGTATGAACCGATTAAATGTAAAATAGAATAAATAGAACTACTAAAAAAATTTCTAATTATTCTTTTTCTAATTATTTTATTTATTTTTAAACTTTTATGTTCCACCACGTTTAAATTTCTTTTAAACTACTATTAAACTTAATTTTTTTCAAGTTGTGGAGTGTTTTGGAATATAAACATAATGTATGTTGATTTTTAGATTATTCTAATCAAATATAAGTCGTATCTAAAGTGATATGATAATTAAAAAATTTCATCAAAAAATTTACTAATATAATCAATTTAAATAATATTCTTTGGCACGAAAACATAATTTAAATCAATTTGTATGAACCGATTAAATGTAAAATAGAATAAATAGAACTACTAAAATATAATAACAAAGAAAATAAATGCATTCTACACTTAATCTTATTGAAAGTGTATGAAATTTCAAGCTCATGAAAGAAATTTAAATGATCATGTATATATAAACAAAAATGCTCAAATTGTGACTATCATAAATTATTTCTACTATAAAATATGATAAAGAATTTGTCAATTGTATATGTTGCTTAATTGATGCATTAATATTCTTTAAATGTTACGTGAACGTCTAGTCATAAATATGGGTCACTGGCATGTACGTCTCGTGTGTCCCTAAGAGTTTTAAGCACACTTTGACAATGTATTATTATAATTTTATTATCCAATTTTATTTGTTTGTACCCTTAAAATGAAACACAATATGCTTGAAATTGAGCTCCAGAGAATTCAGGTAGGGGTATTAATATTACTTAACATTACTATTATTATAATTCTTTCTATTTTTATCATGTTTTTACTATTGTTGTTATTGCTGTTAGATATACAAAAAACTGAAATATGAAATAAATTATAATTGGGAAACTTAAATTTTGATATATTATTGTTAAATATTCCTTAAGATGCATATTTTATAACTTTCAAAACATTAAAATCGTTGTTTTGACGAGGAAACTATATTTTACCTCAAAGCACACATATTGAAATTAAGGTCTATTTTATGCAATACTTTATCTAATTAGCATTTTTGCATCGATCCGTCATTTTCTAGTTTAAAACAGTTTCAGGTATCAAATAAGATTAAATCCGTTTTGTAAAGTATTTTCTCAAGATATACATTATTCATCATGTATTGAAAAATAAGCGGAAGAAAACTAAAGAATCCTCTTTTCCTCATCGAAGCATATTTTTGTTTTAATCAAAAGTATTTTAAAAGACCTACTTTCATTCTGACATCCTTGTGATTAGATTTTACTTAAAAATGTCCATTATAAGTTTATACGGCTTATACCAATCTCTAATTTTATATTTAACTTGTTGTGATTTTAAGAATTGCAACAGGTTTGTTTTGATTAGACGACTGAGAAACACTTCTTGAATCTAATGAAAATAAATTATGTTTCTTGGTGATTTTTAGGCCTGTTTAAATGTAAAGTACACTAGCGCGAAAAATTAAAGTAACAACAACACAAAAAGGTGATTTATGTTAATTACATTAAGTAAAGTCCAATGAATGATGATAGGTTTGAGACTCAAAAGCAACATGTTTAAGTTACGGTGAAATCCGAAATCTGTCAAGACCTGAATTAACTAGGGAAAACGGGTTTTTACTAGCTCTCTAAGTTAGAACGCGTTCTAACTGGAATAAATCACTTAAAACGCATTTTAACTGGAGCTCGCAATTAGAACGTGTTTTCCCTAGATAATTCGGGTTTTGACTGATTTCGGGTATTCACTGTAACATATATATGTTACTAGTAGTCCTAGCGCTCTAAGTTAGAACGCGTTCTAACTGGAACACTTAAGCACTGGTTAAAACACGTTTTAACTGATTTATATCAATAATATTTGATAGATACAAATATTATTGTCTAACAAATCAGTCAAAACCCGAAAAAGTGTTTTTTCCAGCCCTCTAACTTAGAACGCGTTCTAACTGGAAAAAATCAGTTTTAACGAGCTCTCAGATAGAACGCGTTTTTCCTAGTTAATACGGTTTTTGACCGATTTCGGGTTTTTATTGTGATGATTTCATCCTAATCAAATGGGATTCAACTCCGCGAAAGAGTAATTTAAATTGACATTAAGCACACGATCTGAGGTCGAGACTAAAACTCGCCTGCTGACGGTATTTACATTTGAATATTAGTATAGCGCTCTATAGAGTATGTGTTCTTAATGTTTATTTGTTAAAAATATTCCAAAAAGTTTAATTATTGTGTCAGTAGAAACTTAATATACTCTAATATAAATTCAGAATGTGGTTCTGTATCCAAGAACATTAGTAAATTTGAAAAAAATATCACACAAACCTTGTGGTCAGCAACCTGGGTCGAGGCTAAATGTCGTCTGCAGGCGGTATTTTGCTTACTGGCATTCTGGCGGTACAGTGACTAGAATAATGGATCAAAATACCACCAGATCTCAGATGTGACGTCACGTGCATAAAGTCGAGGCTAACGAAAAAGACAGGCTACCGTGGTGCATTCCACTTATCTTTTTTTACATTCCACTAGTGTGACGTGATGCTCCTTTTCGTACACCTGCATTGGTGGATTCGAGTATCACGTGACTCCCGCGGTCTGTAAAAAAAGATATGCGTAAAGCACCGCGGTAGCCTTTCTTTTTTTACAGACCGCGGGAGTCACATAATGCTCGAATGCACGAATGAAGGTGCACGAAAAGAACATCACGTCACTCTAGCGATCTGTAAAAAAAGATAAGTGGAATGTACGGCGGTAGCCTGTCTTTTTCGTTAGCCTCGCATGAAGTCCATTCAAACGGGCGTTCTTAAGGCACATGTGTTACACTCCTATGTACGGATAGGAGTGCAAGGAGCTGCTTCTGATCCTAATTCCAACGATTGTAGGAGTCACTGGATTTTGAACGTTTGCTTCTGAACGGTAGAACATGTCCCTGAGAAGGCTTTTGATGAAGTGTGATAAATATCGTTTCACTTAGAGAATGGAAGAGGACGGATAATGACATAGGTCTGAAAAGACATAAAAGTTGCTGAAAGCGTCTGCTAAAGAATCTAAGAAAGGTTTAAAGCTATTGCTAACGTATGCAGCAAACTGTGTCAAGATTGAAAACGCGTCACAAAATTCTCTCAGGATCGTTATTTGTCAATGACTACGAAAATAAATAGAGAACTGACATCAGCCCAGATTGCAAGGTAGTTAGCTGCAGCTATAAGAACTCGACTATTAAATTCAATTTCATTGAGAAGTAATTTTTAGTAAATGAAACAAAAATTTTAAAAGAAATTAAAATGTGTGTTAGCATGATGTGTGAATTTAATCTTAAATTTTAAAGTAAGAAGAATTACTGTTGAGTTAAAGTACCAGCTTTCTACTAAAAATTATTGTTAATCTTTTTTAATTTTTTTATATGTGTTTATATGTGTAATGATCACTGCAAAAAGATGTAAATAAAGATTTTACTACTTAAATTTAACTGAAATTAAAATGTGTGTTAGCATGATGTGAGAATTTAATCTTAAATTTTAAAGTAAGAAGAATTACTGTTGAGTTAAAGTACCAGCTTTCTACTAAAAATTATTGTTAATCTTTCAAAAATTTTTTATGTCTTTTTATATGTGCAATGATCATTGCAAAAATATGTAAATAAAGATTTTACTACTTAAATTTAACTGAAATTAAAATGTGTGTTAGCATGATGTGAGAATTTAATCTTAAATTTTAAAGTAAGAACAATTACTCTTGAGTTAAAGTACCAGCTTTCTACTAAAAATTATTGTTAATCTTTAAAAAAAAATTATGTGTTTTATATGTGTAATGATCATTGCAAAAAGATGTAAATAAAGATTTTACGTAATATAATAAATTAGGATTTTTTGTGAGATATTTCCCATGTATTTGCAGGTTCTTTTAGTTTAGGAATATAAGAATTACATAGGCCTGAAATTCAACTATCTTTGCAAGTTAATGTTTAATAAATACGACTAAAAATTTAAAATAAAAATGTGTGTTAACATAATGCAAAAATTTAATCTCAAATTTTAAAGTAAAAAGAATTAATGTTGAGTTAAAATAAAAGCTTTAAAGTGTAAATTATTTTTAATCTTTAGAAATATTTCTTATGTGTTTAAGTCTAATGGTATTTGTAAAAATATGCAAATAAAGATTTTACATATTAATTGATTAAGCTTCATTTTGAGTTATTTTGCATGTTTTTTATTTTACTTTTCTAGGATTGTGGTACTGCAATATTTGAAGGAATATTATTTTACAATCAGTCACTATCAATTTATTGTCAAAACGTAATGCAATGCCGACCGTCTGTTATAGATTTATCCTATATTATCGGTGTAAATAAAATCTCAGGAATGTGTGATATTTTTGCTATAATGAATAACCGAAATATCTGATAGGTTTATTTCTTCACTGCAACGATGTTTAATCAAAAGAGAAAAAATTGGTAGTTCGGAATTTTTCATAATCTTAAACTTTTTTTGTAGAATGCCATATATAGTGACTCAGTACTCATTAAAAATTAATAACTGCAAAGAATTTACTACTCAATAAAAAACCTACTATTACTGTTTTTTAGAAGCATAAAAACTGGCAAATATTTTCGGAGATTTTGATAATTCAGCTTTTGTTCAGAAAGGTTTTCAGGAATATCTTTCAAAAATTTACAAATTCATTTCAAACAAGAACGAAAAATATTGCGTCAAGCATAGATTATGTAACACTTTCCAACGCTTCCAAAATAATTTTACAAATCATTACCGTTTAATATGCTGAAAGATAACATCTAAATAATCAATTTGGAAAACGCATAACATGTTTAAAAACGCAATTTCAGGAATTTCCAACATATACTATATTCAGAAAAATATCCGAATACTTTCATTCAGCCCTGTATAGGATCAATAGATTTGTATATATACTACATAGGATGCTAAATTTTAGTTTAGTTAGGAGACTCGTAGCACAGTTTAAAATTCTCCTTCTGGAGTTTCTGTCAATAAACGGAAATGTGTTCGCGAACTTTTGTGCTGCCCTGTATAGGATCTACAGAATTTATACACACGAAGTAATAGACAAAAAGTGAATTAAAATTAAAATCGCGTTCAGCAACTTAAAACGCACTTCCAGGACTTATTGTTAACAGACAGTAGAAAATTCTTTTATGTGTCCCTGTAAATGAATGATGATTGCTATACACACAATATTCTGTAGTAAGTCTCTTGTAATTCACCTTAGTGATATATATAAATTTCAATCCGTTTAAAATAGTGAAACAATATTTAAATAAACCGCAGACGATTTTTCTCCATAAACATAATGTAACGGAATTCTTTTGACTGTCCCTGTAAAGTAATTATACGTGCTATGCACACCCCATTCCATATTAAGCTTCTTGTAATGTACCTTAGTGATATATATCAATTACAATGTGTTTGAAATTGTGTAACATCATTAAAATAAACCGCAAATGATTTTTCCCCATAGACCGTAATGTAACGGAATTCTTTTGAGTTTCCCTGTAAAAAAACTATAAGTGCTACACACTTCAGTTGAAATAGGGAACATGCTATAGATGACTACAATAACATATAAAAATTGCAGGGCAATCCGAGCATATTTAAGGGAGTTAGAGCACGGAAAGACGGCCAGACGGCAGACGGCCATACGGCAGACGGCCATACGGCAGACGGCCATACGGCAGACAAGCCGAAGTCATAAACGCTTTTCAAGAAGGTTGGAAAGTGTTAAAAATGATTAGGTTATGGCAAAAATAATGAAACGACTATTCTAAAATTCAGGGAAAACACGAAATATTTCATATTCATATTTAAAAAAATATACTCTACTCATTTTCTTGCAAAACCAATTCCTAATTCTACTGGATACACCATTCTTAATGTAGAAGCTACAAAATGCATGCAATCACTTACATATGTGTTAAAGTCACTTTAAAAATAGCAAAATGTCAAAAAACTCTACCTCAGAGAGTGAATTTAAAGATTGCAATTCTGATACATTTAAAGAAACATAGATGCAGTACAAAGGTCTTTTCACATATGTATCATCATCGTATCTTAATGTAACCTCCCCAGAATGTTCGAAGTATGTTTAAATACATTTTAACAAAAAAATGGCAAATTGATATTTTCGTTATTTTTCGTAAAGTAAATGGTAGCTTGTACTCCAAATAAAATATACTTATAGATAAAATGGAAGCATGAAACAATACAATGCAATTACTTAACAAATCGAAAGGTATAGTCGGGATACCATGCGATAATCACAGAAAATATCTCGATCCAACATTTGCAGAAATGATTCAACGGGGTCTCGAAATGTTGGACCCAGGTTTCACCATATTCTGGTTTCAGCTACAGCAGCATCAAAAGTTGGTTCAAACGAGCCTAAATTGTTTAACAGTAAAATGACCTCTCACTTATATGACTGCTAAAAGATTTAAGGAAAAATCGGACAACTGACTAGGGAAAGACCCCAACGGCCAGATCGGGATTTTGTCGAGAGTGGTGACGTTGGAAATCTCTTACCATGGGGATCAAAGAAATCTATACAACTACCCGTCCGAATGCAACTGGTGAAGAGTTATAGGCTGATGTATTTCTGTCATTTATTGATTTCTCCAGGTCGCTAGCTATGCAGGAAAGACAGTGTGTGCGGTAGAAAAGAGAGTTGACGGATTACAGAGATTACAGAGAAGACTGTTTATGCTTGGTGAAAAAGTAACTTCACGGATGGTACTGCATTTTTGAATAGAAATGGCTGAAGCACGAGTGTTTTCAACACCAGGTACATACAGTGAAAGGGATGTTTCGCAGTTGTCACAGGTGTTATTAGTTAAGTTAAAGCATGCCTGTTTAACTGATCGAAAGACGGGATACGTGTCTCTAATTAAAACCTTTTGAAAGGCATACTGATGCATGTCATTTAAGGCGGGGGAGGAAAATTGGTTATAGACCAACTTATGCAATTTTATTATGCTTTCTCTAGTTATCATGTCAACAAAATGTGGTCACAATCTTCTCTTTCTTACTAGAGGGAACATGAAACCTTCGCCAAATTCACACTGGAAACTACAGGTTACATAACTGTACTGTAAGCTGTTTTTTCTACCACACAGAGTGTCTTTCCTGCAAAGCTAGTGACCTGGAGAAATCAATAAATGACAGAAATACATTGACTTATAATTCTTCATCAGTTGCATTTGGACGGGTAGTTGTATACATCTAGATATCCATTGTGAAGATGATTACAGTCAGAGTGATTTCTGGCCGTTTCGAAAGTAAACTAGCAAAATAAAATTGCGCCGTTTTAGCGGATTACCCATAGTTCTCCTCCCGTGTAAAGATGCATGGCAAGAAAAATAAATAAACAGATTATTTCCATGGAACATTTTATCGGAAGAGAAAGAAAGTTTGAGGTGCCCCCCCCCCCCGGCACTCAGAACGTACCAGTTCGCATCATGAAAATTCCGATCTTCACAGTACCAGAGATAAAAATGATCTGCCGTGATTTCACAATGCATTCTCGTCGATACTTTGTTTTCTACTCCAAATAACATGTGTATAGCACATTTTTCGCAAGAAAGAATTTCTGACAGTTAGGCATCTGGCATATTAATTTACAGGGAGGAAATGAATCAAAGGAGTGACATGCCTGGCTACTTATTGCTATTTGCGTAATTCTTGAGCAGCAACCCAATGATTGTTATGAGAAACAAGTCAGATGTGGCTTTCTGTATATGAATCATGTGATGAACATATAGAATTTTTGCGGTTGGGAATTAATTAAAGACAGCATTTACATTGAAACCAGGAAGTTAATATTCATCTTGGTCAAAAGCGTAAATGTAACAACTTTTTGAATTTATCATTAAGTTTTCCAGACAGAAAACAAAGTTTGAAAGGATAATGAAATTATCTAACGTACATATTGAATAATTTGCAGCTGCATTTATGCAGAAAAGGAAGATTATTTTTGCGGTTAAAAGCCAGACATAAAAATGACAGAAAAGAAACGCTAAATTATTTGATGAAATATAATTGCTTTTAATCTTTAAAATAGAAAGTGTTTAAATAAAAATTTAATTAATCTTTAGGAAACATAAGGGAACTATAAATTTAGAATAATAATGAAAATATGTATATGATCTACATCATATCCATGCTAAGAGCTTTTCAAGGGCACCACTCTCGACAAAATCTCGAAGTACATGAAACATTTAAAACAATAAACAAAATACAGTAATTACAATTGTTAAGAAATATTGATTCACAACACCTATTCTTTTTTATAAAATGCTTTAACAAAAGTTTTCATTTGTTTGGGACGTGATGCATAAATATATCTTTCAAAGTTTGAGAAAACAGTATACGGCAAGTGATTAACTGTTTCTAGCTAAAGCAATATGAAGTCAAATTATCCGTGATTGAGCACAAAAGAACTTTAAGATACTGCGTGAGATATAGGAGTCGGTAAGATCAAATGTAAAACGAGATCATAGTTCGAAATTCAAATTTTTACAATTTTTACAGAATACGATTTTTATTGTTAAACAACAAAATTTCATTTTAACTGATTATAAATAACAATTAAACAAGTATATGAATAAGAGTTAAAATTAAATAAGAAAATGAAATCGGATAAAATATAAGAGAAGCGAATTAAAACTGCTGACTATATTAATCCTACGTCGTTTAATTATGACAAAAAGTCGCGTACCTGAAAGATGTTTCACATTTTATTACTTACCCATCATACGTAGTATAGGGTAAGTCTTGTAATGGTGTTAAAAATCGAAAAACAATTTTTGACGGATTTACACATTTCAGACACTGGAGATTCCGAAATTTTTAGAAAAAAGAAATTTTCCGTCCGTCTGTCTCTGTGTCTGTGTGTGTTTCTGTTAATGCCCTATCTCCAGCACAAATTGAGATAAAAACTTGAAATTTGGTACGTACTTAGTATCTAATAATGCGAAGAAGCTTACTGAATTTCAGTAACCTCGATTATCCGGAACTATTTTTTTCGGACTCTCGAAATAGTCGTTCTGATAAAAGTTGTAAAAAAATTTTTCGAAATTGTGTATTTTAAGGAATGAATATAAAATACACTAAAAAAACATAAATTTTGCATAAATAATGAAGTTGCTCGGATAATGAGTTGCCGAGATATTTGTAATCCTATTTTTTCCACACTATTCGATTTTTCATGACCCTGTATTTCAACAAGATTTCAATTCAAATATATATTTTAAATGGAAATGAGACGCTTAATCCGACGAATTAAACCGTTAGTTAATATAATTATTATTTTTGGAGTTATAAGGATGTTTCTTTTACACAATTCAGTAATAGAGCATTTGAAGTTTATGCCGTCATCAAGCCACGATTTTATTCGAATTGAAATGCATTTTATAAGTAGTTTACACATGTTTTATCTTCATATTTTATATTATGCATATCCATGATGTGTAAGTACTACGGTGACCCTCAACGAATAGTTTATTTTGCTGCTGGTACGATAAGAAATGACGTATATTCGAGATATTCATATGAGATATCACAGTTTTTTTGCATGTAAATTTCGTTTTTTTTTCTGTAAAATTTTATTGAAAATATGAGTATGGTTTTGTGTAGTGTGTACTTCTTGACTATTTAAACAATATTTCTTCAACTAGCAGGCTATGCGGATTGATTTTCCAAACGAACCTCGAATGATTAAAATATCTCTTAGTTCCACCTTCCACCGTCAGGGGGCTCATTCTGTTCTAAACAAACCTCTTTCCGAACGAACCTCCGTAATTGGTCCCTGCTAATTAAGGCACGGTATAGCAAGCGTGCTGTTCACGCGCTGCAAAAATAAATTAGTTCCTACTTTCGCCACTAAGTGTGCCAGATCTATATACCTCTAATATTAACATGATATTAAAATTTCGACCAAACTCCCTCCTCCCCCCCCCAACCTCTGAATTTAACGAATAACCTTTAACATTAACAGATATCGGTAATTTTTGAAACAAAAACAAAATGCCACTTTTTTTGGTTTGACTTCTAACTTTATTTTCCTTCCTTTTCAGAAAGTAGCTAGAATATAAGTAAAAAGTAGTATTCAGCAGTATAGTTCAGTCTTATGCGTTGACATACGGTGAATACGGAAGTACCCAAATTCATATTAGATTTCTTTCCCTTTTTTTAAGATATAAAATCAAAACCAAATTACATCGATTTGGAAGTTACAAAGAATATAAAAAATTTTGCTACCTATCATATATCATCTTCCCATAAAAAAAAAAAAAAAAAAAAAAAAAAAAAAAAAAAAAAAAAAAAAAAACATGGTCTTACATAAATAAGAAGTAAAACTTCAAAAAGTCAATCTAAAATCACAAATGTGTTCGTCAGTAATGTTGACGTCGTAACGATGCGCACAACAATGAGGATAAATTGCATAAGTTATAACAATGGAGCTAATGTTTCAATTAATAATTCAAACAATTGTAATATTATTTTTACGGCAAAATTGAAAATTTTGGGCCGACATTTCGATGTTTCAGGACATTTATTTCGATTCAGGATTACTTTAGTTGCCTCGGCCTAGTTTTAATATGCCTTTATCGAAAATTTGACGATTCTTACTTCTAAACTGATGATTTGTATAGAAACACAGACAGACAAATTTTCATTTTTATATATTCGATTGTTCGTTGCAAGAATGTTCATCCAATTATTCATTGTAATGGGATCTGATTGAATACAATGACGAAATTTAATAGATAATCATTGTTCTCAGGTAATTCTATACTGAATTATATGATTAGCTAATTTAGTGAAGTATTACCATTGCACAATAAATCATTTCTTTTATCCTCTTTATAAGATATAAATATACTATTAGTTGAGTTACAATCCAATTGTATTTAAATTGCATGGGATCTTTAATAGGAACAGTAATATATATCTAGAAATTATTATAATATTAATTTTATAAAATAATAAATTTAAAGTAATAAATGATATTTATAATGCAAATAAAAGATTCACAATGAAAGTGCCTGTTTCCAACGATATCCCTTGCCAAAAACATTGCGCTCTGTCTATATTTTCTTTCTACTTTTAGACTTGATGGCAAAAAAATGTCGTTTTCCGGACTTACGAAAACATATTTCAGTTTTAGGAATTAAAATAAGTGATTGAAAAATGGCAATTTTACCCAGTAAACCATTACACTACATTTAATGCTCTTAACCCTTTCGCGACGAGTGTCCTTTACAGAATTTTTAATCTTTTACCACTTTTTTTTCAAAACAGAAATGATCGCCTAATTGAACCGTAGAAATGCTATCATTAAATAAGGCAAAGCTTACAATAAAAAAGTAACTGGTGGGAATAATCAAGGATTCTAAGCATCTTATGCGTCACGTATACATGTCGCTCGTCCCCAAGGGGTGAAAAACATGTAACTGCCATCTGTCGGAAATAATTTTTGTTTAATTCCAAGAAAAAAATATCTGTTAAAATATATCAAATGCTAAATGGTTTCAAGAAAAAAAAAAGTATTACACATATTTAATATTTTATTTCCTTTATATCAATTATATATCATATACCCTTCATAATTTCAAGAAATTAAAACATTTTACACTTTAAATTTTACTGCACGAGTATAGTTTTACATTAAAGTTTTATAGATTTATTGTATTTCATATTTGATCCTGCGGTAGAAGGATAAATTACATTAAAAAAAACACCAATTATTCCTTAGGAAAGAAAAATTCGTTTCTAGAGAAAACAGATTCATGAAATTAATTATGTGAAAATATTTTTTTATTATACATGGTAGTTAAATTTTCCAGCAGAGCTAAAATTACGCTTGAAATTACTTATATAACACAAAGAATATGAATTATCACTTACTACTCGACGTATAACCAACAGAGTGAAAACATGTCCAGACCGTGTATCGAACCCGGAACCTTTGGTATTACGCACATGGCTCTACCATTTGGAGGTATCCGGACGACATCCAGTCTAGCATTTTCACACTGTTATGTATTGGCACGAGGGAAAGTCAACCATGAGGGACTCCTTTCAGTGGCATGCATGAGACAAATTTATACATTTACCTATGCTGGGTTTAATTCGTCTTATGCATGCCACTGAAAATGTGTTCCCATGGTATACATTCTATCTTGTGCTGAAAAGTCACAGCCGTGCGAATACATAAGAGTGAGAAAATTCTAGACTGGATGTCGTCCGGATAGCTCGAAATGATAGAGCATAGGTGCGTCATACCAAAGTTTCCGGGTTCGATCCCCGGTCTGGATATTTTTTCACTCTGTTGGTTATACACTGAGTGGTATGTGATAATTCATATCCTTTGTTTTATGTTTTCATTACTTTTTTATAAATGTAATTTAAACAAAATGTTTTAATTACGATCTATTCAAATTGAAAGTAATTTTCTTTTCAATTTTAACGAGGATTCGTAATTAAAAAAAAATTGGGTAATTGTGATCGAAGATTTTTAGTGTTTCGTTTAATACCCCTTAATCAATCAATCCAAATCATTTATTTATAATTATTAAATTCTTCTCATTTATCAATACACTTTATCAATAAGAACATAGGTGGCAGCACCATTAATTTTGATAATAAATTTTTAACAAGAGGAAGCTATTTTTTTAATCAAATTAAAATTATTCAAGAACAGATTTTCAGACAATTGTAACAGCATATGTTTGTATATCTGAAAAGCATATTTAATTACATGGTTTAATTTTAGATTAAAAAAAATACGAAACCGATGAAAAGGCAGAAATATACGAAAATTCTTATAATTAAATCCATCGCGCAATAAAATGTAGTCCGAGGGAAAAAATTAAAAAATTCAATTTCCGTAGTCAAGAATAGAATTCGGAACTCTTGGGTTAGGAGGGAAAACGCGCTATCACTGAATCACCTAGCCTAAACGGAAAAAAATAAATTAAGGTTCTGTTTTAGAATCTAAATCCCAGAAGTGGTCGTATATCATTAAATTAATTCATTTAATAAAATAATATAAGACTTTTTCAAAATTTTATGATTTGTTGTGTGGCAGGAGGTATGCAGCTATAAGTATGCAAAATTTAAAGTGTTTAACTGATACAGTTTCTGAGAACGAAGTCTGTGACTGACAGACAGAGGATTGAGACGAATAGGGCTTAGTAGAGGAACGAAACCCTAAAAGACAACATAATAATTCCTATTTATGTCACTTTTTCTCGTTTTCTTCCCACAATAATGGAGAAATTTACTTGACACGATATGAAGATTAGCAAAAAATTATATTACAACTTCGGAAGTAATTTAAACTTATAATTTAGGAGATTTATTTTGACATCCTTGAATTTTTACAAAAAAATGCTGTTTTTCGTCATTCAACCTACTGTGCAAAAAGCATATATGAAATACAGTTACACCATAAGGTTATCTATACTAATATTATAAAGGAGTAAAGATTGTTTTTTTGTTTGTTTGTTTGTTTGTTTGTAGGGGGTAATCTCTGGAACTACCGAACCGATTTCAAAAGTGATGGTGGCAAATTGATGGTGACAACCCCTGCTCCAACGTAGGCTATATTTTATGTCGGTGCCACTATCCCCAGGGGGGTGCAGGAGCGAAAAACTTTCTAAAATTGCGATCTTTTCTATACTGAAGCAGCTAGAAATTTGAAATTTCGCGTTGTAGTTACTTATAAGATGTAAATGCTCTCTAAGAACAACAAAAAAAAAATCGAAATTTAAAAGGGTGAAATGAGCGAAAAGCGTTCTAAAAACATTCTAAATTACAATTTCTATGGAATCTCTAGAACTACCGAACCGATTTGAAATTTGGCGTTGTAGTTACTTATAAGATATAAATGCTCTCTAAGAAAAAAATAAAAAAAAAATTGAAATTTAGAAGGGTGAAATGAGCGAAAAGCGTTTTAAAAACATTCTAAATTACAATTTCTATGGAATCTCTAGAACTACCGAACCGATTTCAAAAGTGATGGTGGCAAATGGATGGTGACAACCACTGCTCCAACATAGGATATATATGTTTTGTGGGTGCCACTATCCCCAGGGGGGTGCAGGAGCGAAAAACGTTCTAAAATTGAGATCTTTTTTATACTGAAGGAGCTAGAAATTTGAAATTTGGCGTTGTAGTTACTTATAACATGTAAATACTCTCAAAAAACCAAATAAAAAAAATTCGAAATTTAAAAGGGTGAAATGAGCGAAAAGCGATCTAAAAACATTCTAAATTACAATTTCTATGGAATCTCTGGATCTACCGAACCGATTTCAAAAATGATGCTGGCAAATTGAGTGTGACAACCCCTGCTTCAACATAGGCTATATTTTATGTCGGTATCACTAACTCCAGTGGGGTGCAGAAGCGAAAAACGTTCTAAAATTGCGATTTTTTTTATACTTAAGGAGCTAGAAATTTGAAATTTGGCATTGTAGTTACTTATAAGATGTAAATGCTCTCTAAAAACAAAATAAAAAAAATTCGAAATTTAAAAGGGTGAAATGAGCGAAAAGCGTTCTAAAAACATTCTAAATTACAATTTCTATGGAATCTCTAGAACTACCGAACCGATTTGAAATTTGGCGTTGTAGTTACTTATAAGATATAAATGCTCTCTAAGAACAAAAAAAAAAATCAAAATTTAGAAGGGTGAAATTAGCGAAAAGCGTTCTAAAAACATTCTAAACTACAATTTCTATGGAATCTCGAGAACTACCAAACCGATTTGAAATTTGGCGTTGTAGTTACTTATAAGATGTAAATGCTCTCTAAGAACAAAATAAAAAAAAATCGAAATTTAAAAGGGTGAAATGAGCGAAAAGCGTTGTAAAAACATTCTAAATTACAATTTCTATGGAATCTCTAGAACTACCAAACCGATTTGAAATTTGGCGTTGTAGTTACTTATAAGATGTAAATGCTCTCTAAGAACAAAAAAAAAAAAAAAAAAAAAAAAAAAATCGAAATTTAAAAGGGTGAAATGAGCGAAAAGCGTTCTAAAAACATTCTAAATTACAATTTCTATGGAATCTCTGGAACTACCGAAACGATTTCAAGAGTGACGGTGGCAAATTGATGGTGACAACCCCTGCTCCAACATAGGATATATTTTTTTGTGGGTGCCACTATCCCCAGGGGGGTGCAGGAGCGAAAAACTTTCTAAAATTGCGATTTTTTTTATACTGAAGGAGCTAGAAATATGAAATTTGGCATTGTAGTTACTTATAAGATGTAAATGCTCTCTAAGAATAAAATAAAAAAAAATCGAAATTTAAAAGGGTGAAATGAGCGAAAAGCGTTCTAAAACATTCTAAATTACAATTTCTATGGAATCTCTGGAACTACCGAACCGATTTCAAAAGTGATGGTGGCAAATTGATGGTGACAACCCCTGCTCCAACATAGGCTAGATTTTATGTCGGTGTAACTAACTCCAGGGGGGTGCTGTAGCGAGAAACGTTCTAAAATTGCGATTTTTTTTATACTGAAAGAGCTAGAAATTTGAAATTTTGCATTGTAGTTACTTATAAGATGTAAATGCTGTCTAAAAACAAAATAAAAAGAAATTCGAAATTTAAAAGGTTGAGATGAGCTAAAAGCGTTCTAAAAACATTCTAAATTACAATTTCTATGGAATCTCTGGAACTACAGAACCATTTTCAAAAGTGATGGTGGCAAATTGATTGTGACAATCCCTGCTCCAAATTAGGCTATATTTTATGTCGGTGCCACTACTCCATGGAGGGGGGCAGGAACAAAAAACGTTCTAAAATTTCGATTGTTTTTTATACTGAAGGTGTTAGAAACGTGAAATTTAGCATGGTAGTTACTTATAAGATGTAAATGCTCTTTAAGAACGAATTCTAAAACAATTGTAATTTAAAAGGGTGAGCTGAGTGAAAAGCGTTCTAAAAACATTCTAAATTACAATTTCATGGAATCTCTGGAACTACAGAGCCATTTTCAAAAGTAATGGTGGCACATTGATGGTAACAGTCTCTGCCTGTTGCATAGGCTACATTTTATGTCGGTGCCACTATCACAAGGAGGTGCAAGAGCGAAAAACGTTCTAAAATTTCGATTTTTTTTAATACTGAAGGAGCTAGAAATTTGAAATTTCCATGGTAGTTATTTATAAGATGTAAATACTCTCTAGGAACAAATTCTAAAAAACTTCGAAATTTAAAACGATGAGATGAACGAAAAGAGGTCTAAAAACATTCTAAATTACAATTTCTATGGAATCTCTGGAACTACAGAACCATTTTCAAAAATGATGGTGGCAAATTTATGGTAACAGTCCCTGCTGTAACATAGGCTATGTTTTATATCGATACTACCACAGGGAAAAGGGGTGCAAGAGCGAAAAATGTTCTAAAATTTTGATTTTTTATACTGAAGGTATTAGAAACATGAAATTTGGCATGGTGGTTACTTATAAAAAGTAAATGTTCTCAAAGAACTGTTTTTAAAATATTCGAAATTTTGAGATGTAAATGCTCTCTAAGAACAAATTCGAAAAGAATTCGAAATTTAAAACTGTGAGATGAGCGAAAAGTGTTCTAAAAACATTGTAAATTACAATTTCTATGGAATCTCTGGAACTACGGAACCCTTTTCAAAAGTGATGGTGGCAAATTTTTGATTACAATCCCTGCTCTGACATAGGCTATATTTTACGTCGGTGCCACTATTCCCAGGTTGGTGCAGGAGCGAAAAACATTCTAAAATTGCATTTGTTTTACACTGAAGAAGCTAGAAACTTGAAATTTGGCATTGTAGTTACTTATAAGATGTAAATGCTCTCTAAGAAAAAAAAATTTAAATTTAAAAGGGTGAGATGAGCGAAACGCGTTCTAAAAACTTTCTAAATTACAATTTCTATGGAATTTCTGGAACTACAGAACTGTTTTCAAAAGTGATGGTGGCAAATTGATGGTGACAATCCCTGCTGTAACATAGGCTATATTTCATGTCGGTGCCACCACCCCCAAGGGAGTGCATGAGGGAAAAACGTTCTAAAATTTCAATTTTTTTATACTGAAGGTGTTGGAAACATGAAATTTGGCATGGTAGTTATTAATAAGATGTAAATGCTCTCTAAGAACAAATTCCAAAAAAATTCTAAATTTAAAACGGTGAGATTAACGAAAAGCTTTCTAAAAACATTCTAAATTACAATTTCTATGGAATCTCTGGAACTACCGAACACTTTTCAAAAGTGATGGTGGCAAATTTTTTATGACAATCCCTGCTCCAAAATAGGCTATATTTTACATCGGTGCCGCTAATCCCATAGTGGTGCAGGAGCGAAAAGCTTTCTAAAATTTCGATTTTTTTTATACTGAAAGAGCTAGAAACATGAATTTTGGCATAGTAGTTACTTATGAGATGTAAATGCTCTCTAAGAATAAATTTAAAAAAAAATCGAAATTTAAAAGGGTGAAATGAGCGAAAAGCGTTCGAAAATCATTTTAAATTACAATTTCTCTGGAAGTACAGAACCGATTTCAAAAGTGATGGTGACAATCCCTGTTCCAACATCCTCTTTTATATAAAGCTATGCGTTGCTGACGACTAGGTTTTTCGCTAATCTTTGCCACAGATTAATCTCGGAAAATGAAACATTTGAAGTTACTGAAAAAAATAATAGCTCGAAAAGTATTTGTCAGAAAATAGTTAGACAAACTGCGTTTGAAAGGTAAATATTTGTATATTTCTTGATATAAACTTCAAATCTAATGATTATGCCATTTTTCAAATATTGAATTAAAAAAATTACCATATTTCACAATGGAATACCATAGCGATACTTTCACGCGTAAAAATATAATGATAAGGTCGACGTCTCCTGACGTATATATTGGCTATAGCACGAGTCACAAATTATAGTAGCCTTATTATTCTGTTAAAATATAAAAGTGATTTATGAAATGTCAATATTTTGTTTTATTAAAGTTTCATTAAGAGAAATTGACCAGCGTAGCGTGCTAGTATATAATAAAAATATAAGCACAATACTTTTTTTTGGATCATATAGCAGTTGTGCTCTTAACATGTTCCTTTTATTTTTTCGTGAAAGCCAAAATTAATATTGAAAGATTTTTTTTATTTTTTTATTTCATGAATATTTCTGGGTAACTGTTTTAATCTAGTACAATATCTATATAGCCATTCACTTGGGTACAATATCTTTCTTTTTTATTTATTCTAAAAACGATTTTACGAAAACACGCACATAATTCTATGAAAAGTAATATTATATACCTATGAAAAAAAAATCTGATGGATTAATTTGTAAAAGAAATATGAAATACGAATACCAGATACGAATATTTATTTTATATATTAATATCTAAAATATTTTGTATATTAATGTATTAATATAATGTTTATTTTTTTGTATCGTTTTATTAGCTAAAAATACATATCAGTTATTTTCATTTCATGTTTTTTTCGACATTAGATATATACTTGTTTGGAAATTTTTAAATGAAAAGATTGGATATTAATATACATTTTATTCATTGATTCAATTAATGACCAATTTAAAGTTCATCAATTAGGAAGTTACGCACTGCTTCATTTATCTCCAAATTTCGTGAAAAATTGTTGAACAAAGTAATAAATTATGTATAAGACTTTATTTTACAAAAAAATAAATAAATAAAATTTTAATACATGAGTAAAAGAACAATGAGTATTTAGCTCATCGATTTTCATTTTCTAATTTGTTGGAAAAAATATATATATATATATTAAATGCATAAAAAATAAAAATGAACAAAAAAATCCCTACAACGTTTTCTTTCCTTTTATTAACAAACTAAAATCCCAAATAAATAATTTTATTGCGTTTCATAGTATACATGCCTCATGTTTCCCAGCAGTGCATTCATGTTCTTATGAAATTAGTAAAAGAGATTTAGCATGTATGTCAGATCTAATGAGTATAATTTATGACAGAAGTTACATGCTAGCTCATGTACTAGTATGAATGGAGTTCATTTGTGCAGAATTCTAGTTCCGTTTAGTTTGCATAATTTAAACTGAATAGAATATTATTAAATTTCGAATGCATGGCTAGGCATGGCTGCAGGTTTACGCGCGGATATAATCTCAGTATTGTGCCTTAGATACTGATGTATGTAGAATTATTTTATTACATAAAATTTGTTAAAATAATTCTTGACATATTTATTTTCTTATCAAAAAGTCAATTTTTTATGTAAATAACTCCTTTACTGGAGGGACAATCAACACATAATTCAAATTGAAAAAGTAACAAGAACACAAAATCATGTTTCAAGCATAGATTATATAACACTTTACAACACTTCCAAAATAATTTTGAAATTATTTACTGTAAGGTGAACGATGGTTTTGGAAAACGCATAACACGTTTAAAAGTCCGATTTCAGGAATTACCTATAATATTCGAAAAACAATAACCGAATTATTTTGCACAGCCCTGTATATGATCTACAGATTTGTATATATACTCAATAGAATGCTAAATTTGAGTTCAGTTATGAAACGCGTAGCACAGTTTGAAATTTCCTTTCTAGAATTTCCGCCAATAAACGGAAATGTACTCGAGAACTTTTGTGTTGTCCTGTATACGACCTATACAATTTATACACACCGAGTAATAGGTAAAAAATGAGTTAAATTTAAAAACGCATTCAGCAACTGAAAAAGAAATTCCAGCAATTACTAAACCGAATTCTTTTGTTTGTCCCTGTAAATGAACGATGAATGTTATACACACAATATTCTATAGTAAGCTTCTTGTAATCCATCTTAGTATTAATATATCAATTTTAATAAGTTTGAAAGAGTGAAACATTATTAAAATGAACCGCAAACGATTTTTCTTCGTATACCGTAATGTAAAGGAATTCTTTTGAGTGTCCCTGTAAAATAATTATAAGTGCTACGCACACCCCACTCTATAGTAAGCCTCCTCATGGTAGCGCACCTCAGTGATATATATCAATTTCAATATGTTTGAAATTGCGTAACATCATTAAAATAATCAGCAAATGATTCTTTCCCATAACCGCAATGTAACGAAATTCTTTTGAGTGTCCCTGTAAAAAAACTATAAGTGCTACACACTTCATTTTCAATACCGAATATGCCATAGTAAATAACATATCATAATCTTCAATGACATATATCGATTGCATGATAATCTGAATATATTTAAGCTTCTTACAGCACGGACAGACAGACGGCAGGCAGACAGTCAACAGGCAGACAGATGGCAGACAGACAGACAAACTGAATCCATAAACACATTTCAGCTATGTTGGAAAGTGTTAAAAAAGAGATTTTTATTTTAGTTTCTTTGTAAACTTTCTTGAGCGATAATAAAATACAACATATAATAACTAGTCGTTGGTGGCCCACCGTATTACTTACCCATCATAGATATGTTTAATATAAAGTATGAAAACATGTGGAAACTATTTATAAAATGCATTGCAATTAGAATAAAATCGTGGCTTTATGACGTCATAAACATTAAGTGCTCTGTTACTGACATGCGTAAAAGAAACATCCTTATACTCCAAAACTGATAATCCTATTAACTAATGGTTTACTGCGTCGAATTGGGCGTCTCATTTCCAATTAAAATATATCTTTGAATTGAAATTTGAATGAAAGACAGGGTCATGAAAAATCGAAGAGTGTGGAAAAAAGGATTACAAATATCTCGGCAACTCATTATACGATCAACTTCATTCTTTATGCAAAATTTATGTTTTTTTATTGACTTTTATATTGACTCCTTAAAATAATCAATTTCGAAAATTTTTATATACCTTTTATCGGAACGAATATTTCAAGAGTCCGAAGAAAATACTTCCGGATAATCGAAGTTACTGAAATTTAATACGCTTTTCCCCATTATTACGTACTAAGTACATACCAAATTTCAAGTCTCCATCTCAATTTGCTCGGGAGATAGAGCTTTTACAGACGCACACACAGACACACAGACGGACGGACGGCAAAATATTTTTTTCTAAAAATAGATTTTTCGGAATCACCAGTGTCTGAAGCATGTAAATCCGTCAAAAGATTTTTTTCGATTTTCAAAACGATTTCAAGATTTATCCTATACTAAGTATGATGGATAAGTAACAAGAAAGTTACCATACTTCAAACGGAATTAATTGTTTTTGGATTCATATTTCAGTATTCGATGTCACGATTCGTTATTTTGTTGTTATACCATTAATTGCGTTTCTTTATTGTTAGATAGTATTCCATATATGTTTTTAGTTTCATGTTTGATAGTGAAAGTTTCTTTCTTAAAATAAAACAAATATTGTGGCTGCTTTTATTAATATATTTTTCTGTTGAAAATTTTTGAAGGAAAGAAATATAATATTTTTAACAAACATATTTTCTTGATGAAAATATATCCTTCTTTTAATATTTAAAAATTGTATTTTCACATATTCATTAAAATAAAATGATACATATTTGGAATTTACTTTCCTTTATACGTTTTGCTTTCTATTAAACGAGTCTGTCTGAAGTTCATTGATTTAAACTTGGAATCATTATTTTTTAAGTACTTTTCTTTATTTGTAAATCAAATCAATATGTTAAATACATAAGTTTAAAAAATAGAACAATTTTAAGGGTATATCTGCAAGAAATAAATTTATGTTCAGAATGTAGTTTTGTATTCAAAAATTTGATAAGAAAAAATTTAATCTTTATTCAACCAAATATATTTTCTTTATAAATTTCTACATTTATTTAATATAAATTTTTGCAGATTTTGTGAAATGAAATTGGTTAATTTTAAAAAAATGGATCGTATTGCTTTTGAATATTGATATAAAAAATGCAATATTTCTTTGTAAATCTATAAACTTTACTATTAATTCTTATTATGCATGTTTTTATTCAGAAACAATCAAGTCGAATAACGTTTTGATTTTTCGGTAAATGCAAATGATCTTTCAGAAAATGCTGTCAAACTTCATGTTTTGAACCGAATGTTTGAACTCGGTAGCCCATAGTAGGTTGTCATGAAACAGCAATCGGCTTATAAACCAACCTGTAATACATTTTTTTTTTCAAATTAATAGCACTTAGACAATCATCTATATAATATTATAGGCCACCAAATCAATTGAACAATAAGCAGAACAATAAACGAAACAAGAGTGACGTATAGAGACTTTAGAGACTTTAGAGAAAACAAAAAGTCAACTGTAAACAGGGAATACAATGAACTAGGCTGATGTTCTGTGGTCCTCATTAGTTCCCTGGCATCCCAATATCTGCCAGATATACTGTTACTGGATAGTACAGTGGTAAATGCTGTGCATGCTAGATTACATCCTCTCCACAAATAGGTCAATTTGGAATTTCAAGAATACCAAATCTGAAAAGGTAATTAGGTAGACAATCGTGTCCCGTGGCAAGTCTAATATAAGGCAACACTTGTTCTTCTTGGTGCTGTAGGGACACGAGGTATTGCATTTTTCCATTTTTCATTTTCGATTTCACTTAGTTCTCTCCTTTCATATTAAGAATCCATTTTTCTCTTTATGGTTCTGTAATACAATTATATTAAATAAATAAATAAATAAATTTATTTATTGTAATACAATTATAATAAATAAATAAATAAATAAATTTATTTATTGTAATACAATTATAATAAATAAATAAATAAATAAATTTATTTATTGTAATACAATTATAATAATTAAATAAATAAATAAATTTATTTATTGTAATACAATTATAATAAATAAATAAAAAACGCTATTCGAATCCAAGTATGTAGACCAGATATTCGAGTGCAATAGTCATGCCCGAACATTTTACACTTTTATGTTTAAAAGTGAATACAACAACATGACGGAAAAAAAATCTATTTTTTGAGCAGGTTGAAACATGTTTTTCAGAACCACTCTAAAGAATATTATTTCTGCGTCATCGTGTTTTCTCCGCTTTTAAACTTTATTCTCTTACAGCCATCCGCAGAAGCAGTCTTAGAGGGAATTTGCGTCTTATGCGCCATGATTTGCTTCAAGTGACCGAATTGCTATCGCGCATTGACCATCAGAGTCATATTTGGGTCCAACTGTATATCATCATTACCAACCGTTTTCAGTCCACTACTGGATGTAGGTCTCCCCCAGATTTTTTTAATGTTTCCTGTCTAGTGCTTTAGTCATCCAATTAACACCGTACACTTTTCTGATTTCGTCACTCCATCTTACTTGATGTCGTCATTTTGGTCGTTTTACATTTCTGAGATACCACTGTAGGGTGTTTATTTTCCCTCTATTGTCTTGTTGTCTTGCAATGTGCCCAGCCCATTTTCATTTTAGCCGTTTAATTCTCTCTATGATGTCAAAAACTTTCGTCTGATTTCTTATACAGGTTATTCTCTTTCTGTCTCTTCTAGTTATGCCTAGCATACTTATTTCCATACTTCGCTATGTTGTTTGTAATCTTTGTAACATACGTTTTGTTAGCGTGCATGTTTTTGCTCCATAAGTTAGTGCAGGCAAAGCACATTGGTTAAACATATTTATTTTTAAACGAATAGGCATGTTACTCTGCAGGATAAAATTGTCCTTCCCGAAAGTATTCCATCAATTTCTTATTCTTATACTGATTTCATTCATGATACTGCTGTCCGATGATATTTTCCTGCCCAAGGTAAACATAACTTTGCACTTCTTTTATCTCAGTGTTGTTGTAGACGATTTTCTTTTTTGATGCAAATTAATTGAACATCACCTTAGTCTTTTCCAAATTTATTTTTAATCCCACATTAATGCTAGCTTCTGCCAAATCTGTTAGCACATTTTCCAATTCTTCAGGGCTATTACTGAAAATTAATATGTCATCAGTAAACCGGAGATGGCTTAAATATTCCCCATTTATTCTAGTCCCTTTGATACACATACACACACACACATATATATATACATATATATCTATCTCTCTCTCTCTCTCTATATATATATATATATATATATATATATATATATATACATATATGTAAGAAGAAGATATGTAAACAGTTGATTTACTGGAATTATATGAACAACTGGACGTTAAATAACAAAATATAAACTTTAATACAGTCTTAGACAAGTAATTCTACAATACTTTACTAATAACTTCTTCACAGCTAATACACTTCTGGCCCAACATATACAATATATTTATTTTTCAGAAATCCAACTAGGCCTAACAGCGTCTTTACTGGGTATTTCCCATTTTTGTCTACACTCAGTATTCAGCTTAATTTTATCATTTAATAACAATAACATCATTATTAAGTAGACTTCTTATCATTATTTTCTAGTAATTGATGTTCTGTTTTTTTTTCTAGTCATTCAATTTTATCATATTGCCCATTTATTCGAAAAGTGACACAACTGAAAAAATTTTATACTTGAGATTAAAATACGATAAGTATATAATAATAATATAATACAATAAAATGTCAAAAATATATCTCAATCTATGGTTAAAAAACACATTTCAATAAATAAAAAAAATATTTTATTTTTATTCCTGGAACCGGTTTTCAATTTTTCGTTAAATGTAATTTTTTGGGTTGACACTTTTTGAATAACGTGCAATATGTAAAAAAAAAAAAAAGCATTAGTAAATTAATTAATCTAGGGGGGGGGGGGCACAAAAAATTGAAAGTGCCCTGGGCACGAAAACTTGCTAGTCGGGCCCTGCATTTCGATGCTTGCTTCACAATAAAAATTAGAAGACTGGCTCTTTTTCCAATTATGAAGATGTTCAAATCTTGATCTCGCGATGCGAAATATTTATAACTCGTGAGTTTAAATCATGGATAATAATAGTACTAGAGCGTCAATTAATTTGATGATCATGCACGTCATAAAGAACTGAAATGTTTAAACAGAAATCCTACATATATACATATATATATATATATATATACAATATATAAAGCACAAATATGACATATTGACGTATTTAATATTTTAAATGAACATATAACGAAACAAATACCAATAAAATTATAAATCATCAGCAAGCTTTATTTCTAGAAAATACAGACAGTTTCATTCGGTTAATTGCCTGAAAATTAAATGTTCCATCAATAGTAAGAACTTCAGTCTGATAAATGTAATTATTTTAAAAGATAACTATACACGACTTATGATTTTTAACAAAACAAATTATAGTTAGAAGCAAAAATATAAATGGCTTTAACACTATCAAATAAACAGAAGGATACGGTTTATACAATATTTACTCAATGGAGATTCCATACATTTTAATTTATAAATTAGACTGACTGTGCATGTTCCTTTACCTCACAAGAAATACGCTGCCGGCTCATGCCTCAAGGGTGCAATTTAAGAAAATTGCGTTACTTTTAAACTCACGTAAATGGTGTTTTAGAGGTTTTCGTAAAAAGAAAACATTTAAAAATGTAGATTCAATTCAGTTAAATGGTATGGAGATCGTATATGAGTAAAATTGTGTATTATATAAATTCCGCCTGAAATACTTCAATAAAAGTTTTTAAAGTGGTATTTGTTATTGAAGTTATGTTCTTTAAACATATTTGTTTTTTGTTCGTTTGTACAATAGATTGCGTTTTAAGATTATTATCTCAGTAATCCCTCAAAAATCTACAAATGTATGTTTCTCTACAAATGTATGTTTTTTTATTTGCACGCATGCTCAAATGTACGCATTTTGTTTTCAATTATATTTTTAAAAAACAAAACTTTCCACCAAACAGATTCTTTCAGATATATAATTACTTGAAATGTGTAAAATAGTAAAATTCATTTTTAGCCGTTGTTTATATATTATTATCAACAAAAACCTATGATTTTTTAAATAAGAAATGATAACAGTGTATTAAATAATAGGTGACTTTGGTAAATGTGTATTCGATATCTTTTGGTTTCAAATTGTACTAAATGATAAAATATGAATTTTCTCTATAGTTTTTGTTGAAAGGTTTCCTAGAATGTAAACGTTTTATATGAATACTGATGTTTGGTTAACGTAAACTGCATAACTCTGCTTACGTAAATGAAAATTTATCAAATCAAAACATTATAATTTGTACATATCAAATAGGCTGGCGGGCAATGAGTTTTTAAGAAGACATGTACCCACGCATGTTTTGACGCATGTTTGATCAGATAGGTAATTGCGGATGAGAAAATGTTGATCTAATCTATGTAAAGTTTCAATCACACGTACTATCACATGATCTGAAATATTTACTATTGTATCTCAATTCCTTCAAGCGGCTTGTTCGGGTTGCCTGTAGGGTTATTTTGAAAACTCAATGTTAACATGTTAATGCAAGTAGCGCGCGGTACATTTGGCGAGTATTCACTTCTAAGTGTTTAAAAAAATGTATAACATCCAGAAATAGGAAACAATTATTTTTAGAGTGCACTCATTGAGCTGATAACTACAGTAGGAAATATAATTAGCAGTAAGTTCGTCATTGAATTTACGAGAGGTAAACAATCACGAAGTGTGTTTTCCAACATTTTTCTCCTAAAAAAAAAATATGAAGACAAAATCTCATATTGTCTGTGATAGTATAGTACGTATGATCACAGCATTAAGCAGTGAGCTTTTCGTGGGTTGAAGTTAGCTAGCTGCTAGCGGTTTGAGGGATTTTAATACGAAGTTTAGATAAAAATTGTAGAAGGTAAGTTTATTTTTTCTTACCGAGTTTACGTTTAATGATATTACGAATCATATTCTTGTAGTATTATTTTAAATAGATTTCATATGTCTGTCTAATTTAATGAAAATATAATTTTTATTTATGAGTTATAAGAAATTGCAATTGTCAATTTCATTTTGAATTATCGTTTTGGGAATTTAAAACATATTACCTCGCCTTTTGACACCTGGACATCCAACAGTCAGGAACATTAATAATTTGTCAACGTATAAACATAAAAGAGATGCAGTATGCATAGAACAAATTAAAAAAAAAACGATTTTTTATGATGAAAGCTGAAAAAAATGCTTTAAATCGTCATTTAAATAAGAAATAATCATTTTTAAAATTGTTTCTGAAACTTTAATATATATGTAATGTAAACCACAAACATGTCCATGAGTAACGTTGATGTCATGCCGACATTGGCAACGATCTAAGCAATTCATTTCCCGTTTCTCGTAAATTTAAATATTTCTAAACAACACATAAATTTTATTTTTATATCGTCGATTAATTAAAAAAAATACTTTCAAAATCATTTTTTTAAAAAATTTCTAAAATAATTTTCAAGAAAGAATATTATTTTGAAATCTGTCTCTTTCTTAAATCTGTCTTATTAATTTATATATTATAATTAATTAAAAAAGGAACTTTTATATTAAAAATATTTTAAATTAAAAATATCAGTTGCTAGAGCAATTTAAATTGTTATTTATAAAAGAAAATATAATAAATACATTTGTGAAATTCTAGAAATTGATTAAAAAGTTTATTTTTTAAGCTATATTTTTTAACTTTCCATATAAATATTCTCAATACAACCTTTGTTTAAGTTATTAACTAATCACTGCCTCTGTAATATATACGTTAATGTATTACAGAGGTTGCGTACTGATATGTATTGAAATGTCATGTCAGTGTTTGACGATAGATGACACTGTACTCTGAGAAAAAATTGACTTCCAATTTCTGTATGGGAAAATGTCAATACGACCGGCATTTAGTTTTAAGGAGGTTGTGGTTAAACATGATAAAAGATTATTCAATCCGAGTTTTTGTCAATACAGAATTTGAATGAGAATTTCGCAAGATTAGTCATCTGTATTAAATTTGGCTTTATTTATTGCGAAATGAAAGATTGAAAATTGAGTTGATATTAAATAAATGTATTTTAGTTGCAAAAACAAGCTTAAATAGCTGTAGTTTTTACAGCATAACTCAAAAACTACTTGAAGGAATGCGATAAAATTTTAATTTAGCATATTTGAAGCATCCAGAATCCAATTTCTCTTGAATTATTGATAGATTTCAATGTGTTTTTTTATTAATTCCTCGAGATATAAATTATAAAATTAGAAATAGTCATATTTTCAAAAAATTAATTCCTTTAGATCTGAATTGAAGAAAATAAATCATATGTCAGCTTATAGAATTTGGTGCTAATTGATGTGAATTTCACTGCTCAAAACAATTAAAGGATATTGCAGTTTTAGGTGGATTTTGTATCTGGGAATCTTTTTAGCTGATTGATACATGGTCGACAGACATAGTAGGTTATATGAGAATAAATTACACATGTTTGGCAGAAAAAAATGCATTTTATTGCGCATTTGTGTACAAAAGGAAAAAAAACACAATTTGTGCATATGAGAAAAAAAGAATAAGAAAAGGTGTTTTCTTCAAAGAAAATCATTTTCAGTAGGGGGTATGGTTTCCACGGGCGGCCAGCAACGTTGAACACCTTTGAGGCATGGACTCAATGAGGCTATTAATGACGAGTTGGGGTATTCTGCCCCACTCTTCCAGAAGAGCTCTTTCCAGTTCTTGGAGAACTTGTGGGGGTTGTTGGCGGCCAGAAACTCGTCTTCCTAGAGCGTCCCAAACGTGCTCGATTGGATTCATGTCTGGAGAACACGCTGGCCATTCCATTCGAACAATTCCTTCCTCGAAAAGGAAATCCTCTACCAGGTTTGCACGATGTGGCCTGCAGTTATCGTCCATTAAAATGAAGTTATTTCCGATTGCTGCAGCGTAAGGGACTACAATAGGTCTGAGGATCTCATCCCTATATCGGCGACCAGTCAGAGCTCCATCTCGAATGATGTAGAGATCAGTGCGCCCGTCAATGGAGATGCCACCATACACCAACACTCCTCCACCGCCAAATCTGACACTTTCGTGCACGAACGCAGGATTATTCCTACTGCCACGGTCCCTCCAGATGAAAATACGCCTATTTTCCGGATGCACAGAAAGACGGGACTCGTCAGAAAACAGAATATTGCTCCATTCATTTCTCCTCCAGTTGACATGCTCGGTTGCCCACTCCCTGCGGTCGCGACGATGCCTTGATGTTAATCTAACACATACCATCGGTCGGCGAGCATACAGACCTACAGCATGGAACCGGTTTCGGACAGTCTGAGTTGAAATCGTGGTGCCTGTAGCCGAGCGAAGGTGTTGTTGGAGAAGAGTAGCGTTCATGTTTCGGTGTCTCCGAGCTGTTAACGCTAAATACCGATCTTCATTGGGCGTTGTTGCCCGTCTACGACCTTGTCCTGGTCTTCGGCCTGCACATCCACTCTCCAAAAAACGGTTCCAGATACTGGAAATGACACTTTGTGACACTCCAATGGCTTGCGCTACTTCGGCTTGAGTTTGGCCCCCTTCTAACCTACCAACAATTCTCCAAGCTTCTGAATCTGTCAAATGACTTCGCTGAGACATCGTACTCATCGAAACAAAGCAATCACTGAATGCCGATCATCCTTGTCTTCATTCTCTTTTATCCAGTTGAAAGTCAAATTTCATTCGTTGCCGCTGAAGCGACGTTTTTGACGTCGAACTCAAAATTTGCATACTCCACAGTTTGAAAACCAGAAAAATTTGCATTTGTGATTCTCTTCTATTTTCGGCAAAAAAAATTTCGTTTATATCTTTATTTTATATAAAACTTCAAATATCCTTTAATTGTTTTGAGCAGTGTATCATATAAGGTTATCATATTGCATCAAAAACATTGTTGTTAATATTCTGTACTTTCCTACGGGGGCTCTGCTTCCTGTGAACTGCGCTAATAATCTCCGCTCAGATACCGCCGCCTCTAAAAACATGCTAATATGGTCTGTTTTAAACATATTCCCAAGTTACTGAAGATTGAATGATATTAAAAAGAACGACAACAATCTTCAGAAATCGTGTTGACATGCTTTTCCGCTTGACTGGAGCATTTTTCTGTCCCCATGGACTCATTCACCACTATCGCGACAGCTCATTTCTGTTTTTGGGAATAATAAGATCAATTACACATATGAAAATCAACTTGTATAAAATGGTTAAATAAAAAATGTCGCTGTTTAAAAAAGTAAAAAATGTCTCAATTAAAAAACTGCAATCTGTGGATTTGCTTGTCGAGGTTTCTTCAGCCAACCAGTCACATTTCTTTTTTCAAATTACACATCAATAGACATTTTTTTCTGTTTCTGTTCAGGTACATCAAACTCTAAATATAAGCCGTGGTGTAATAGCCGAAAAAGAACTTCCATTCTGTACAAAGGAGGAAGTTCTACGAAATTTTAAAGATCAAAATGCCATAGATGTACGCTGCATTACTATCCGTCGGAATGAGCAAGTGTTTCCTACGAAGCATGATATTCTGTCTTTCAATATCCCTATTTTACAAACAAAATTAAAGCTGCCTACCTTAGCTGTCCTATCCGGTCTTATATTCTCAACCCGATCCGTTGTTTTAAATGCCAGCATTAATAGCCATACTACAACTATCTGTTGTGCTTCAGTTACTTGCGCACATTACGATGAAATCGGCCATGGCGGTAAACCTTTCGAAAATTCCGTACGCTGTGCAAACTGTAAGGACGACCATGCTGCATGCTCTCGCTCTTGTCCAAACTGGATCGTGAAAAATAAATAACACTTGATAATAAAATTACTCAAAACATTCCCTGAAGCTTGCGTTTCTTACTTTAGTTTACTCAAGCGACATTCCAAATACATGAGTAACGTAAGCACCCAACCCATGTTTCTTTTCCATTGGATAATTCACCTGGGACACTACCGTCCAGCATTATAAAGAAAAAAACTCGTGATTTGTACTCTACCACTGCAAAAAGAGTTAATCTTGCACTACAAGTTTAACCACTATCATCAGAACCTTTTAAAATAATATACCTTAATCGTCAGTCACTAACACCTCCAAGTCAATCTTAATCCTTTCGCGACGAGCGTCCTTTACGGAATTTTTAATCTTTTTTACCACCGGTTTTTTAAAACAGAAATTTTCAGCTAATTGAATCGCAGAAATGCTACCATTAAATAAGGCAAAGCTTACACTAAAAATTAACTGGTGGGAATATTCGAGGATTCCGAACATCTTATGCGTCACGTATATGTGTCGCTCGTCCCCAAGGGGTGAAAAGCTAAACGAGGATGAGTCAGATAAAACTTCTGCTTCATCTGCAAATAAATTTGAAAAACCTGTTTACTCAACATAGAAAGCAAAACAAAATTCACGTACACAGAAAGAGAGAAAGGAAACCTTATCTCAAGCCTCTTCACATTGGAAAAGTATGAAGAAATAAAAACAAGAAACCTTGTTTTAAATCATCGCTTCCAGCTATGAATGATTTCAAACAGCTGCTCCATTGTAAGGAGGAGACTATGGAATCTGATTCTTACAGTTATGACTCTGACACAAATGAACATATTACTGTTTTTGTGGTATTCGAGCCTACGTGATTTTAAATTTGTTTCTTTTAATAATCTCTAGCCTGTAATTTTGCCTAGAACATTTTACCAATTTTTAGTTTAGATAATGTATACATTTTAACCCTTTCCGACACAGACAAAGTCTGTTCGTAAAATTGGAAATTACTGACTGACACCGGAATTTACAGACGACCTTTTTAGAAAATAAGAATTCCTTATTTTAAGCCTTCATTGTAGAAGCAAAATTTTATTGAATATTCTTGGTGGCATCTGCAAATTTGTAGTTAAAATTAGGTGTCCCCGGAGTGGGACCACTGTGCCGGAAAGAGTTAACTACGTTAACTTATTTTTGTTTTCATAAACGAGGTAGTTCCTTAAATGATTTTAATTCCATTTATAATTTCAATACTCTTCTTATTTAACTATGTTTGGTTCAACTTGTGTTTATCACAAAGTTTTAAATAATTTTAAAATTATAATTTGATGTTTTGTTCTAACTTTTCTTTTGGTGCAGCATGTTCCTAAAGGGCCATTGGGCCATTAAACCCCAATAAACTAACCAACGTATATTGCAAAGGTAAGATATTTTATGGTAAAAGAAAATCCTTTAAGTCAAAGACTGTTGCTGAATCGGTAAATTACTCGGTGACAACAGTTAAAAAATCATTAACACTGATTTTAATTTTAAACAAGAACGAAAAATCATGCGTCAAGCATAGATTATGTAACACTTTCCAACGCTTCCAATGTAATTTTACAAATCATAACGTTTAAGAAGCTAAAAGATACCATCTAAGTGAACAATTTGGAAAACGCATAACATATTTAAAAACATAATTTCAGGAATTTCCAACATATACAGTATTCGGAAAAATATCTGAATACTTTTATTAAGCCCTGTATAGGATCTATAGATTCGTATATATACTACATAGGATGCTAAATTTTAGTTCAGTTAGGAAACGCGTAGCACAGTTTAAAATTCTCCTTCTGGAGTTTCTGTCAATAAACGGAATTTGTGTTCGCGAACTTTTGTGATTCCCTGTATAGGATCTACAGAATTTATACACACCAAGTAATAGACAAAAAAAATGAGTTAAATTTAAAATCGCGTTCAGTAACTTAAAACGCACTTCCAGGAATTATTGTTAACATACAGTAGAGAATTCTTTTGTGTGTCCCTGTAAATGAACGATGACTGCTATACACACAATATTCTGTAGCAAGCATGTTGTAACGCACCTTAGTGATATATATAAATTTCAATGCTTTTAAAATAGTGAAACATTATCTAAATAAACCGCAGACGATTTTTCTCCATAGACGTAATGTAACGGAATTCTTTTGACTATCTCTGTAAAGTAACTATAAGTGCTATGTACATCCTATTCCATATTAAGCTTCTTGTAATGCACCTTAGTGATATATATCAATTACAATATGTTTGAAATTGTGTAACATCATTAAAATAAACCTCAAAGGATATTTCCCCATAGACCGTAATGTAACGGAATTATTCTGAGTGTCCCTGTAAAAAAACTATAAGTGCTACACACTTCCGTTGAAATAGGGAACATGCTATAGATAACGACAATAACATATAAAAAGTTGCAGGAGAATCCGAGCATATTTACGGGAGTTAGAGCACGGCCAGACGGCCATACGACAGACAAACCGAAGTCATAAGCACTTTTCAACTATGTTGGAAAGTGTTAACAACTAGGTTGAAAAGTGTTAAAAAGGACAAAAAACACAATGTTTATCATCTTTCTAAACGACATATCGCAGAACGTAGAACACGATGCAGAATTCTTTATGATAATAATTTATCGAGAGAAAAATGGAAAAATGTTGTTACAATAGGAAGTTTGTGTCCATTTAAATGATTGTAATAAAGTAATCCATTTATTATCATGAAAGTGGAGAAAAAAAATCTTAAAACATGATTCAATATAGCTAAAGAAAGTTTTAGCGAAGGATATATGATTGTTCCTGACTTTGTATATAATGGAAAATTAAAAATATAGAGAATAAAGAAAAATATTTAGATCAACTCCACATACTATTAGAAATTTATTTTACACAAAACATAAAACAAGAAATACTACCTTTTTACTCACTGTCAAACAATATGATAAAATGCATCAAGATAAATCAAGCAGCCACACATCACATTCCATTGTTAATTTCCTTGAAAAAACGGAACGAGAAACGTGTATCAGCCATATATGATGTACCTGCTAAATCTCCTGATGTACACCCGGAAAAAGGAATTGATTAAAACAACAAAACATGTTTTGTTGAGTACATTTTGGTTGTTTCAAGCAAAATTGTTAGTTGAAGTAAAAAGTTGGTTTTGTTGCATTGACAAAAAAATATTGTTAACACTCTTACAAAATTTTAACAAAATTTCATCAATTTTACTGGAATTAACAAAATCTGTTTTTTTAATTTTACCATAATTTTGCAATTTAAATTTGTAATGTATACAAAATTTAAATTGTTGTGTAGTAGCCATAACTTTTTCACGTAACTTGGTTTATCTGATTTATATAGCTATATAATTAAAGGATTAACATAATTTTTGGATAATTAAAACTTTTTTAATTGGGATGGACCAAGATAGTTTTAAAAATCTCCCTATCACATTTATTACTTTCTTATATCTTTACAAGAAGAAAGTATTGGAGTCATGAAAATTTTCAACTCCTGGTTTTCGACGGATTTTAGAAGGTCCTGAACACGATTTGACTGTTTTTAGAAAATGACTGTCTATGACTCTGTCTGTCTGTATGTGACAAAAATTTTGTGGTCGCTCTATTTCGAAAACTAATGCATGGAAGTTAATAAAACTTTCTATTCAGTTACTTCCTGATATGAACTGTGCTAATTAGTTTTTGGCGTAAATCGCGCAACAGGTGTCGGGGCTATGTTGCAATTTTCACGATTTCTGCAATAGATTCGCAAGAACTAATGCACTGATTTACATCAAACTACAGATGTGTTAGAGCTTAACGTCAATAGAAGCTGATTATATATTGGTGTAAATAGCCCAACAGGTGGCGCTGCTATGCTACTTTTTTCATGATTTTCATTATAACTAAATGTCAAGAACTAATGCATGGATTAATTTTTAATTCAATTTCAGCAGTGATTTACGCCTGTAATTCTTAAATAATAACCAGTTAACTTTTATCCTGCTTTTTTTTCATGCGTAAACCGACAGCGTGAAAAATGTCCCGAGCCGGGAATCATACCCGGGTCTTCAGAATAGCACTCTGAGGTCTCAGCATACGACAACACAGTTAATTTTTAATTAATTTTCTGCAGTGAATTACGCCTGTAATCCTTGAAAAATAACCAGTAAATTTTTATCCTGCTTTTTACAGACGTAATTCACTGCTGAAAATGAATTAAAAATTAACTATATGTTGCCGTATGCTGGGCTTTGTATTTCGTCTCACGTTTGCCGCAGAAATTTGCATGCTCATGCAGGGCCTGTTTACCGAATAGACCCGGGAAGCCCGTGCTTACCCACAGAAATACAAAGGGATTCCCAAATTTACTTTTCAAAATAACTTTTTACAAAAAAAAAAAAAAAAAATCCATCAGGGTAAAAAATGCATATTTTCCTTACGGAATTTTTATCTAAGAAGCTCGCTCTTTCTAAATTGTTATTTACTCGAAATTTTGATGATACAATTTCAAATTGTTGCAGCATACCAAAAATGGATTTAGTAAATAATAAAGCAATTGGTAGAGGGGGCCCCCAGAGTAACGTCCGGTTTTCCTTACTTTTATGTCTTAAGCGGGCACTGTGGTCATGATGACACTTCCATTTTGTGCTGCGGTTGCAGCCAGTCCGACATATATAAGAGCGAGAAATTTCGAGTTTGGATATCGTTCCTTGTAGCTCAATGGTAGAGCCTCCAAGCTTGGGACATTGTTCAATCTGTCTGTTTACGCTTGAAAAAAAGCAGGATAAAAATTCAGTTGTAATTATTCAAGGACTACAGGCGTAATTTACTGCTGAAAATGAATTAAAAAATAGTTAAATTTAGATTGGTTCTAATACAAAAAATAATTTTAAAGTAAATATTATAATTGTTTCTGTAACAAAAACCTTTTGCTGTTAAAACAAAGAAAATTCTTAAAATTACACAAAACAATTGTTCTTTAAGCAAAAGTTTTCGTTGTCGAAACTAAAAAGAATTTTTAAAGTAACAGATAATTATTTTTATTTTGAGAACATTTCCAACAAAAGAATTTTTTTAATTTAAGTAAAATTGGGCTATTTTACTTGAATTAACAAATTTTTTTTTGCTTATGATACAAAATTTTTTTGTTGGAATTGCAAAAAAAAAAAAAAAAAAAAAAAAATCTGTTGATTCAAACAAAATTTCCATTGACCCATATTTAAACGGACAGTTTTGTTGGGCCAACCAAATTTTTGTTGATTCAACAAAACTTTTCTCTTGGTGTATCAAAATGAAATTTTGCGCTTTTGGACTTTTAACAAGCGCGTTATCCAAAAGTCCACCTAGAACTATTTATGGACGTTCAAAACCTGTTCAAGAGGAATGGTGCGACATAAGTCTTCCAAAACTTCAAAAGGCATTATCGTGATAAAAATTACAGTGTAGAAAGTTAGTTTAGAATTAGCGTTACCAAATTGAACATTGAAAAAACCAATATTTCTTGTACAATATTTATGAAAATATCATGAAATTCGTCTAAAAAATATGCGAACATCCTATGTATTTCCTTATTTAAAATTCATTTCCCACTTTAATTTGAATTTTTTTGCAAATAAAACTGCGGGCGTACATTTAAGAGATTACACAAATAAAGCGCTCTTCAAGTGTTTTGGTACAAACTGTATATTTTAATTTTAATTAATTAATGATTAATTCAAACGCTTATAATTTGTTTTATAATCTGACAATTTTTAAACTTTCAATTAAGTGTAATTGAAAAAGATAACTCACTAAAAACGCATTAAAAATATGTCAAAATTTTTTTGATTTTGAAACTTTTCATATCAAATTTAATTTTTAACACTATATTTGTAGAAAATCTTTAATGACACATTAATTAAGAATTTATATTTACATTTTTATTTTTGAAAGTATGCAATGGCATTATTTTTAGCAATTAATATATCGTTCTTCAGTTTTCATATGAAATCTTGCATACAAACATTGAAAGTTTTAATTGCATGTTTAGTCTAATTGCGTTTATTTAATTTGCTTAAATTTATTATTATAATATAAGTAAATAATATTTTTATTAATTAAACGGATTATATTTGTTAATGTGATACTGGCAGAGGCAGCGATAGCTCAAGAAATGTTCTATAAGAATTGAAAGTGCTAATTAACTACACATATTCAGTTACAATCTGATGTAGAAATGGAGTGTTTTAAAACATCGAACAAAAACAACTTTAGTTACATAATTAGATTTATACTCGTAGCGTATTATGAGAAAAATAAAACAAGTCTTTTGATATTTTAGATTATCTTTCTTTTTAAAATGCATTAAAAATAATTAATTGCTATATTTTAATTAACTCATCAAAATACTTTAAATAAGTGATTTAATAGTAATTTCATATTATGGAAAATTTTCTCCAATTTAATTATTTATTTTCAAAGAACACTAATTAATTATCCTTAAATGTATGTTATACGTTTATTGTTTTAAAAATTTTCCTCGATATTTTCATTTCATTTAAAACAAATTCGATTGGAAATTTTGATTTATAAAACGCATTTTATTTATAAATGAAAATACATTTATAAATCATTTTTCAGAAATCATACAAAAACTAATGTTCTTTTATTGTTGCTAAAATAAGATAATAATTTCCTAACAGAAATAGAGCTTTTCACACTAATCAATAAGTTTTAAATTTATATTAAAAAAACATTCAACATGATAATTTAGCAAGATTACAATACCATGCACTGTTAAAAATTTTCAGCAAACTGTCCAGTCATTCGACCGTTTTTACAGAACACGGTTACACAAACATAATTTAACTTTATTTTGACCATAATATAGACCATTATGTGGTCAGAATAGAGTTATATTACGGTTATGTCACCATTTTCTATAAAAACGGTCAAATGACTGGAGAGTTTGCTGCAAATTTTTAACAGTGTAATATATGCATATATATACATTACACATATGAAAATTATCAAATATCATTATCTCTTGTAGTTTTCTTAAGTTTAAGTTTACACTATTTGTGTTAGATATGAAATGAAAATAACTATATTTACTAAAATATTTTCATCCGTCAACATAAGATGTTTAATTTATCTGTATAATTTAAAATAGCAATTACGCAAGTAATAAACATGAAAGGAAATGCGTGACGTATTTTTTATGAAACGTTTTCCAACACTTGCATAATAGTTAATGAAATTTTACCATTTGATATGGTAAAAATGGATATCTAAATAGTAATTAAAAGAAAAACTTCGATATCGTACACTGGTGAAAAAATGAAAGGGACAAATTTTATTTTTAACACAAAACAAAATAAGTTATGCCTATACACAAATAAGGTATCTAGTTAAGCTCTTCGCGGATACACCTGCCATGCATTTGTCTGTGTCGTCATAAGGAAGAGGCGATGTGATCGCGTTTGTGTAGAGGTACCCCATTTGCTCACCGAAGCTTGTAGCGTAAGGATGTTTTGAAACATCGTATAATAACCCAATCCTTGTTTTGTTAATTTCTTTGTTCACCGATCGTTAGTATGGCTAGTCGTCATTGTCTAGATGATGCCACAAGATGGCGTATAGTTCGAAGACTCGAGGCGGGCCAATCACAGGCTATCTGTTGTAAGGACCTCGGGATTCCGAAAAATATGTTGTCCACTCTGAGGAAACAGTTTACAGAGACAGGAACAGTGGTCCGCCGACATGGCCAAGGCTGCAAAAGGGCAATAATGGCAGCTGAAGACTGTTATTTAGACTTCTAGCCAAAAGGGATAGGTCTGCAACTGCGACACAACTGTCTGGTCACCTGTATAATGCAATAGGAACATCCATTTCACAGATAACAGTCACCCAGCGACTTAATGCAGGTGGCCTGTATGAAAGGCGCGCTGCAGTCTGCGTCCCTTTGAGTGTGAACCACAAAAAGGCCCGTCCAGCATGGTGCCGAGAACACCTGTCTTGAACAGAAGATAGTTGGCGGCGGGTTGTCTTTAATGATGAGTCGCGATTCAGCCTGGACAGCGACTCGAGACGTGTTCTCATCTGGAGAGAACCCGGGAGTCTATATCGGCTGTCTAACATTGTCGAAAAGGACCACTATGGTGGAGGTGGTCTGATGGTCTGGGCAGGCATCATGGTAGATGGTCGTAACGACCTTTATGTGTTCGATATAGGTACTCTGATAGGTCAGCGGTACAGCGACGTGATCCTTACACCCTATGTGAGACTTTTCCGTGGAGCATATGGACTAAATTTCGTTGTTATGGACGTTAACGTTCATTTACATAGGGCTCAGTTGGTGGACAAATTCTTCGAATTGGAGGATATTCAACGAATGAAGTAGCCTGCGATGTCCCCTGACCTAAATCCCATAGAACACGTATAGAACGCCCTTGGACGATCAATTGCAGCTCGAAGACCATCTTCAACGACCATCGATGAGCTCAAGGGTGCCTTGGTGCAAGAGTGGGTGTGGTTGCCACAGGTGTAAACCCTGGTAAACAGTATGAAACGCCAATGCGAGAGTTGTGTAGCTGTTACAGGCAATCATACACGCCATTAATTCTGCTTTTATCTGACTGACAGGGTGTCGGTCAGCTGCTGTGTGGGACACGTGACCGGTTTCGTTACATAGGGTGCAGGTTGTGCCCATTTTTGTTTTCCTACATATTGGTCTTATATCCGATAATAGTTTGGTTTTATTTGCTTTGTTAGTTTTTTTTATAGCAAAAAAAATAAAACATTTGTCCGTTTAATTGGTTTTAGCAATGTATATCACATTTGAAAATCCAATTTCAGCTCTCTATGGCTATATTATGTAACAAATTTGAGTTATATTGTTTAGATTTTATATGATCTATAGATTTGTATATTTTCTACATTCCAAAAATAAAATTGATCTGGAAAATACAAAAAAAAAAAAAAAAAAAAAAAAAAAAAAAAAAAAAAAAAAAAAAAAAAAACATTTAAAAATTCATCTTTTGTTATGACCGCCAAAATACGGAAATTTACTCGTATTATTTTGTGTAGTCTTCTATATGATAAAAAAAAATGTCCTACTCAGTACATAATAATGTAGAATTTAATTATTCTAAAATACACATAACGGTACTAAGAAAGCACTTCAAGAAATTACCATTCATACATAGCAATAACAGCAATGTATTCATTATAAAAAACAACAATGTATACAGTTCGTTTCGTAGAACTGTATATGAATTTTTTAGTATTCTGCGAACCTGCCTGGGTATAAAATATAGTTCCTGTGGAAAAAGCAATACAGAATTCAACATCATCTTTACGCAAGACAGTAACCCTTACGAGTTCTTTCTTACTGTCCTGTATAATATTTATATTATTTATACACACCATTTCATATACAATAAAGTAAACTTTCACAAAAAAATATTAACCGACTTAAAAAAAACCCACTAAAAAGTATTAAATAATTCTTTAAAGTTCTCTAATGCCAAAGTGTTATCCATTAACCACAAATCCGATATCGTGTGGCGGAATAAAAAAGACAAATTTAATATGTACAGTTTAATACCCACCAAACATGGATTTTCGAGAGAATATATTTTAAAAGATAACTTATGATTTAGTTTACAAATATATACATAAGAAAAACAATCAGTTACTTTTTGAAGTTGGTGCCAAACTACCTTAAGTATAGTAAGAATTGTGAATATATTGTACCTAGTATCTACTAATTTATCGATTGGGGGTTTTTGTCACCCCATCATTTAATTATTATTTTAAAGTATTATTTCTGTTTTTAATAGTCACGTGTAAATATATTTTTTAATTCAAAGTGAATATTAATATGTGTGCAATTTTACAAATTAGCAACAATTCAAATAATGGACTTTTTGAAATATAAAATTAAATCTTCATCAACCTAATGGGAATTTGAATAAAAAATTGAAATAATTTGTTCTAATGATCAGATTTTGACGAAATTCAAATGGGACTACCTAGGGAACTTACTCTTTCAAACAAAAGAAAAATTATCGAAATCAATGCACATTTACGAGAGTTATGCGTGAATAACACCAAAACATACAGACATACGGGTCGAATTGATAATCTTCTCCTATTTTTAAGTCGGTTAAAAAATTAGTAAAACTTAATAAACTATAACCGAGTACCACAAATGAAGCTTCCAGCAATTGTTACTTGTAGACAGTAGTGTAATCAAATTGTATTATGTATGCATGTAAATAAACGAGAATTGCTGTAAAATGTCACATTCTACAGTAAGCATCTTATAGTACACCTTAGTAATTCATTTAAATTTTATTATGTTTCAAATGGTATGCTATCAGTAAAATACGCTGCACACGGTTTTTCACCATAGACCATATTGTAAGGGAATTATTTTCTGTGACTCCGTAAATGATTGAGAAGTGCCATGCACCCCATTTTCTACAGAAATCATTTTGTAGTATAGTGTAGTGCGCAGTGCATTACAGTCCCTCCTACCAATTTCATTAGGTTAGACAAATTCTAACATCATTTAAATACACTGCAAATAATTTTTCCCTATAGACATAACTTAAAGGAAATATTTTGTATGTCCCTTTAAACTACAGATACTATATTCTCTGCAGCTTCATTGGTGAAAGTGCTGTAGTAAACTTCAATAATATATATTAATTATATGGAAATCAGTGTATATTTACGAGAGTTCGAGAACGTATAAGTGGCAGACAGGAAAACCAAGGTCCTATATATATATATATATATATATATATATATATATATAATATAATCTATATATTTAAAACGAAAAGCGCATTATTTCAAATTTCCACACGAATATCCACTCTTTGCGCATGCGTCAATGTTTTTTGAAGGCTTCCCCCCACAGAAACGGGAAACCTGATTGATTAGCCTGTTTAGCCTAGGGGGATTGAAAAGGGTTGAATGAAAACGGATGGAGGGTTACCATTGCATTGAAAGCATAGATCTTTTAATATATTTTTGTTCTGAGGTTTAAAGCTAAGGCATTTTTTTTAAAAGAACTCATGTTTACATTCCTAAATATGCGTATTTTTTCGAAAAATTTTAAAGAGAGCTTGCATACAGTTATATTTATAACCAACTGAAATGTTAGAGAAGTCGGAAGAGAAGAACTATTTTTTATTACTATGTTAAAGGAGCCGACGCGAAAACAAACAAACAAAAAAGATACAAGAAACTATTTCTTTTAAAAAATTTTCACAAAATTTTTACCCGGGCTGTAAGACCGTTTTATTTATCACAAATAAAGATTTCAAAGAGTTCGGACAAAAATAACTTTTTGTTTTAAAACTATGAAACCACACCGCGTAAAAAACAAGACAATGAGGGCTTTTATCACTGAATATCAATATTTTTTCGTGAATTTTTCATCTTAAAATATAATTTCATACAAAATCGGGTTAACGATTTAAAATAATAAAAACTTGATGTTTCTTTTTTCACGGGCCTGGGCAACGCCGAGCGGGGGTCAGCTAGTATATTATTAAGTTTGAAAGTACAGGGTGATTATAAAAAAACTATCCCGGCATTTGGGCCCCTAACTATCATACCATTCACAGAAACTGAATGAAATTCTGGCAAAAGGTATTTTGAAGTATGCGCTCAAGAATGATATGGAAAACAGCAGTATCACTCAAACAGTTACGGTTACAGTGAGAAAATTTCGAAAAAATCAAATTGCAACACCCAGTTTTTTGTATTGGAATGTGATCTCCATTGTGAAAACCCCTAAATAGCGTTGGAACGGCAACTGTAGCATGAAAATCACCGGCGATAGATAGGTTAAAAGTGAGGACAACCAATAAGGACAGAGAAGCAGCATAAAATAAAGCATTTTACTGTGTTTCACAAATTTTTCACATGACCTCCTTCACACACGATGCCACTTTGCATACGGCTGATGGTGGATAGCACTACAGCACGTATCATGGCAATAGAAATCTCTTGAATCGCAGTTCTGATGGCATCTTTCAAATCAGATGCAGTTTGAGGACGAAACTGATACACTTTGGATTTCAGATATCCCCACAGTCAGAAATGCATTGGTGTCAGATGAGGAGATCTTTGTGGCCACGGAAACGGGAAATGACGGGAGATAACTCTGTCACCAAACTGTTGAGTTAAGACACGTTTGACTAAAGACCCGACATGTGGAGGAGCGCCATCTTGCATCCACACAACTTCAGATAGAGCATTTTGCCGTTGCAATGCTGGAATCGCGTAATGAGTTAACATGTACAGATAGCGAGCACTCGTTACTGTACACGTTTGCAGATCACTGGCAGTAACCTCTTCAAAAAATTAAGGGCCGAGGATGAACGTACTCGTTATACCACACCACACAGTCACTTTTTCCTCGTGTATTGGACGTGCATGCACATCATGTGGATTATTCTCTGTCAGGTGCGCACAATTTTTCTAATTCACGTTACCAGTTAACGAGAAATGCGCCTCATTTGTCCACATGCGTAAAGGCCAGCTGCTATCTTCATCGTACCGGATAAGGAATTGATTTGCAAAATCCAACCATAATTGATAGTCTCCCGCTTCCAACATCTGGACACGCTGGAATCGATACGGAAACATGTATAGAACAGAGCGCAGCATCTTGCGTACAGTTGAATTCGGCAGATCCAGAACACGTGAAACACAGTGTGCAGTTGCGGGACGAACTGTGCTTATCATATGATGGACTTCTGTAACAGCTTCCACAGGAACGGAAGGTCGCCCAGACCGAGGTCGATCGCATGTGCAACCAGTTTCTTCAGATTTATGAATCAAGTCCCGTACAGCTTTGACAGTGCACGGGCCTCGCCGTAATCCATGGTTTCTGCGGTAAACACGCAATGTCTCTGCGGCATTTTGTCAATTCAGGTAATAAATCTTTACGATTTCCCCACGTTCTTTCCCTGAAAGCGGCATCTTGTTCGGTATGGCAGAAAGGAACATACGCGGTTCGCATTTCGCAGTGCTTTTTCTTTCACCTAGCGTGACGACGTCAGTCATGACTGTGTCTTACGTAGAACCCGAAATTTGCGTTTCTTAGTTTCTTCTTCTCGTTTTGTAGAGAACTAATCAGGCTGGGATATCAGCCAAAGAAACGGTGTGACGTGTGACGTAAATGAAACGAAAATTAATGCTCTGGTGCATGGCAAAGTTCTTTTTAAGTTTCCCTTTCCTAGTTCCGGTGATTTTCATGCTACAGTTGCCGTTCCAACGCTATTTAGGGTTTTTCACAATGGAGATCACATTCCAATACAAAAACTGGGTGTTACCTTTTGGTTTTTTCGAAATTGTTTCACCGTAACCGTAACTGTTTGAGTGACACTGTTGTTTTCTATATCATTCTTGAGCGCATACCTCAAAATACCTTTTGCCAAAATTTCATTCAGTTTCTGTGAATGGTATCATAGTTAGGGGCCCAAATGTCGGGATAGTTTTTTTATAATCACCCTGTATTAAAATCAATAAGATTAAGATTTTCCAAGTTTAATATTTGCCTGTATTTTCAGAAATAAAGCTTCAAATGTACGGTTTTGCGTAAACTATTGTAAATAAGTAAGATCTTTATAGCTGTCCTTCAAGAACGTTGTGAAAATAATTTATAAAACATGTCAAAGATGATTTTCAATCATAAAGGTTTATGAGTAATTTCAAATATTTTTGTGATACTAAATTTATATTTGACCTTAAAAAACTCGCTAGCAAGATGCATTATTTATATGCTTATTTTGTATTTCGGTATTTATGCATTATATGTAACGTATATAAGCAGATTAAAAAAGATATATTGTGAATTTGTAATATAAAATAATATAGGGTTCAGAAATAAACAAGTGGTTAAGTGTGATGAAAGATCGCACAAAGGGTTTCGTTTAATATATCTTTCAAAACACTTTATCCTTTCTTTAATAAATCCAAATAAATTTCATTTTCCAAAAAAAAAAAAAAAAAAAAAAAGTCATGTTTTTTATAAAGTAAAAATTTACCGGTCTATTTTTCTCGTTTTTTCGAATATCTTAACCGGCGGCGAAGTGGTATAATAATATCTGTCATGTGGAATAAATGTGATATTAAAAGAAAATCAATTTCAAAACTAAACATGTTGTATAGAGACCTTCAAAATGTTAAAATATGCCAGATTTTCCATAATAAGGTTTTTATCATGATTCAGTGCGTTCCTCAAACTCATATATTTACGATTCTCTATTACTCATATTGATACTCTCTTTGTATTATTCTCAAACATTTGAAAAATCCGTTAAACTTCCAATATGACGTCAGATTAATTTTCTTTTTAATTCTCTAATGACGTCCTATTAAGCTGCTTTCTGTATTTACACATACTCATACTCCTTGTATTATTGAGAAATGTATGAAAATTTCCGTTATTATACCAATATGACGTCATATTAATCTTTTTTTCAATTGCTGAAACTTTTTATTTCATTTTCATTTTTCACGTGGAAATCTTTCAATCGAAAATTATTTATTGTAGAAATATTTTTATTCAGCTATAAGTGCACAAATTTTCATATCTGTAAGTTATATAGTTTATGAGAACCGGCTCTGTGAAAGACAAACAACGAAGCGTTAGTAATAGGGTTTCGTGAGATGAACGTAAACCTAAAAATGTACTAATTCTGTTTATTTAAACTTACCTGTTTGTTTTGTATTTATGCATTTTTATTCGTTTTTTAACAGTTTACGCTTTTCAGATCAAATTGCATATTTACTCTGTTTATGGTGAGATAGATGCCAGTGCAAAAATCATTAAATTAGGATCATATTTGTAGGTGGTCATATGAAAAAGATGACAATTTATTTTGAAGTGAAAATAACTCATCAATTAGACGAGCTTTAAGAAACAAATTCTATAAGAATAAAATTATTCTGATCATTAATAATCTAATCATTCTCGTATTTTTTGTCAAATATTTCATTCAATTCGAATAATTATAAAATCAATAAAAATGAGATCAGACATTTCTAGTACATAAGAATTATTTAATGTATATCGTTTGTGAATAATTTGAAAAAAAATATTGTAAACGATTTCAGAAACAGACTTTATGTAGTATAACAATATATCCACTTTAAAAACTCTTTTGGCCCAAACATTTTTGAGAAACTGAGACAGACTGACAGGAATACCTATCTAGACTGAGAGAAGGCAGAAAGATAGAAGTAAATGCAAAATGATAAGCGAAAACATAAATGCTTTCAAAATACTTAACGATAATTATGTTTAATCTACAAATGTATAGTTATTCTTAGATAAAATTGTAAAGTAAAATAATTTCATATATGTATTATAGAGACCATTACCAAAATAATATTTTGTTTAAAGTTTAATACTATATAAACCGTGTTATAACATAATATTTATTGATAAAAAAAGGCAAGCGTAAGAATTTGAAGAGGGGAAAAGCATGCACAAATAGAGAAATAGAGTAAAATCAGTGTATAATGAAGAATCTGTAAAATATTAGAAAAAAAGTCTGTTGAGTGAAGAAATATAGTATTTAATAAAATTAAGCGTACAAAGAAAAATACATTCGGTTTATTTTTAGTGATACATTTAATTAGCTATTATTCTTTGAGTAATTAATTTCAATGAAATGTTATGTCTAAATATTGACTATATATCTAAAACATTTTCTTTTCTAAGAATGTTTCAGAAAGCCAGACAAAACTAATCAACACTTATCAAAGACAATTTTGTAAATTCTTTGAATTTGAAAACTTATATAAGACAATTGAAAAAGGACTTTAATAAAAAATAATATCAATATATTACTCCATAAGTTACCGCGATCTCTAAATATGTCTGAATATTGAATATATATATAAAACATTTTCTTTCTTAAGAATGTTTCAGGAAGCAAGACAAAATGAATCAACCATTATCCAAAACAATTTTGTGAATTCTTTGAATTTGAAAACTTATAAGGCAATTGAAAATTGGACTTTAATAAAAAAATATCACCAATATATATCTCCATAAGTTACCGCGATGTCTAAATATGTCTGAATATTGACTATATATCTAAAAAATGTTCTTTTCTAAGAATGTTTCAGAAAGCAAGACAAAATTAATCAAGACTTATCAAAGACAATTTTGTAAATTATTTGAATTTGAAAACTTATAAGATAATAGAAAAAAGACTTTAATAAAAAATAACATCAACATATTTCTTCATAAGTTACAGCGATGATTCAGTATGCGTAAAATTCAATTTTATACAGTGAATTTCTAAAATCATGGGACAAACTAAGAGGTGTGGTATTGCTCACTAAAACAAATATATATTTTTTTTATAGTAAAGCTGCGTGACAATCCATTGTTTTACCTACAACCACAGAATGTTTCACTCCAAATAGAATGCGGATTTTAGTTCATAACATTAACAAAAAGTTAAATAGTTACACACATGTTTCAGCACACATACTTTGCTTTCTGTAAAAGATATTAACATCCCAAAACTTGCTGAAAATGGACATGATCTGCTTCCAAACAATACTTGCGAGATACTTCGTAATTTTGAATTTAGCTCACGGTACATACGGATCTTGGAATTAATTACATTTCACTCGACGTGATATCTCTAGTATTTAACACGAAGTAATGTAAGGCCGTTGGAGATATTTGTAAAATATCTCAATTTCCTATAAAGTTGTGAACGAAATTCAGAGTTCGAATTGAAATGAAACACCGGGTAACTACACTGTAAAAAATATTCGTGTTACTTTACACCAAAAATTTTGTAAAGAAACACCACTTGTAAATTGGTGTAATGAAACACCAAAAGTTAATTAGTGTAAGGAAACACCATCATAGATTTGGTGTGCTTTAACACCAAATTGGGTGTTCTACTAATTAATTTAGAATATGCCACTTAGATGCAGCATCACACCAAATTTGGTGTTCCATATCTGCTCAATAAATTCACTGTCCCTGCTATCCTGATGGAGAAAAATGTTTGCACTGTTATACATTTACATAAAACTTAAACATCTTTTTTCTCTTTGATTCAGAAAAGGATAGTTAAAAGTCAGTTCACAAATCTGTAATTGAAATCCTCACTATATATTTTAAAAGTTTCAAAATGTAAATGCTGATGTTTCAAAATATGTTATCTTTGAATCAAGAGGGAAAAAATGCAGTAAAAATGCCTTTAGTTTTACGTAAATATCCATTACTTTTTAATCACTTTTTCTCTTAGTATAATTTGGGACGACAGATTTCCGGTTAAAGACTTGAAGAGAGTTTTAAAAAATAATTTGGTGCTGTAAGATTTATATGATATTTAATTACAACAATTATGATAGCAACTTTTTTGCCACCATTAATAAAACTTTATTCAATTACAGTTATAATTAAAAAGAATTCCATAGAAATTTAACAATATAAATTTTATGATTACATAAATGTTAAAATAAACTTAGTCAGGAAATTCTGTTAGACTTTGTATTTTTTCATATCAAAATACTTACATATTTAACAATGGAGCCACGTGGAACTATTTGCACTTATTTTTAGTCGTTAAACGGTTTAAACGACATTCAATACAGCATTGTAGATGTTTTAACCATGCATCACTCTTATTAGCACATAAGATTTTATTATCCCAGTAATGACTGTTTTGTGTTTTGGCTTAATTTCTCAAATTTTTCTCAAAAAATACCCCAAGGAAAATGTTACTCACTTTAATTAAAAATAAATTTTCAAATATCACTCTTAAGGGAATTAAATGCACAGAATTTCATTACAGTATTATTTGTTAATGATATTTAACTATGGCACTCTAACACATATTACATTTCCAGTTATAACTTACTTGGTCAATAGAATAATCAGGTAACCATGTTTGCAGAATTTATTCGAAATTTTAGTAGCAAGAATTAAGAACAAAATAACTTTTATGATATTTATTTAACTAATACTGAATTGGAAAGTATAATACACATTTGTCAATACTAAAAGTATAATATGAAAATAATCATATAATAATCAGAGAATGTAATAACTAAGTAAGAAATAATGAAATACGGTGAAGGAAAAAAAGGTTAAATTCGAAATATCTCAAAGAAATTTGAATGCATCAATGAACAAAATAACATAACTTAATTTGGATAGGCAAGCAAATATGGTTATAATAATTTTTAACAGCTTGCAGACCAATGGGTAGACACATACTTTTCTCAGATAAAGTTAGCATAAAAATTATAGAATTGTCTTTGAAGACGTTTACATACTCATATCTTAGGTAGGCGGTCCTGACAGTAAGTCTTTGGTTTAATCAGTATATTTGCAATTTCACAATAAAAAAGTGATTTTTATAAGCACTTAAAAGAGCATAAGTCAAGGTTAAAAGTAAAAAACTGTTTTAATTTAAAAAAATGCATATTGCAGTGCACCAAACCAAACAGCATTCAATTATTACTTAACATTATCAAAACACATTTGATGGTTAAATGCATTGATAACCAAAATAGATTATACCCAATAAACAAAAAACAAGCTTACACAAATTTTTCACTTTCTTCTAAAATTGTAATTTTGGACTTGTACTGTTAAAATTGCCCAGCTAAGATATATTACACACACTATTACAATTTTTATATGCAACAAAAAATTCTTAATTGCAGTCCATGTATGAAACATCATTTAATGTTACCAAAACATGCTTTAAAACAATGTACCAGTTTCCATTTTTGTAGTAGCTGGAAAATGGATATCCAAATTGCAAAACATCCACCAAAAAAAAAAAAAAAAAAAATCTTGAATAGTCCTTATTAGACAATTTTTGTAATTTTATATGCACCAAAATGATCATTTAAAACACCCCCCCCCCTCCATAATCTTCAAAGAAAAAAAACTTTATCACTATCTGTTATAATGAGTAAAATTTTTGAAACAAATACTTCTTCTTCAGCTAATTTCCTAACAATACATAATCCACTCCTTTTTATTTTTTATTTGTTTTTTTAAATACTTCACAAACCTTTTGTTTAGAAAATCATAGTAAATGTCGATAACAAATGTTCTTTACGTTTCAAATTTTCTTTACACATGTTGATTTTTATACAACTTTATGTCTTGTGTGTGATAAAAACTGACATTGCTGCTATAGGGTACTGATCAAGGAAACTGCCCCTCCCCCCCCACTTCTCGTTTGAAGATGGTGTTGTATTCTTTTCAGCTTGCTACCAAATTCATAAGAAATTTCGGCTTAGATGTGTTTCTGGTCAGCAAACAAATAGGGGAAAATAACATTTTTTTACTGTATAAAAATAATAATTTTATTAAATTATACTGTCATGAGCTCTTCCTGATAAAGAAAATAGTATTTATCACAATTATCATACAATGCATTTGATTACAAATAAAATCCGTAAAAGCTGAACATCGAGAAAATAAATGCAGTTATCTAAGTGCTTTATGGTTGTGAGTCAGAACATTAATACAGGTGACTATTGACAGAAGAATAATTTTAAATGAAATCATAACTATACATGTGTTTAATTACTTATAGTCCTCCTGTCTGTCTTACTGTTTTTCAAACAAAACAATTTTGACAGCGTCAACAGAATGAAATTTCGTTTCAGAGGTAAATAAATAACAGAACAATGGAAATTGGGTAAGCTGAGATAGCAAATTATTGGGTGGGCTCGGGCCATTCCGGCCCATATAAGTTGGCACCATTGCTATTTAGTACTCCTAAATAAATAAGGAAAAATTACTTTGCATACCTTGCGTTTTGAACAGCAAATCAGAAGTTTTAAAATGAAAGCGAAATGGCGATTTCTCGTTCTCTGTTGTCATGGCTGTCATCTGCTGACGCAACACTCTGACGTCATCGTGTATCCGAACATCGAAAACTGGATAGCGAGACACCTATATTGGAGTTTTGTTTTCCCGAATTAATTTGAAAGCGTCATTCTGGGTGTAGGATAACACCAATTTTTTTTGAAAGAGTATTAAGAATTATTTAAGAACTATTTTAAGTGTATTATAACAATTAATTCAGTGTTGACACAAAAATTAGTGCATATTTAAACCTTATTTGGCATTTCATAAACCCAAATTAAGCTTAATAGTACTCCCCATTTTTTACAGTGTAGGACTTAAAAACTTAATTGCGTTTCAGCTTTCCTATACAAAAATGTTTATTTTAGTGATCTGCACCAGCCGTCAAAGTTTGTCCCATGATTTTAGAATCAGGAAAATCATTAACGGTTTTAGTAATATCATATCTAAAAGAGCTGCATTCTGGGATTTTTAAGAAAGTGGAATGTTGTATTTACATTTATGATCGTTGCGTAATGCGAAAGTCAGGAAGCCGAAAAGTAGTTATAAATAGGCAGTAAATTTCAAAATACACATTTGCTGATTTTCACAATATATAACATCATAAGATTTAATTTTATAATTCCTATCATATAATATTGATTTTAACAGTATTAATAATGCATGATAGCGTAAAAGATATGTATACATGAAAACAACATTCCTTACCTAAAATTTCGTGAATACTTTACATTTAATACAATTTTAATTAAACTGCTATAACCCGCATAGCATGCACAGTCACAGTGACGTCATTGTGACGTCAATGTGAGTCACGTACGTCACGTCACATCTGTGACCAAAATGCCACCACTTTGTAACGTCACACTGTGACCAAAATGTGAACGTCTTGGAGATCTAAAGAAAACTTAAAATAAACTTTAGAACATCTTATAACATAAAGAAAATTACTTTTTGACAGCTTTAGAAATTTTTGTGACGTTGCAATGACGTCACTGCAAGTCACATAAGTCACGTAAAAACTATGACCAAAATGCCAACACTCTGTGACTTCACGGTGTGATCGGAGAGTGAATTTGGAAAAAAAAAACTCATAAAATATAGATTTGAATTATGTCATGTACCTAAATCATTAATAAAAATATTGTCACACACTATTTAAATATATTGAGTATTTGTAAAATAAAATAATAAATAAATATCTGTCTACATATATGAGGCAGATAATTTTTTACAATTTTCATTACCATTTTCATGAAATTTAACAAAATATACTATATAATACACCGGTAAAAATCCTTAAATAGAAATTTAGTTATTTATCAAGTTATAAGCAATTCGTGTCACGTGACGACCAGTTTTTCTCCTGTCTTTCACTGTCACGTCGGATATTCAAATCAAAACGCCGACTTTGACATTCTTTTCTGAAAGATCTTCTGCTTTTAATAAAAAATGGAAAAGGTTTTTCAATAACATAGTTTCTGAACAAACCACGAGCCAATTTCGTGTATTTCCGAGCAAAAATGAATTAAAAACATGATATAAAGTATATGTCATTCCTATAGCAATTTATCCAAAACTGGCCAGTGCTTAGTAAGATGTCACCTCTATTAAATATATTGCTCTTTTCGATAGAGTGTAAAAAATAAAAAAATTGTACTTAGGAAATTTGATTGCAATTTAAATTTATATCGAAATTACTTTATAAAGCCTATTAAATCAATTATTATTTAAAATTTATCTTTACTTTTGACGTCTAAAGCAAATGCAATGGATTAAAAAATATATAAAAATGTAAATTTTCACAGCTTATTTCTAAGAAAACAAAAATCTCTCATATAAAAAAAGAATATTATAGCATCATTAGAAGTTCATTTTTCAGCCATACAAATTATAAAGGTTTTGAAATGTCTTTATTTAAATTATTTTCTTCCTATATCATTTGCGGTAAAGTTGGAAACATCTGCTAGCTGTTATTTTGTTGTGTTTAAACAATACTGCGCGCGCATATTGAAGGCAGACGACTTTTTCTCATTCGAAGCTAGGATTAGCGTGTGTTGGGTTCTTTGAAGTTTGTAGATTTATACTGTGTAAGTAAATTAACGTTCTAAAGTGAACAATCTCCATTTTAAAGTAAACCATCCATTTTAACATCTCCCTGTGTCTAGCCGGGTGCATTCATAAAGCCTGAGTGATATTTGATTTCTCAGATCTATGAACACACCTCTCTGCTGGAATAATTTGAAAATTATTGTAGTGGATGTACAGTCTAATTTTTCAATGAAAGGGAAGCAGATAAGGAACATTCAACAATAACACCTTTACCTATAGATCAGCAGGTAACTTTTAATGTCTTCGCAGTTTTGTTAATAGTGCATGTTTAGTACTAGTACATTTAATATTGCATTATTTAAAAATTAAGATGTTTAAATTTTCTTTTAAAAAATCACTTGTATTAAATTTTATCTTTAATGTTTTAAAATTTTTTAAATAGACTATTTGGAAAAAAGCTTAAAGAATTTACTAACAATATGTATTCTAAATGTAAAGTGTTATGTAAAAGGAGGCATTTATTTAATGTTTTGCGTTTCTTAGTTCAATTTTCATAGTTATTCATTATAATTAAAAACATTGCAATTTTTAAAACTATTAATATTTGATTTGTAATTTAATAATTTCGTTGCTAGTGTAGGTTTCCAGAAATAATTTTCCGGTATATTTGAAAAAAAAATGTGACATTTTAATGCATTGAATAATTTATTTGTCGAGATATGTCAATGTTAGATGCACAAAAATAATAAATATTGATGAAACAATAAAATAACTGTTTAGTTAAGGTAATTTTTCCAGCTGTGTTATCGAATGTTTTTACTGTAAAAATTGATATTTAAGTTCTGCATTTAGTATTCTATCAAAAACTATAAATAAAATAATTTGTAAAGAAAAAAAATATATAATTTTTTTTTGGCATTTATGATCTTAAGTTCTATATTTCATTTACAACGAAAACTGTTTTACTGCTTGATACAATGTTTATTATTTAATAATATCGCACAATAGGTATATCTATTATTTAAATTGATTCCTAATATAAATTTTTCAGAATGTTTATTTGAAAATGTATACTTATATTTTCTTTAAAGTTGTTCTCAAATCCAAAATAGCTAATTTCTGGCATATTTCTGAATTCATTTTTATTCGGAAATACATGAAATTGGCAGGTGTTCTTATTCAGAAAAGGGTAGATGTGCCAGTAATGGACCGCCTTCCAGTAATGGGACACCTTCAATGTTTTTGGTTTATAAAAAAATAACCAATAAAAATTCAGCTTTATTTATTTCATTAATATGCTATCTTTAAATTCTAGTTTTAAATAGTGCTCGCGATTATACGTATAATACGTATAAAACGTATTGTAACCGGTAACGATTTTTAATAGAAATCATATGGAAAAAGGCTTGACTACGTATACGTTTAAACGTATATAAACGTATAATCGCGAGCACTAGTTTTAAATGCAATCATAATATCATTTATCTATTACTTTTTGTGAGGTGTCCATTACTGGAGTTTAGGGTGTTTTGATTTATTTCTGTTATTTACATTTAAATTTAGATTCACATTGGGAAATGTGACTATGAGCATGGTTAAATATTGTTGGTAGAGTAATATAATATTAAAAAATGTTGAATATAACAATTATAACTATTAATTAAAAAATAATTGTTAAAGAAATTCCTTAAGGGTGTCCATTACTGGCACATCTACCCTATATATAATCGAATGGCGTTATCCATTTTTTGGTAACGGCAGATGATGTTTCAGAAAACACTATCAAAGTCGGTGTTTTGAAACAAATTTCCGACGCGCAGCGTCAGAAACGGGTAAAACGTGACCGACATTGATCTTAAGTATTACATTTATCTAAAAATGGAAAACGCTATTCATTCCAAATAGCTTTAATAATCAGGCATGCAAGTGCCATGCGTTTAAAAGTTTGTTCATAAATGTGTCAGAAAGTTTCGTGTTAACCGGTTTCTCAATCAGATGCAAAGTTTTAATTTGAATACGAGTTGCATCAATAAAAATGATTGCCGATCCAATCCTTATCGTCGATCTTATCCGTATTTGGTGAAATCTTGTTATCCGAATCTATGCGAAATCATTTATCAGGTTCGGTCGGGTTGTGGGCTTACAGATTTTTTGTTGTTGTTGTTGTTGGGTTAGGATAAGAATACGGGTTGAATCAAAATATAGTTTCAGTCAACCATCATTCATGTTCAAGTTGACATTCAATCATGTTCAAGAAGTATATAACCGGATTCGTGTATGACTCTAGATCCGAGCCGACATCAGAAATTGTATCGTAACACAATTTCTGATAAAATCTGGTTACTCGGTCTTATGCAAGATTCTATTCCAAACAAGACTTACAGTAAAAACATTATACCCGACTCGGGTCAGATCGGGTTCACGAAAATCAGGTCACACGACAACTAATCTAAATCTATTCTGTAGCCAAACAAATCCAAAAAGATCGATCCGAAGTTTCTGGATTAGATTCGGGTAAAATCTGGTCACCCGACCCGGTGCAGTGTCGTCACAGACGTCACAAACTTGAACCATAAAAAAATTTTGATCCGAACAATCCGTATAGGATTCGGGTAAAATCTGGTCACCCTATCCGATTCAGATTCGTCACATTTTTCTCATTGAAGTCGCACGGTGACTTCACAAAGTAGTCACATTGTGAGGTCACAGAAAGCCTTGAAAACGGCCATAACGACCTCGCATTTACGTCACAGCGACTTCACATCGACGTCACGTGACGTCACGACGACGGTCACAAAGTCACAGTGTGACTTCACAGTGACGTCGCCGTGACGTCACCATGCCTTACGGGAATATACGTATATCTGCAATGAATATATCATTTCCCGTTATACGTGGGCATGTTGTGACATTTATAACCTACCAAAATATACTTTTCAAAAAATAGTTCATTGTTTTGTTACGAACTTCTATTTCGGCTTCATAATACACAGATTAAAGCATCTCTCGATGCGAATAGATTATGCGAAAGTTTTGAAATTTTTATTAACTAGCTACATAAAAGCTGCAGGCTAAAACAAATGTGGATTAGTTTGATTAGGAAGTTTTAGGAATTGAATATGTTTCATTATTTAAAATTCACATATATGAGATTTTTCTTAATTTTAAATTGTATTGTTCGTGTATTAGAAATTTTCTCACTAAAAGGTGAATTATGTTCAAAGTTTTCATTTACATTTATAAAAATATTTTGTATTACGTTAAAAAAGAACCTTAATTTAGAAAAAATAATAACCGTTGCACTTGTTACTAATGCTATGAAGATGTATTTTATTGTATTTAACAATTTATTTCATTTTATAAATGGCCATTTAAAATTTGAAAATAGGGTATTTCACCTAATTATTAAAGTATCGATATTTTGTATTTATCTATTTACGTCCTATAAGAAATAAATATCTTATTAATTTACCTCTTTAGTCACAATAAGAAAACATTTTTATGAAAAATGATTTATTTTTCACATTACTAAAATAAACGTCCGATAAAAACATATGTACAAAGTGTACAAACATATGTACACATATAGAGTGTTTTAAAGTTTTTAAAAACATTTGTACATAAATTTTATCGGACGTCTATTTTAGTAATGTGTAAAGTAAATCATTTTTCATAAAAATGTTTTCTTATTGTGGATAAACAAAGACGAATCTTTCGTTTCGAATATTCTTTTATTATGAAAGTTATTTTGGTCCTCTTTAGTATCTGAAGTTATATTAGAGAAACAAAGTTTTTATTACAGGTCCACCATACAGCTTTCTGATGGCAGCACGTCGATTTTGACCTTTATCCTGAGTTTAAAATCATTCAGAGAAGGTGATGTTTATGGTCAATATATATGTCAATGTGCAAAATTGGCGGGGTCAATATGAATAAACCGTAAGAGTACTGACTTTTCACACGCATTCATAAATGGAATAGAACGTTAGTACAAGTGCATCTCGTTTCAAGGTAGCTAGTACTTAAAATTATATAGAACATTACACTAAAATATATCTCTTTTATGCATCATTTTAGACTTATTACGTAAAGGACAATCTTCGAAATTGTACGATAATTTATGGCGTGACGGCTCATGGTGAACTAGGTCAGTAACAATGTCAGAAAGTAAGTTTAAAATCAACTTTTATTTAAAATTTTAAGGGCAGGACGATGAGTAAGTCTCACTCACTGGAATTTTAACTCGGACTGATCATTGCTATCTAAATAATCTAGTGCTCCCTATTAAACGTTTAAACGAGTATACGTATAATACGTATTATACGGGGTGCAGATTTTAGATACGTATGATACGACCAAGGCGGTTATACGTATTATACGAAAGAGCATATACGGTACATCGTATATACGGATCTTACACCAGCGGTTAAACGGTGACATCGTATAAACGTTTAAACAGTTTTCGTTCATTGCTTAAAAAATTATGCTTTCTCCTGCTGGTCTGCGGATCAGAGACTTTTAGAAACACCCGCTGTGTCCTGTGCAGTCGGTACTTGCAAAAAAAAAAAATCTGAATATTTTTTTCTCAGTTTAGATTTTGTCCCCCCCCCTCAAATCTAAACTGTTAATTATGAAATGATTTACTATGAAATGATTTATCTTTCGCATATATCTGTAGCACACGTACATAGCTTATTTTGATTGATGGCGTGGACATTTCACCCGAAACATTAGTTTTACAGAACACAAATTTGCATTGACTTCTTATTTTATATTGACACTGATCAATCCAACTCCTGTGAAGTTTCATAATCTTATTTTTATTTTAAAGATTCCCACGGAGGACACCTCCCCCACCGGCCTATATCCCTAGTGCAGATAATCGGCCATAACAAATAACTAACTAAACATACTTTTATTTTATTTAAGAATACTTTATTCTATATTAAAAATATTTTGAAAATACGTTTTACAGCAAACCAGAAAAGAGAAGGCAAGTCATTTTAAGCTTGTGTGATTGCGTTCCGAAACCTGCTGTGACGATTATTTGTCAGGCTATAAGTAATCGAAATTTATAGGTACTAGCACAAAAAATGAAATTTGTCAAGATTAACAACAATTCTTAAAACGTAATATCTTGTAATGCACATACACTTTGTATAAAAAATACCACGAGTGTCATGGTTAAAAAAATGAAATTGCGTAGTTTTTGAAATTGCTAGTGTTGAATTGTTTAGTTTGTTGTTTAGTTTGAAATTGCATAGTCAAATAGCGTATGAAATTGCAGAGTAGAAAACATTAGCACCGTTGAAATAACAACATTTGACCCCCCCCAGCCCCCACCCCCGGGCGCAATTTGAGTATACGCACACAAAAATAAATATTGTTTTTAAAAATTAAAAAAGAAAGAATATATGCTTAGTAAGGATTAACAATAAATCTGAAACGTGTATATTCACCTTATTTGCTCAAAAGGTGTTTTTACTTTCGTTATATATTTACAATAATCGTTTATAGGTAAAAATAAAAAGATTCTATGTATGAAACATATTATGCAAATTGCTAAAGTAACTCCACAGATTTACAACTTGTTCTCCGTTCAGTGACGTAACACTGATGAGCTCCATTTGCATTAAAAGTAAATACGATACTTTAAATATACGTATACTTGAATTAAACGTATACTTGAATTATACGTTTAACCGATATACGCTTATACGTATCCGGATACGTTTAAACGTATAGTTTAAGGTATACGTATTCCTTAAATACGTATTATACGTATATACGTATATCGGTTAAACGTATAACTGAAATACGTATCGCATCGGGAGCACTAAAATAATCCCACTCGAGCGATATACGTTTTTACACTATAATAGAAAATACTTAAATAAGACGAGCAAATGAAAATTTAATTTACGCACAGGTGAGCACTGTAACCCTTTCAATCTTAACTCTACAATTCCAGAACTAACTTTGCTGCGATGCGCAGGCTCCTAAGCTTTGCAACAAGACGGCGAAATATCTAAATTAAAGCTGCCCGTGCCCGCCGAAACGACCATTACTGAATTCAACGAACTAAGTTATCTTACCAAATCAATATTCAGTTCTAGGCAAACTTCAAAACCCGAACGAAACTTTCTTCTTGTGATAAAGCAGTCTTGACTTTCCCTGGGGCGAGATGCGACCAAATCCAACTACACACACATTTTCACTTGCTTAAATACATTGCTAACAGACCAGAAAAGCCAAAATTTGCATAAAACCGCTGCGAAAACCCGCAAATTCCGAAGGACACATGTATTCGTTAAAAGATAAATTAAAATAGTCTATAGACACACAGGTATATACGCACACAGATGTTATTTTCACTATACGATCGCAATCAAACCAACGACTGCCTTTATGAGGAGTCGCCAATCCACTACAACTTAGGTGAAAATAAGATATTTACACAGAAGTTACTGACATTTATTTGGATAAAGTATTTATTTTTTTAACACTTTTCAAAGTATTTGAAAATTGTTTATGACTTAGGTTTGTCTGTCTGTGTGCCGTCTACTTGTTTGACCACGTTCTAACTCTCGTTTAGATACTCGTATGAAATTGATATATGTTGACGAGATTTGCTATAGCATGAAGTGTAAAGCATTTATAGTTCTTTTACAAAGACAGACAAAATAATACGTTACATTATGGTGCAAAATAAAAAATCATTTGTGTTCTATCTTGAGAATTTTAAGATACTTGAAACATAACAAAATGGATACGCATAATTATGATGTAATACAAAAAGCTTTCTATGGAGTATAGAGTAAGTAGCATATATTGTTCGTTTATAGGACACAAAATATAATTCCACTACATTACGGTTTATAAAGAAAATTGTTTTGAGAGTATTTAGCACTTTCAGTTGTGGCATGTCATTTGTAAATGTAACAATTTTTTGTATATTACGTGGTGTTTATATATTCTATAGATTACACTATGGGGACAATGATTTTGGTGTTTAGGAAATGAACGCCATTCCTATACGAAATTGGCAACTCTCTATCCAAATAGGACCTTGATTTTGACATATGAGGTCTAGGGTTTAAGATATGTAATACCCCTCGGTTATATAATAGGTGTCAGTCAAAGTGCGTTATGTTTATAAGTGACGGTTGAACAACCTAAAGCGTGTATTTTTGATGGACCATGATGATCCGTAAGCTCATAAAGGATATAAATTTCGTGAAAACGAAGCACGATAATAAAGCTTTAGCTTAGCGAGACTTTGAAGAAGTAGTGCAAAATTGAAACACAGAAGTGAAAACCACAAAGACCTTGTTAGTACGAATAAAATGGCATTTGTTAAACAAACATACTTGTTTAATTCCCCTAAAACACACTAAGATCAACATATGCAGACTGTTGGAAATATCTTTTACAATGTAATGGGGCCAAATGGACACGAGTACAGTAAAAAATTAGATCTGGTAGAGAAAAACAGAAGTTATTTTCGAATTTATCAGGCAAAATTACCTAAGAATTAATCTAAGAATTAAAATATCCCAGGCAACAAACAAACAAACAAACAAAAAACAATTGTTGCTCTGCGTTATATATAAGGCAGCATGAAATAATTTTACACACTACCGGCTATGGGAAGCACAGATTGAAAATTGGTTTGTTATTAACTGATTGTTAATTAATTTTTAAAATACTTATTTAGGTTTCATAGAATTTTCTGAATGAAAAAATGGAATATCTTAAGACTATTCCTATAGTTTTGGAAAGTGTTTCATACATATGCATAATTTTTCGCTATTGGTTTAAGATTTAAAATTCAAGCATACATGAGTAAAAATTATACTATTAAGTAAAGACAAAGTTTATTCGCTAATAATTTGTTTTTTCATGTTTATTATAAAATTTACAATATTATCAGATGTTTCAATCTTGTATTTCTAGGTGAAGAATATCTATCTTCTTCATTACGCCGTAATAAGAAAACGTTCTCAATATAGCAAGTAATCTCAATTCCATAATTACTTGAATATTATTTTAAGATAATTTCTAATGACGACTCAATAAAAAGCTCATTTAAGTCACAAGCAAAATGTTGGGTAGGTAAATTCTAACAAACATTTTGTACTGTGAATTCTAGTCATACAAGTTTTAACAAAATTTCAGTTGTTGAATAATTAGAAATTCAATGACAGCTATTTTTTCGTTTTTTATTACATTTCCTATTTTTTTATATCAGAAGAAAATCTGTTTTGTTTTATTAAATTATAATGAAAAAAAATGATTTAATTATTTAAAATCTTGACTAATACTTCTAAGATCATTTGAAGACAAATTCTTTAAAACGATGATATTATATGTGAATTTCCGTTGTGAGTAACTAAATAATATGAGCTAATGCAAATAATATAAAATACCTCATTTATATTGAATACTGTTGTAGTTATTAAATTACAAATGTAATTAAAAGTTAGGATGATAGAATTCGTCGGTAATTTATCTTGGAAATATATTTGCATTGGATACAATCTGATGCATTATTTGGGATTACAATGTTAGAAAATATATTGTAAACATTACGAAGAAAATTTCTAATAGGTAGTTACCAGAAAACAGTTAGTTAAAATCATCAATAAGATCGTATGTTTCAGTTTCACTAAATCGCGGATTTGGAGATGAAATATGTACACCTCACCTACGTCATTATGCATTAAGGAAACACGAAGATTAGTCTAAGGTTTAGCATTCTGAATTAAAATTTCATAATTCTTACAATCTTAATTCACAATCAAAAACTCATTTGTATCGGAAGTAAATTAATGAAAGGGTAAAGTTTAACGAATAAATATTTTTGAATATTCTGGTGACATATTTGTATGAACAAGATTTGAGTCGGTGAATGTTTAGGAGCTTAATCAGGATTCAAAGCCGTTATTTTATTTTCAATTACCTTTAATATAATTTTCTGTTCAGGTTAATAACAACGATGTTACTTTAACTACTAACGATAAAAATGATTAATTATTTCGGATCTTGATAAACTCTTTGACATTCATTTAGAAATTAATTGAAGATAATGTTTAAAAAAGACGGAATCAAATGTTTATTTCAGTCGCGAGTAAATTAATGGATATGAGTTTATAGTATTAGTTAATCTAAAGACTATGCAATGCCTTATTAATATTGATCACTGTTATTTGGGAATTACAAATACAATAAAGAATTAAGACGATTGACTCCATTGTTACTCGTCGAAAATGTTTGCATTCTATAAAATCTGATACATATTTTGAAATGACAATTTAAGAAATACCTTTTTGAATATTACGTTGAAAATCTCTAATTGGAAGTTACTTTAGAGCATTTAGTTAAATTTACGAATAAGATCAGTTGTTTTAGTATTATATAATTCTGCTTTTCTAAAACAAAATATATATATATATTTCTCTACTGAATTATCTGGTAAGAAAACGTAACGTTTAGTATATCGAATCGAAATTTAATAATTAATAGTTTTTATTGAGCTATAATTTCTTGATGGTACAATCTAAAACACATTTAAATCGCAAGGTGATAAATAAGCAGTTAAATTTTAGCAATTATCTCGTGTATTATTAAAAATAGATTTTTATCTGTTGAATACTTAGAAAATAATTAAGGTTCACAGCCATGATTCCGCATTTAATTATATTTCCTAAATATTTCTGATTCAGAGAAATGCTGCCGACTATATAATCCACGCCATTTGAAAATAGATATTTTTTTTATATCTTGAAATGCTCTGTTGTAGTCATTATGAAATTAATTTAACATACTTTCTTTCAAAAGGCGGAATTAAACTCATAATTTCTTTGCGACTAAGTGAATGGAAATGCCTTAATAATTTAAGCTAAAATAAATAGTATACATATCGTTATTAAGGGAAGGTACTCCCGACTTGAATTTTAGAGCACTTTCAAAAATTGTTTTATTGTCGCAGTGTAAAAAATGTACATAAAAAGTTATTTTTGGCATTGAATATATTGTAGTTTCATTTAAGTGTCTGAATATTGTCATATAAAATTGTTGAATTTTAATTTGATCTAAAATCTTCGGTTTAAATTGTTCGCGCACTTAATAATCATCAGAAACACAATATTCACACGAATTTTTAAGATGAATTTAGTTGTATTCCATAGCTCAAATTGATAAGATAAATCAAACTTTTACTCAATGGCTGCTATTTGAAGTTAATGTTTTTAACTCAATTTTCGTTTTTAAAAATGTTTAAACAAATTAAATTATTAAAAGTTTAAATTTTTTGTATGTTATTCCATGAAATGAAAAAAGGCTAGATTAATATCCAAAAAACAAAGCAAATCTTTTTAAGTGCGAGAACGTACTTCGATTAAACTAAAATAATTATTTCAATAATAATCCGTATAATGTTTCTATTCAGCACTTTCGTGAGCTATACCACTAGTTAAAGTAGTTTCACGACATAAATATCAGGTGGAACAAAAGGTGGTTATAAGGGCATATTCCAGATACTTCAAAGGTACAAAGAATGCAAAAACAACCCATATAAATTTCGTTTTATGAATGTTTGAACAAAACAGATTCTATTGCTACTGCGTTTTAGAATAAGGGGACAGATCACCCTTAAAATGGTCAAAAATTCCATTTCAAGGTTTTGATGTCAGTAAATAGTGCATTTTATTCTGAGTAGAAAGGTACCAATGTTTTTCAGAGGCGATAATGATTGACGAATATATAAAGTAAAACGTAATCTTCATTCTTTGTTTTTGAATGGAGAGTGAAAACTTTAAATGCATTTAATTCACAACAATGATTTTCAAACTTGCGCACACGATTTCTCCAAAAATAATTTAGATAGAACCTCATTTTTTTTAAACTTATTAATGTTGTAACAATGAACAAAATGAACTAGAATCTTTTAATGTGGCCAATAAATTAAAAAATAATAAACTGTAATTCATCGAAAAGCGCATTCAAAATGTGTTTTTAATTTAATTACAGTTAATTATATTTTAATTTATTGATCAAATTAAAAGATTCTAGTTCATTTTCTTCATTGTTGCAACATTAATAAGTTTGAAAAATTTTGAGGTTCTATCTAAATTATTTTTGGAGAAATCGTGCGCGCAATTTGAAAATCATTGTTGTGAATTAAATGGATTTAAAGTTTTTACTCCCCATTCAAAAACAAAGAATGACGATTGCTTTTTACTTTATATCTTCGTCAATAATTATCGCCTCTGATAAACAGTGGTACTTTTTACTCAGAATAAAATGCACTATTTACTGACATCAAAACCTTGAAATTGAATTTTTTACCATTTTAAAGGTGATCTGTCCCCATAAGTTTACAATAAATGAAATCTTGTGTATTATTATAAATGACTGTAAAGCCCATTGTAAATACAAGGTTGTCATAAAGTCTTACCCCGATTAAAATAATTTGTTACATAAAAAATAATATAATTAAGCATATGCTTGTTTCAAAATAGTGTAAAGATATTTATGAAGTTTTTAATACAAGTACTTTCGTTAGTAAATTTCAATGTAGCCTTGGTAGTTCGAAGAATGTCAAGGCGGTATTTCATTTCTCGCCACGTATTGACCAAAATTTGGGCTGTGACACTAGACACAGCATCTGTGATCCTAACCTTGAGTGTTTCAGTATCTTATATTAGTGTTTCAAACACTCTGTCCTTTATGTACACTCAAAAGCCAAAATCTAGAGGTGTTGATCCGTCCCGTCCGATTCATCTTCCTGGAAATTTGTCATCAAGGAACTCACTAACAACGGGTAGAGACTGATGTAAAAACTTAAGACTTTTCCATGACAAAAATGTTACAGAATTACTTTCAATGGTTATTTCGTAATATTTTTTTTTTGTAATCAGGGAAAGATTTTATGACCACCCTGTATTATATAAAATATCAAAAATTGGAATTTATTAAGAAGCAAATAGTTAAAGTTATCAGCAACTTTAGATCTTAGGTATCTGCCTACATCAAATTGGCTGTTTTGGTGAAAATTTTCGAATTTTTTTTTATTGTTTTATTTGAAAGAGCAATCTTTTACGATTCTAAATCTGTTTTAATTTTATTCCACCGATTATTAGAAGAGGAGTAATGGCAATTTTAACAATTAAATATTGTAGTTTTTTGCCTAAAAAGAAATCTTTAAATGCGATTTCTGGAAAATCAGTTTTTTCGTTATTTCAATGTGCGATAAAATTCATTACATAAAAAGTTTTAAAGATATTTCAGTGAAATTTTGTGAGAATGCTTTCCATATCACTCACTATGCTTTGAACTAGGATCTAAGCTATATGTGATAATTTAATTATTTTATAGGTACTCGAATATGAAAAAATGGTAATTTTTACTAAAAGAAATGTACTTTTTTACATATTTTGAAATTTTTCGGTTATTTTTGAAGATATTGTAAAACTCCTAGTTCAGTGCACAGATAAGTGTCATAGAAGTATGCAGCATAAATGAAATTGAAATATATTTATTTGAATTGAGTGTACGCTGTCTGGCGTAAACATGAAATTTTGCTAAAAAAAATGTCAAAAACCCCGAATTTTTTAAAATATTAAAAAGATATTGCTAGGATTTTATGTTTTCTTATCATTCTGTATTACAATTGAACTAAAAATAATTATATTTATATATTTATTCAAAACTGTCCTTTTTAAAAAAAAAGTGCTCCGTACGTAGGCAGATACCTTAAAGTTTTAATTTATGTTATATTTCTGGATGAAGAATGTGTATATATAAGATTATACGGTAAGAATCCACAACGTTAAAGTTTTTGAACAGCGATATTATAAATTTTAAGCTTAATTCAAGGCAATTCTTTCATAAGACGATACATTTTATCACATAAAATATATCAATTTCTCTAGAAAAATTTTAGTTTTTGAGTGATTAGAAGGGTAATAAAGATAAAATTTTATTTACATTTGTTCTTTTTTGTAGTTGAATATTAATACGCATGTTACATTAAATATTATCAATAATTTTTTTTTACATATTTAGGATCGAGAAACGCTACTATCTAAACATCTTGACATTTAGAAAAATAATTTTATTAAATATACAAAATCAAATGGCTGTAAGCAAATTAATTTATGAGTTTATAATATACAATGCTATGCAGTTTTAATGACCATGTCTGTGGGTTTGAATTACAAATGTAATTAACGAATCGAACAATTGATTCCGTTGTTAAAGAATTGCGCAAATAATTTTCCAGTTAATGAAATCTGATGTACATTATTTGAAATAAAAACTTCAGAAACGCGTTTGTTAACATTGCATAGAAAATTTGTCGGAAGTAACTTAAATGCAGTTATTTAAAATTCTCAACAAGATCAGATGTTTTAATTTTAGTTCATCTTTATTTTCCCGATATAGAATGTTCATCCACTTCATTATGCCATAAGAAAACACAAAGTTTAATATAATAAATTGCTATTCATAATTACTTCAATCGTAATTAAAGATGATTCCTTGAAGATATCATAATTAAAAACACATTTAAATCACGAGTAAAAAACGGAAAAGCAAAATTTCCCACAATATAATGACTAATTTGTTATCTATTTGTATGCACAATATTTTAGTTAGGGAATAATTATAAATGTATATTAGATTTAAATTTATTTTGTTTAATTTATTCGTTACAATTTTCTGTAGAAGAATAATAATGTTGCTATATTAAATATATTCTATAAAAAATCAATCAATTATTTACGATTTGAAACGCTGCTCTGTAATCTTTTGAAACTAATCGAAGAGAACCTAATTAAAAATAATAATCAAGCGTGCATTTCAGCTGCGACTAAATAAATGAATATGTGTCAATGATAAAAGCTATTCTAAATACTATGCAATATGTTGTTAATATTCATTTGTCTTGTTGACATTTACAAATTTAATAAAGGAATACGACGATTGATTCAATTGCTTCTGCATCTATAAATAAGTTTGCAACGAATAAAATACGTTTCATTATATAAAATAACAACATTGTAAAGACTCTTTTAAACATTATTTAGAAAAATGTTATTAGGAGTTAAATTTTATGATCTGTTAGTTATAATTAAAAATAAGTTTAGATGTTTCGGTGATAATTAATCTTGTCTTTTTAGATGTAAATATGAATCCATTATATTATACCGTAAGTAAACACCAGGTTTCATATGTTGAATCAGAATGGCCAAATTAATTAAATGTTATTTCAAGACTCATGGGGCAAACAAAAAAACATTTTCATTACAGACAAAGAAATGAGAAGCTACGTTTTATCACCAATGTTTGTAACTTTTGAGTAATACACATTACGTAAAACATTTCATGTAGTAAAATGTTAGAAGCCTAATTAAAGTTCACGACTGTTGAACGTTTAGTTAATTATTATTATAATTAAAATTGTTAAATCTTCCTTTTCAGGTAAATAAATATCTATGTATCACAAAAAAATTGTAAATATCCATTTCGTTTGAAATAATTTTATTGGGTACGTAATGGCAAGCAATGTTTTTAAAAGAAATCTGGTAATTCGTTCGAATATCATTCTTTTTTTTTATATTTACGCATTGATGCGTCGACAATTATTTTTTATTAGTATTGCTTAAACACCATACATATATTTTACTATTTAAATTTCAAATAATTTCAATCTACAGTTTAAAGCATAAATAATACATAAATAATACTCTCTCATTTATAACAATTTTCGGAATTTTATTATTACGAAAATATGGTAATAATACTAATAATTCTTATTAAGATTCACTACATACGTTGTCGTCAAACACAAGAGGTGCTTTAAATAATGTATACGGAAGTTACAACAATGGTTCGAAAACTGAAATTAATGATTAAAATGGATTAAATGAAGGAAATTGTTTTATTAAAATATGTGAATAAAATTTTAGTTTTTCAATTATATCTTCTTACATCCTGCATCATTACTCGCAAAAATTTCTTTTAAGTAAAAATCTAATAAAAATGTATGAACAAAGTATATGAATGATGCAGCTTTTTGAGATTAAAAAGTACTACAAGAAGAAATGTCTTGGATAGAAACTAGAAAAGACAAATATTTATAAATGAAACGTATTTTATATAGATGTGTCAGATTGGTTGGTAATTTTACTGGCGTGATTTACAAAGTAGAGAACAATATATTTTTATTTTTTTCTGTTTTTTTTTTCAAACTGAAAGAAGATGGTGTTTCGTAATGGTTTGCGCAGTCCTTCAATGACAAGGAAAAATACATGATGTATTTGTAAAGGATCACATGAAGGACAGAGATTACCAAAAGATTCGGAGAAAAAATTAGAGGGCTACGTTTTAAGTTTCAACGCAGTAACCCGATTCTTTCAACAAATTCTATGTTTGACAGATTTTATGAAATGTTGCACATTACTGACTTATCTGCTTTAACTCTATAGAAATCATAGGCGACAGATGCTCATGGTGGTGGAAAACAATGCAATTTCACAAGGGACCTAAAACAAGCATTACTTTTAATGATGTAGTATCGGTTTGCATTACTTGCAGAAATCGTTCATTCAATGGAAAAGAAAGAATTTTAAAAGAGATTCGAAAGAGAGGGGGAAAATTATCCTTTAAAACTAATTTTAAAACTATAGTTAATTTGATGCGCCTATTATTTCAAAACAATTTTTTTATATATTGCTTGCTTTTTTGTATTTATATTTGCTGTAACACTTTTTTCGTGCTAATTTGCTTTTGAGCAAGTTAATAGCTTGTATAAAAAATTATTTAATATTTTATTGCATTAGTTTAATACAAATCGTAAAATTCTGGGGTGGACATACCATTTTACAATGCACTGTATTAATGATAAATATATATAAATTCAGTATCAATAATACGTTCGTTGGTATTTATAGTTCCTCTCATTTCGTTAATTCTGTACTCTTGAGAATATTTTTATTAAAATAAAATGAAGTACTAATCATTGTTTTTATAGATATTTCAGTAATATAAATGTGATGTAATATGCATTAAGGAAAAAAAAATATGTTCAAATAGTTTTCGTGTGTTATTTCTTGATGTGAATTTAACATGATTTTTATTCATAATTTTGTTTAATTTTCTTTAGATTTTATGCCTTATTTTTGATAATAAAAATTTATAACAGAGTTCTTTGTTTCAAAAATGTTAGAAATTAAAGAAATTCTATAATCTATAATCTCAAATAAATATAATCTCAAAAATGTATTTATGTATGAAAGTAACGAATGTTCACAAAACATTCATTAAAGTTAGCGGTTTGTATGAAAATATAAATTTTTAATAGCTACCTATGCTGAATGTTTCTAAAGTTTCTATAAGAATAAATGTTCACGAGTCCTTCATATGATTTCCAAATTACGCCGTAAAGAACACTTTTGTAAACAGTATTATAGTTGAACATGCTTTAAAATATGAACCCATTAGTTAAATTGCATTAACAAAATATAATTATCTATGTCATTACTACATTTTCACACGTTTATGCTTCGTGTTACGCTGAAGGCTAAGAGGTTAATGAGTTTTTTTCTTTTTGTAGTAATAATGATACTGCATATTATAATAATAAAGACTATGGAAATTTTAAAAAATGTAATGAGTAAAAATGAAATTATTTGTAGTTTATCTATTACTTACAATTATTTAAATTGTTTCATTAATTTAATGATCAATTTTACACTGTAAAAAAAATTTCGTAAAATTTCAGTAGATGTACCGTAAATTAACGGTACTTGTACCGTTTTCAATCTTTACGGTATGAGTACCGTACTTCTAAGGTATATTAAGTGTGAAAAACCGTATATGTGCCATTTCAATTATAAACTTTATTTATACCGTAAAATGATTGTTTTACAGTAAAAAATAGCTATTTATACCGTAAAATAATTAATATTTAGTAAAGAAAAAGCTGGTAGGCCCGCCTCGGTGTACGGCAACCCCTGAAAGGATGCTCTTGCTCTTGTTACGTAATGCGTGCAGGCCTGAGGAGAAGGGACACTGCAGCCGGTACATATATCGTCCAGTTAAATTATGGTATATATACTGGTCACAAAGTTGCCAGTATATGTACCATAATTGTTGACCAAAATTTTTTACAGTGTACAGTGACAAAAGTATGTTATATTATTTATTGTTCTGGATTTTTTCCGCATATTTAATTTAATTTAATATTCTTATTATTAAATTAACAAGTAGATAAAATATAAAAAGTAAAAGCGACGGTCTAATTTTGTTCAGTTTTGTTTTTGGTTTATCATATTTCAATTCCTGACCATCCGAATGTTCATGCGTCCCACAGAGAAAATCGTGTGTAATTTAATAAACCAAACCAATGATGCCAGCAGATCATATATTGTTTTGATGATCTTCTGTAAACTGACAAATAAAAAAACACGGGACTTCTTACTGAACACTGTAAGAAATCACACTGTTTATGGTATAGAGTACTGTGAAATGTTCTGATTATTTTAGTCTAATTAAAAATTTATCTTTCCTTTATTAATTTTATTCTCGTCGTCTACAATTTGTTTCTCTTTTGATATTTTTCATTCTACTGTCCCCTTTTTAAAATGACGATTCTGAAACTTCAATTACGAGATGTTCAGAGCAGATATTTGCAATTTTGTATAAACAGTATGAATGGATTATCTAGCAATTTCTAGATGTCTTTCAATACATGTCGAACCATTTTGTATTCAAATGTCCTTTTTCATGACATTACGATAATTTTGTACACGTCAAATAGAATCAAATTATTTTCTGTTAATCCATAAAGATTTTTTTTAATAATGTTTCATCTGTGCCACTTACATTTCCTCTCGACGCATCGTCCATTGTTACTGAACATGAAATCAAAATTTTTTATTTCTCATGAATGCAAAAATTACCCAAAATATTCATAATATATATGATAATTCCTTATTATAAAGATAATATTTGCATTTCATAATATTTAAAGGAATTTTAATTTTGTAAATGGTGTCTTAATGCGCCAATCATTACTGCAAATCTAAAATTGAAAACATGTTTATGTAACTATTGTGAATTTTATAATGACTACAAAATATTCTTTACGAAATGAGTGTAGCAACCGAAGTTAGTTACATATATTAGCGGTTAAGTTTAACTGAAAGTGAATGAATGTTTTTGGAACCATTCTGACCTTTTGTAATGAATGCACTCGTAGACAAAAGAAATTTAATGAAACAACCTGATACTTACAGATATTTCAAGAAACTCAGCTCAATTGAAGACGAATGATTCTGTAATTATTCTGTTTTGAAGTAACGAATATATTTTATATATACAGGTTGTCCTCAAAACATTGAAACGTGCTTTAGTGTTTCGGTTGTTTTATATACATAGGTAATAAAAATTGCAAAATGTTTCAAAATAAAGTAGAAATTAAACACAGTTAATTAAATTTAGTTACACATTTAATTTAGTTACACATAAAATTTTTATATGGTGCTAATTACCAGGGAACGCCCGTGCCCTAACAAATACAATAGTGAAAATTACATTCTTCTATGACCAAAACTCATCGAGTTAGAATACTTTGAGTTTTATGAATTTTAATTGTTTTTGTGCACTAAAAAATCGTCGATTTGTTTTTATTGTGCCGCAATTTCATAAAATTCAATGTACTATAACTCGACGAGTTTTGAACGTAGAAGAATGGAATTTTTATTGTTGTACTTCTCAGACTACATAGAAAAGTTTTCTAAATATAATTTATATTATTCAATAGTAGTATAACAAGTTAAAAACTATAATATATTAAAAAAGAATGGACTATTTCGTCTACATAGTCTTAATTCCTACATTATTTTAATACTTTTTGCAATTTACATTGCCTACATAACTAAAACAGGTAAAAATTAAAACGTGTTTCAGTCTTTTGTACATTTTTAGAAATAAGAGCAACATTCAGATACTGGCATATATGTTATTATATTCAGTTAACCCCTTGACCATGTCCGATGCGCATGTACTTGAAATTGCACAGGCTTCGCACGGTAGCATAATTTCAACACCACTATTTCTGAATGGCGACATTTTGCTTATTTAAATCAAATAATTATTAATCAAATAATTAACACAAATGCTACTACTTCTATTACAATGTATATTCTGGATGAAAAGTGGGTTTCAAAGACGGCGTAGATAGAGCGTTAAATTTATAATGAAAAAGCCTTGTTGCAATTGTTCTGACCTCTTGCAATGAATGGGGATTATCGTTGCGGAAATGAACGTAGTATCCAGGTTCTTGCACATATTCTACGATATTCAGTTCTATCAGTACTCAAAATCATCTTTTCTAATTAATCATCATAAAATACTTATATTTCTTGTGACGAAGATTCCTATAAATATAAAATTTTAATCAGAATTCGCAAACAGTCATTGTTACCCAATGTATAAACATTGTACAAAATTACATAAGCCATATAACTTAGCACAATAATTTAAAAGTACAATTACTTTGTCACAATATTTCAAATAAATAATGATTCATTTAGTTTAGTTTTCAGACGTTAAGAAATACTATTTGAAGATCATTTCTCACACATTTTTTCGAAGGAAATTAATAAGAAAGATAATTTAGAAAACTCGCTGTTAGAATGGAATGAAAGTCATACGATCTTACATAATTAGATTTGTTTCATGAATGATATATTTTCTCTAGAAAAAGAAATATCTGATATTACTATTGAAAGATAGAAAAACTAATTAGTAGAAATGTAGCATATAACTGAGTATATTACATTTCTACTAATTTTAAACTATCAGCATATGATGATTGATTTGGGTGATTTAAATTTTATAAAGTGTATGGCTACAGTTAATTACATAGACTTACGATAAAATTTGTATACAATTTTTAATAAAGTTTACATATAGATAAAATTTGTAATTATGCCATGCTTAAACTGACGTGATTAAATTAAAAAACAATAATTACATTTAGTATTTTGGTTTGTTACTTTGGTCATTTTATAAAAGTTTAGGGTTAAATAAAAAAAATGAAGATCAACAGAGGTTTCGAATTTTGTGCGTGAAAATTTTTAGTTCTAGCGTAATTTTACATTTTTGAGTATTGCATTTAAGTGAATCGATGATTTCGTTGGTTATTTTTTTATCAGTTCTTTTGCTGCTTAAGCTAATTATAGATTTTCTGTTTAGATTTCAGGTAACATCACGAGCCAAAGTTTGTGTTATTTGTTTGCATTATTTCAATCGCTTTCGAAGAGACATAAATGCACGAAAGATAAAACCAAAATTATGCATGGCCGTTGAATACATACTTTATATAATATATAAAATTTCAAAGATTTAGTACAAAAATAACTATATATATATATATTTAATTAAATGTGCTCAATATTCAACTCTGAGCATAGAAGTTAATAACAGAAATAAAAGAAATTTAAGACACAAACTATCTAAAAATTTATGTTGTTTTTTTTTTTGTTTTTTTTTAACAAAACTTTTCCCAAACAACGGATATATGATTGTTAAATCGTATTAAAAGTTCAAAAAACAGGCATAATTTTAAGTGTATAAAAAAAGAAAGTTGTAAATAGGTATAATGTTTACAAAAGTGAAAAAATAAAAGGTAAAATATTCAATTGAACTTTTTAAACCCTAGAAATCAGTTAAATACACCCAAAAGATGCGCACGTTCAACGGCTGTCGAGCTTGTCGAAGGATTATTTTTCTACTGATAGTAATACTTCTTCTACTGCTGGAATTCTGAGGTATCTTCCAGTTACCTTATCACGCCTGGAAGCAAAAAAGGATCCACTCACGCATAACTCCCGATGAAGACGCTCAAATGTTCAGCGATCCAATAGGATTCCTGACCGGGAATCGTTCCTTTGAGCAGCCGTTCCATTTCCTTGTGCAGCCCAATACATGAAAATCATGTCGATAAGTTCTGCATTGGTGCATCGATGCTTGTTGCTCGAAATGACAATTCCAGTCAGTGAAACGCTTTCATCCGCCGATCTCAATAGCGCCCTCTAATGCCTCAACGCTGCATTTCCGCACATACATTCCTATACGAAATCTGCTTATTTGGTCTCCTCTACCTGCCTTTACATTTTTGACACATAGTTCTGAACCACCCTTTATATTAAATAAAGAATTAAAAAATAGAAATTTTAATTATGCAAAATATTATCTAAGTGATATATATTATTTTTCAAAATATATATTTTTAATGATACCAATGGTTTTATTCAGAATTGTAGCTTTCTTTTGAGAAAAGTAAACTTTGAAATGAATACTTTGACTGAGTACTAGAAACACACAGACATACTGAAGATATAATCATATAAGCATCATTTGGGAGCAGCTAAAAATTATTTCCATCTTTTTTTTTTCAAACTTTTGGTGTTTACTTTCTTCAGCTTTAAAGTGGCAGAAATATTTCCTTCGAAAATAAAGTATGTTGTTCTAATAGGGATCAGGTGTCTTGAGTAAAGTATGTTTTCTTGTCTTATAAAAGTACTGAACTTTCACATAACTGATATTTCTCGAAATACTTTTGTACGTAACTGGGGTGTTTCGAAACATATATATCTACATACATACATACATTCAAATATATATATATATATATCTGTATATATCAAATACTTTGGAGATATCAGTTGTTACATAATCATTTTATAGATAGCCAAAATAAACACATCATTCTTAATTCTCTTCATAGAAAAACTTTCTTTCGGAATACTTGTTTATCGGGTAATTATCTTTAAAATGCTAACTATTTAACACTTAGCCTTATCTACATAATATGAATATGACAATCTCTATTTTCCAATAGTTTTAATTTTTTCCCGTAATAAGCCGAAATTCTATAAAATTTCATAAATATTAATATTTTATGAAGAATAAAGTATATTATTTTTTTTCCAATAAAAATTACCAAACCTTGTGCGACTGTTTTTAATTAACTGAAAGTAGGGAGTTAAGCGTTTATTGAACAGTTGTTTAGAAGAATTCGTTTTTTAATACTTTTTCCAATAACTGTTGAAGGAAAATTATGTATAACAGATTTAATAAGGTAAAAAGGCTGTTAAGCATTTTTTTTTTAAGTTTTGTTTTACATAAACTTTCTTTTTTTTTTAATAATGCAAGTTACACATTATTTGAAAAAAAATATATATAGGGTAAGTCAAAATGAATATAGCAATTACAAACAGCTATAACTATTTAATGGAAAAAGAATTTATCGATAAGATTAACACAGAATGTAGACGGAACTTCAAAATTTTGTATACATATGTCATAGATGTTCTATGCGACTTCCATTGGTCAGACGGAACATATCTAGGCGGTACTCCATTTCACGCCATACATTCTGAAGCATTTCTTCAGTCACCGACGCAAATGCATTACAAATGCGTACTTTGAGTTCTTCAATTGTTTTGGCCATCGGAGGCACGTATGTCTTTCACATAACCCCATAGATCGGTCGAAGTGGAGCCGACGATGTCTTCTGCTCTTGGCCACCGAGAACTCCGAACTTGACACCCTGGGATTTTTTTCTATGGGGTTATGTGAAAGATATTATGTGCTTCTCATGCCCAAAACAAATGAAGAACTCAAAGTACGCATTTGTAATGCGCTTGCGTCGGTGATTGAACAAATGCTTCAGAATGTATGGCGTGAAATGGACTATCGCCTAGATGTTGTCTGTGTGACCAAGGGAAGTCACATAGAACATCTATGACGTATGTATACAAAATTTTGAAGTTCCGTGTACATTCTGTGTTAATCTTATCGATAAATTCTATTCCATTAAATAGTTATAGCCGTTTGTAATCGCTATATTTATTTTGACTCGCCCTGTATTTTGAATATTTAAAAACATGTATTTACGAATTTGTAGTTATAACGTTGGTGTTTTAAGAAATATTCAAGTTGTAATCACGATATTGAAAACAGAATTATAATATATAAAATTGTTTGCATTATTTACATAATCTCAAAATTGAAAAGATAATATACTATAATTCTTAGTGAGAGTTATTTACCGAATTATAGCAATTAAAAATTCTCTAGTAATCGTTTGGTTAAGAAAAAAAAAATAAATAAAAGAGGTCTTACTAACGCTATAGAATTGCGGTTAATTTAAAACTAACATTTTATTTAATAAATGTTACTTACAACTCTATTTTAAACTAAAGTCAAGAAAATGTTATGTGTTCGATACACAAGGGAACTATAAATACGTGCAACAAGAAATCCACAGTATATATGTTACTTTTATTATCTTTGAAGAATGATCAAGTCTCTTTCAAAACACATATAAATTAACTTAATATTTACAAGCACAGTTACGAGCTGCGTCTAATTTTCGTAGATAATTATCGGAACATTCGAAACTTGGAAAGCGTAAGCATAAGCATATTTTATTAACGGCTGACCAAGCTAATTAAAGTAATGAACATAGTTCAGTTTATAATTTGCAACAGTTTCAACATTCGTCAGTGAATGAGCAACTTAAAATTATGAATCAAGTAATAGTTATTATTCCTAGAAAATTGTTATTTTATTCGACAACAAAAGACTTGTGAAATATTTTAAGAGCATTTATTAGTTGCGTTCTATTTTTTTTAAACTAATGATTGATAAAAGTGAATCTCACATATGAAGGCGATAACACATTTTACTCAAATGAATATATTACTTCAAATTTTTTTAAATTATAAGATAATTTAATAATAAAAATAGATAACTACTAGCTGACCCCCGCCCGGTACCGTGATAATAAATTAAAGAAAAAAAATCAAGTTTTTATTATTTTATATTTGTAACCCGATTTTGTATGAAATTGTATTTTGAGATGAAAAATTCGCGAAAAAATATTGATATTTAGCGATAAAACACACTTTTTTTTTTTTTTTTTTTTTTTTTTTTTTTTTTTTTTACGTAGGGTCGTTTTATAGTTTTAAAATAAAAAGTTATTTTTGTCCGATCTCTTTAAAATCTTTATTGGTAATAAATAAAATAGTTTTACAGACCGTGTAAAAAATTCGCAAAAAAATATTGTTATCCTGTTATAAAAAAAAAATGTTCTCTTCTCGCTTTTTAGCACTTTCCAACCTAGTTGAAAAGTGCTTATGACTTCGGTTTGTCTGGCCGTCTGCCGTCTGCCGTCTGCCGTCTGGCCGTCTGGCCGTGCTCTAACTCCCGTAAATATGCTCGGATTGCTCTGCAATTTTTATATGTTATTGTCGTTATCTATAGCATGTTCCCTATTTCAACGGAAGTGTGCAGCACTTATAGTTTTTTTACAGGGACACTCAAAAGAATTCCGTTACATTGCGGTCTATGGGGAAAAATCATTTGCGGTTTATTTAAATAATGTTTCACTATTTTAAACGCATTGTAATTTATATATATTACTAAGGTGCATTAGAAGAAGCTTAATATGGAACAGGGTGTGCATAGCACTTATAGTTACTTTACAGGGACAGTAAAAATAATTCCGTTACATTACGTTTATGGAGAAAAATCGTCTGCGGTTTATTTAAATAATGTTTCACTATTTTAAACGCATTGAAATTTATATAGAGCACTAAGATGCATTACAAGAGACTTACTACGGAATATTGTGTGTATAGCAGTCATCGTTCATTTACAGGGACACGCAAAAGAATTCTCTACTGTCTGTTAACAATAATTCCTGGAAGTGCGTTTTAAGTTATTGAACGCGATTTTAATTTTAACTTGCTTTTTGTCTATTACGTGGTGTGTATAAATTCTGTATATCCTATACAGGGCAGCACAAAAGTTCGCGAACACATTTCTGTTTATTGACAAACTCCAGACGGAAAATTTTAAACTGTGCTACGCGTTTCCTAACTGAACTAAAATTATCATCCTATGTAGTATATATACAAATCTATAGATCCTATACAGGGCTGAATAAAAGTATTCGGATATTTTTCCGAATATTGTATATGTTGAAAATTCCTGAAATTATGTTTTTAAATATGTTATGCGTTTTCTAAATTGTTTACTTAGATGTTAGCTTTTAGCTTATTAAACGGTATGATTTGTAAAATTATTTTGGAAGCGTTGGAAAGTGCTATATGATCTATGCTTGACGCATGATTTTTCGTTCTTGTTTGTTTTCGCGTCGGCTCCTTTAACATATCAATACAAAAATAGTTCTCATATTCCGAACTCTCGGACATTTCAATCGGTTATAAATATAACTGTATCCAAGCTCTTTTTTAAACTTTGCATGAAATTATATTTTAAAATAAAAAAATCGCGAAAAAATATTGATATTAAGCGATAAAAGTGCTCTTTTTCTTACATAGGGGCGTTTCATACTTTTAAAATAAAAAGTTCTTTTTGTCCGAACTCTTTGAAATCTTTATTGGTGATAAATAAAACGGTTTTACAGCCCGTGTAAAAATTTCGTGAAAAAATATTTTTTTCTAGTTGTAAAAGAAGAGTTTTCTTCTCGCTTTTTTGTGTGTTTGTTTTCACGTCGGCTCCTTTAACATATCAATAAAAAAATAGTTATCATCGTCCGAACTCTCCGACATTTCAATCGGTTACAAATATAACTGTATCCAAGCTCACTTTCAAATTTTGCGAAAAAAATTTCATATTTATTTGTGAAAACACGAGTTCTTAAAAAAAAGCTTTAGCTTTCAACCTCAGAGCAAAAATATATTAGAAGTTCCATGCTTTGAATGCAGTGGTACACCTCCATCCGTTTTCAATCAACCCTTTTCAATCCCCCTAGGCTGAACAGGCTAATCAATCAGGTTTTCTATTTCTGAGGGGAGAAGCGTTCAAAAAAGCGTTGACGATATTCGTGTGGAAAATTTGGCAGAATGAGCTTTTCGTTTTAAATATATAGATAAAAAAAAAAAAATCCATATAAAAGTAATAATTTATTCCACGAAAGAAGAGAAATTATAGTTGACACATACACTGTAAAAAATGGCCGATGTTTCTTATTTTATGAAAATATGCTATAACCACGAACGAAAATATAATATAATCTTCTGAGTTATCCGAAATTCCGAATAGCGTGTTACATTGTCTGTTGAATCCCCAGAAACGAATGCAACTTCAAAATTTAAAGAATAATTTATAAAAACAAATCATTTTTAGCTGTCCGAATTTTTCAGAAACGTTTCCGAAGGGTTTTTATAGTGTATTAATTAGTGTCCTCAGACTGGAATACCTGTTTTTCGAATGTTATCCATTCTCAAGTACACGTTTTCAGCCGCATAAGTTAATTTATGCATGAAAGAATAAATAATCTTAATTTTAATGTTATTGTTAACGCTGTTAATTTTGCATGTTTGTCTGTTAAACATTTTTTTTTTTTGAGAATGAAAATGTTTACTTCAGAATTGATAGCGTTCGAAAAACAGATATTCCAGGCTAAGGACAACACTATAAAAACCCTTCGGAAACGTTTCTGAAAAATTCGGGCAGCTAAAAATAATTTATTTTTATAAATTATTCTTTAAATTTTGAAGATGTATTCGTTTCTGGGGATTCAAAAGACAATGTAACATACTATTTGAAATTTCGGATAACTCAGAAGATTATATTATATTTTCGTTCGTGGTTATAGCATATTTTCATAAAATAAGAAACATCGGTCATTTTTTACAGTGTAGAGTTGAAAGTAAAAACCTTATTTACATTTTGAAGACGTCCCTTCAGGAGGAATGCAAGATGGATCAAAATTATACCGAAGACTTAAATACATTCCATTGCGACAGTCGACATTCTCCAGAAATCTCTTCTTTGAGACTCACGATGTTTATCTAGATGTGTTGGATGCATAACTTCGCACTAAACACCCATAAAAATATTTTAGACCTCTACATCACTGCATTATAAAGGACATATGAGGCAATTAGACACTGACAAAAGTTTCACTCCTTCCTTTAGCTACACTGTAAAAAATGACCAATGTTTCTTATTTTATGAAAATATACTATAACCACGAATGAAAATATAATATAATTTTCTGAGTTATCCGAAATTCTGAATAACGTGTTCCATTGTGTTTTGAATCCCCAGAAACCAATACATTCCCAAAATTTAAAGAATTATTTATAAAAACAAAGTATTTTTCGCTGCCCGTATTTTTCAGAAACGTTTCCGAAGGGTTTTTATAGTGTATTAATTACTGTCCTCAGCCTGGAATACCTGTTTTTCGAATGCTACCAATTCTCAAGTAAACATTTTCATGCTCAAAAAATATGTTTAACAAACAAACATGCAAAATTAACAGCGTTAACAATAACATTAAAATTAAGATTATTTCTTTACTCTTTCATGTATAAATTAACTTATGCGGCTGAAAACTTTTACTTGAGAATGGATTACATTCGAAAAACAGGTATACCAGGCTGAGGACACTAATTCATACAGTATAAAAACCCTTCGGAAACGTTTCTGAAAAATACGGGCAGCAAAAAATACTTTGTTTTTATAAATAATTCTTTAAATTTTGGAAATGTACTGGTTTCTGGGGATTCAAAAGACAATGGAACACGTTATTCGGAATTTCGGATAACTCAGAAGATTATGTTATATTTTTGTTCGTCTTTATAGTATATTTTCATAAAATAAGAAATATTGGTCATTTTTTACAGTGTACCGCCAATCGTCAAATTCTCTGCTGGAATCAGAGCGCGCATGTGGTTTTAAACTAGCTTGCGTACCTTTACAAAACACGTCACAAGACCTTTTTGATCCAATCATAGTCGTTTTAAAGGGATTTAATTAATATTTCCGGTGCATTAATTTTGAAGAAAACAAACTTCCTAGCGTCAAAATTGTTCTAGACGTTTCTATAGCCTCGCCCTTAGATCAATGAAGTATAAACAAAACGAAATATCTGATTTGAGATTGTAGATAAAAATAGCTTCGAATTCAACACGCAATAAAGAAAAAAAAAAAGAAAATAAATCATTGATGTGCAAAAAAAAAAAAAAAAAAAGTATCAGAGCATTTTGAAATATTGTAATAGACATTTAATATTTAATGATAGAATGTTTTAAAAATAAATAGGATTTTTTAGAGCGGAATAATTTTAAGAGATATGACATTTTAACATTTAAATAAAGAATTTATAGCGGTGTGATATACACGCGAATAATAATGAATTTTAATAGCGGATTAAAAATAAAATGTTCTATTTAGAGAATAAACTTAAGTAGTTAGCGCCATTTTTAGATTTAAATACTTTGGAATAAATACATATGGAGATTGTATGTTTAATTTAAGGTGGGATTTTAATTTAATTAATCGGGGTTAAAATTTGAAGCCAATCGGATAATTCTGACTAAGTCTAAACTAAGACGGATTACAGACACCCCTCGCGCTTACTTATATTTGATACACAAACTCTAAAAACTAATTCGTGAAGCAAATTTAAAACTCAAATGTAATGCATTAGATTTATATGTTTCATAATCAATGAGTTCAGAATATTTTATATATTTTACGAAAGTTTAAACTTAGGTAATTTAAATTAAGAAGAGAGAGAGAGGGGGGGGGGGAGGGGTTGAGAGAAAAATTGCCAATAATAAAATGACTATTATTTAAATAAATAAAGAAGCATAAAGTGCGATTATACTTCTAATATGGTATCCCGGTACAGACTTTCTGAATTTTCTCCGAGAATAATATACTTAAAGTATTTTAGATATCAATTTTGTTATTAGTTTTCTATTTTGTATTTAAATTTCTATTTACTGCTTCTAAATATATTATGATGTAAAGAGAGGATATGTTAGAAATGTGTTAATTGAAATGCTCTGATCAGAGCTATAAATACCAAACGCTTAAATATTTTTACTTATAAATGTGAGAGGATTTCAATTTTTTGAACCAACTTTCTGAAAGGAAACAAATGATTTTTTTTTCATTGCTTAAATGTAGAATTTATCACTACTAACACATCCCTATAACTTGTTAGGTAATGATCTCCCGGAAGGGCTGTAGTCATAAAAAAAAAACTGATTTTTTTCTCAGAATCCTGGAGACTTAAGAAAGTATCCTCACACAACAAATTTACTTCATAATTATAAATGATTTATTTCTATTCCGCACCTCAATTGAGGCATAGGGGGGGGGTCATGTATCCTTTTAATCAGGTATCCAGCCAGTAGCTCTGGAAGTAGGAACAAATATTGCTGCAACCTTTAATTAACACATTATTCGATACCTGTTTCAACAACATTCACTAAATATTTCATGAAAAATCTCTAGTAATTATATTATATTTCATCTTCTATTTGTCTCTATCTTACAAGAATATAAAACAAAAGCCAAATTTACATCTTTTTATGAATATAACATTTATTTGAGGAACTAAATCACTATAACTTCGTCTACTACGCTTTATAAAAAAAAATTGTGAATAGAAGGACGTCACTAGTTCTGCTACACATTCAATAGCTGAAATACGGTAACTAGGGCAACTAACACAATGGGGCATCTATCCTGGATTTACTCTATTCTTACATACATAGAAAGAAATTTAATTAATTAAATAAATAAATATTTATTTTTTGCAATTTCACTTTAAAGAATCCAATTTAATTCATATTCATAAGTTATTTTTTTTAATACATTTTGCCTATAAAACACTAAGAAATTCGTATTATATAATAAATAAGTTTGTGTTAAACTCAATTATAGCTATTTAAATAATTCAGCTTCTTATTATAATAAAAAGTAATTATTTATATTAGGTATCTTTTCTAATTACTAAGATAATGTATGACATTTAGACAAATATAAATATTTTCAAGGAAATATGATGTAAAATAATAAATATCACACTCTTACAAAGGAAAAAGGCGCTATTCATTAAGTGACCAAAGCTTTTTTATGTTTCTTTTATACATGTTTTTGAAAGCGGACGATATCAACAATCGTAAACTAATCAAAATCATTTGGAAAAATTAAAAAAAAATATATATACATAGATGCAGCCAAGAAAAATATGACTTTTATACAAACATAAAAAAAAATGAAGCAAATAAGAATTTAAATAAATACATTAATATCTTTTTTGCAGGAATATAAAACATATATGCAAATCACTTAAAAAGAAATCAGAAAAATATAAGCTTTTAAATAGATGCGAATGAAAAAAAAAATGACAAAGTGCAATTTTTAGAAAATATTTTTTGTTAAATGAAAAAAAAAAAATATATATATGAATTCCAAAAACAACATTAAAGGAACAAATTAGGATATAAAAAATAGAATTAGAATTAATGTTTATATAAAAAGAAAAATCACATTACTTTAAATTTTGTGTGGGCGAAGGAAAAAACATTTCACATTCAAGAAAATATATCATTATGGCTAGAAGGAGGATTTTTTAAAATTATTTTTAAATAAATTAAGAAAAAATGATTTATATATTCAGGAATTTTAGATAAATTAAAACTGTAAAGAATTTCAGAATAAAGGAAAATTCAATAAATCTGCATCAGAATGTTGCAGATTTTCAAACATTCACTTATTTACACAAACATTCCTACATTTACATTCAGACTGATACATATAAACATTCGTAAATCTTGTTTAAATGTAGAATGCAAATACAAACGTACATACATATACATATATGCAGACACAAAGTATATATGAACATGCATTTATGCATAGCACGTATATTAAATGAGCACGCTTATACTTATTCACGTACACACAATGTACATGTCGCGGTAAGCGAGCTTCCTTTACAGTGAAGTTAATATTGAATTAACTGATAATAAATGCTGACTTTACGTGTTGCTATTCTGCATATTAACATGTAATCTAATTTTTATGCTTTATTAACTGCACCTCTTTTTAACAAAATATGCCCATTCTATATTTAAATGTTTGCTTAAATATGAAGTTTCAAGACAGTTTATTTGAAAGTGTTTGAATTGAAACTGTGCAATGTTTGACATTCTAGTGTTAATTTATTGTCGCAATTGTTCAATTATTGTTTCTAAAGATGCAAAATTCTTATGTTATTCTTTATATATAACTTAAATATACTACTTAAGAAAGTATAAAGGTATATGTTTAATCGCATAATTTTAGGATCTGATATATGATTTATGTAGATGTTATTCAAAAAATAGTATGAATTATAATTTGCAAAGTCTTTTTATTGTATTCCGTTCAAAAATATTTCTTGTTCACGTATTTTCAATTTTAATTATTTTTCTCTGCGATATATTTTATAGTTATACTAAAAAAAGAAAAAGATGATATGTGCTTTGAGAACCGTGCAGAAATTCTAAAAGTAATAGATTTCATTTATTTATATTTTTATATACATTTAAATAATTAGAAATGTTCTGAATTCTTTGTGTAAAGTTTCTGTTGTACGTATAATGAAGCCTGTTTACTGTAATATTACAGAATTTATTGATAAGAATATTTAATATATGTTCCGAATTTAAATTTGGACAAAATCTGTGAAATCAACTTATTAGCACTGACACTAATCACAGGAACAAACTGAAAACAAGCATTTAATCTCACTTGAGAGTGTAATTTTTTTTTATTGCATCCAATTGAGTGTTGTCATTGAAAAATTCAAACGTTTGCGTGAATTTTAATATGGATGTAATAGGGGTATTTTTACGTTATAAGGACATAACATAGAACGAAATGCAAATGTTGACTAGATCAATAATAAAGACATTATTAGCAAATACTACGGAAAGTATAAGATAAAGCTAATATAGGTAAAAGATAGGAATCGTAATCGTACAGTATTTTGTAAATATTTAAAATAACAAAATACAGAAGAAAATCGCTAATAATAGAAATGATTAATATTTCATTACACAGCCAGTGGGAAGTTGATATTTTCATTTATCATTATTGAAAATATGTGTTTTTAACACTTTCCAACATAGTCCAAAAGTGTTTATGAATTCCGTTTTTCTGTCTGCCGTCTGTCTGCGTCTGTTTGTCCGTGCTCTATCTGTCATAAGTATACTCGGATATTCATGAAATTCTTATATGCCATTGAGATTTATTATAAAATGTTCATTATTTAAAATGAAGTCTGTAGCATTAATAGTTCGTTTATACAGACACTCAAAAGAATTACGCTACACTAGAGTCTATGGAGAAAGTCGTTTGCATTGCAGTTTATTGGTGTTATAATACTTACCTGTGCTTTACCTGTCATAAATATACTAGGATTGTCATGACATTGTTATATGCCATTGAGGTTTACTATAGAATGTTCATTATTGAAAATGTAGTCTGTAGCATTAGTAGTTCGTTTATACAGACACACAAAACAATTACGCTACACTATAGTCTATTAGGAAAGTCGTTTGCAGTGCATTTTATTGGTGTTATAATACTTACCTGTGCTTTACCTGTCATAAATTAGAATGTTCATTATTGAAAATGAATTCTGTATGATTAATAGTTTGTTTGTACAGACACACAAAAGAATTACGCTACACTAGAGTCTACAGGGAAAGTCGTTTGCAGTGCATTTTGTTGGTGTTATAATACTTCAAACAAGCGAAATAACTGGAGTTCACTACATGTTTTTAATAGATTATAGAGTGCATAGCATTTATCGTTCTTTTACAGAGACATACAAATGAATTCGGTTAAAGGACTGACTAAGAATGATAATTGCTGGAAGCGCGTTTTCCTGTGTGGTATGCATTTTTAAACTGATTTAATTTTTAGTGCATTAGATTGTGTGTATAAATTCTATAGATCGCATACAGGGCTGCACGAAGGACTTCGCATACATTACCGGATGTGGACAGCATTTGTGGACAGCAATTGGTTTTTTTACTCATATGTGTGTTTTTTTTTCGTGATTCGCTTAAAAATAATCTTGAAGTAGCAAAAAAGCGGTTTTCTAGTTTGAAAAATAAATTCCTGAAAGATGAGTCTTTATTCAAAGAATACAATTCTATTTTGCTTGACCAAGTTAATGAAGGTATAGAAGAATTGTGCCCTAAAAAGTTTTCCGAGAATAGCTGTTATTACATGCCCCATAGACCTGTCATCCGAGAGGATAAAATTACAACAAAAACTCGGATTGTTTTCGATGCTTCCTCTAAACAAGCGGATTCCTTATCTTTAAACGAATGCCTGAATCCGGGTTTTAACTTGAACCCAAATGCTCTAGATATTATTTTAAAATTCTGATTACACAAAATTGCCCTTTCAGCTGACATTGAAAAAGCCTTTCTCTAGATATCTATAGCGGAAGAAGAACGCGACTGTTTAAGATTTCTATATTATGAAGATTTGGACAAAAATAAAGAAATTGTTCCCTGTAGAATGACTAGGGCTACTTTTGGTGTCACCTGCAGTCCATTTATCCTTGCTTGTACTATCAAAAACCATATCAATAAATATAAAGACTCTCACAAGAAAACATATGAAATCCTTAATTCGTCCCTTTACGTAGATGATTTGTTTACCGGAGAAAATGATGTTGTAGAGGCTTTTAATTTATCTAAAGAAGCTGTTGATATTTTGAAAGAAGGGGGGATGAATTTAAGAAAATTTGAAACTAATTCCGAGGAGCTTAGGAAAAGATGGATTGATAAGAGTATACCTATTTCTAATTTCGATCCTTCAAATAACTCTCTAAAAGTATTAGGCTTAACTTGGAACAATAATGAAGATACTTTGGGACTAGAATTATGTCCATTGCTATCAAAATTAAATAATGATTCTTGTACAAAACGGAATGACTTGAAAATTACAGCTATGTTGTTTCACCCGGCCGGGTTAATCACTCCTTTTATTATTCGAATTAAATATTTATTGCAACAATTATGGGTAATGGGCATATCATGGGATGAAAATTTTTCTGGTGAGATAGAAAATGATTGAAAAACTTGGATTTTAGAAATACAGGATCTCTCACAACTGAAAATTCCCAGATATTATTTTAGCACCCTGATCATGGAAAAGGAGGGTCTCCATTTACATATTTTTACAGATGCTAATCCTAAAGCCTATGGCGCAGTAGTATACTTACGATATCAAACATCTAAAGAAAAATTTATCACTAGTTTTGTCATGTCTAAATCTAGAGTTGCCCCCTTGAAGAAATTAACTCTTCCTCGCCTTAAATTGATGGAAGCAGTTATTGGTGCAAGATTTGCAAATTTTCTTAAAAATATTCTCCAGGGATTCCAGTTTGTTTTCTGGACAGATTCTGAAATTGTCCTTTATTGGATAAAATGCTCAAAAGAAAAATGGAAACCATTCGCCTCAAATAGAATTTCAGAAATTCAGGACTTGTCTGATCCTAGTTTATGGAGACATTGCGAAGGCAAACTTAATCCTGCCGACCTACTCACTAGAGGTTGTTCAGGAAAACAATTGGTCAATTCTCAAAAATGGTGGTACGGTCCCGAATTTCTTTCCTTGCCTGAAGATCAGTGGCCCAGAGTTAAAATATCCGCAGCTCAAGTGTTTAATGTTCCTGAAGAGCGGTCTCGAAAAGCAGAAATTATTTCTTGTGTAGTTAACACAAATAACGCTGATAAAATTCAAATTTTAAATTTGTCAAGGTATAGCTCAATAAGGAAATTGTATTGAGTAACTGCATGGGTATTTAGATTTATTTCCAATATAAAAGTAAAAACAGAAAAACGAAATCTTGCGAAATTATCAGCTGATGAAATAATAAATGCCGAACATTTTTGGGTAAAGCTTGTTCAAGAAGAAAGTTTTCCTGAGGTTATAAAATGCTTGAAGCTTAACAAAAATATCCCTAAAGAATCCAACTTTTTGCAGCTAAATCCTGCATTGCCAGAAGAAGGATTACTCTTGGTACGAGGGCGATTACAAAAGGCTAACTTCCCAATTTATGATAAACATCCATTCGTGCTTCCTCCCAAACATAAATTTACTGAATTGATTATTAAAGATTCCCATGAAAGGGTTTTGCATGCAGGAGTATCAGACACACTGGTACAAACTCGTGAAAAGTTTTGGATTTTAAGAGGCAGACAGTGCATAAAATCAGTCCTCATCAACTGCACAATCTGCAAGAAATTTAACATACGCCTTGGTCAACAAGTAATAGCACATCTTCCAGGTGACCGCATTAACGAAGCACCTCCATTTTCCGTTACATGCCTTGATTTTGCGGGGCCCCTATATGTGAGAAGAGTGAGAATAAAAATTACATCTTATTGTTTATTTGCGCTATCACAAGAGCAATTCATTTGGAGCTTGTGAAAGACATGTCAACTGCAGAATTTTTATTAGGATTTCACAGATTTATTTCAAGAAGGGGGCTGTGTGCTATAATCTACTCAGACAATGCAAAAACTTTTAAAAGGGCTGAACTTGAATTAAAAGAAATGTGGAAAGATATCCACCATCCGGACGTAAAAAAGTTTTACGCCGATCGGGGAATTTCTTGGAAATTCATTGTCGAACGTGCTGCCTGGTGGGGTGGCTTTTATGAGCGAATGGTTCGCTTCGTGAAGTTTACTTTACGTAAGGTCATCGGCAAATCTTCGCTAACTTTAAGTGAACTGGAAACTCTTCTAGTTGAAGTAGAAGCTATCATTAACTCTCGTCCATTGACTTACATTTATTCTGAACTAGATGAACCATTTCCTCTAACACCTGCTCATTTTATTATAGGAAAACGAGTTTTGTGTTTACCAACTATAAAAGTAAACGATTTAACCTTACCAGCAACCAAAGAAACTTTAGTGAAACGTTTCCATTTACGTGAGACTATTTTAAACCATTTTTGGAGGCGCTGGAAGAATGAATATCGCCGCAACTTGAAATCTGCTCACTGCACGGATCAAAATAAAACATCTGATTTCAAAATAGATGATGTTGTGCTTGTGCATGATGAACATTTACCTAGAGCTTTCTGGAAGTTGGGAAAAATTACAAAAACATTTGTTGGAAGAGATGGGAAAATAAGGTCTTGTGAAGTGAAAACAAACAATTCAACTATTAAAAGACCAATAAATCTGTTGTACAATCTTGAAATTAGACACTTGAAAAACTGAAAAACTTTTTTTTTTACTTTCAAAAGACTAAAATTTTTCTTGATCATATGTATATTGAACTTTTCTTACTTATCTTTTTTTTTAATTTTTCTAGAATAATATTTTTAACTGTTTCTTTTTATATTTTTAGTAGAAGATACAATTTAAAATTGTTTAGTTCTTTATTGAAGAAGATATGTAAGTATCACTGGAATATATATATTTGCATTGTTTCTTGCATTTAATATTTGAAATTTTCTTGTGTTCATGATTTAAGCCAGATATCATATCAAACTTTGATTTCCAGGACCATATATTAGTTGTATCTTGACCTGAATTATTTTAAAGTTAAATAATTTATTTTATATTTGACTGTCTTCTTGAAATTCCTGGGCAAAACTTTAAAAGTGTTTTGTTTTGTCACTTGGTTTCACTCTTGAATTTTGTTATCGTGGATATATTATTATTATTTTAACTTTTATAATTTAATTTAAATCTTGTACTTGGAATAGATATTGATCTTGAATAATATTGATCTTGAATAATATTATGTTAAATTGTTTACTTGAATACCTTAATATTACTTTTAATTTAAAAATTGTATACAATTTAGATAATTGAGGTATTATTTGTTAATTGAAAACTAGGTTACTTGTATTTATGTTATATATATATATGATGTTATATATGTATGATGTACATTTTTTGAAAATTTTTGATGAACCCCCGTGTGTTCATGGTGGGGCAGGATGTTGAAAATTTATTTGATCACATGTTCTGTGGGCAGAGTTAAGCTCACGGCGTTACGTAATGTGACGTAATACTTACCCGAACTGATTAGAAAACTGTTGTATTGTTAGTTGGAATAATTTGTATCTTGAATATGGAGCTTCTAGGCAGCTCTCCTGAAATTTATTATTTTTTCAGTCTAATTATCTTTATTAATTTAATGTTCTGTTCAGTTTGTTGTTAAATAAAAACCAAGAAAAGACATCAAGACTAATATTATGCAACTATGATCACCACACTTCGCCATAATATTATTTTTTTTTGTGCTTTCGACCAGACGTTATGCTGATTATTAACATTTTTCATATATATTAGGTGTCAGTCAAAGTGCGCGATGTTTTTAAGTGACGGTTGAGAAACTTAAATCAAGGATTTTTGAGGGACCATGATGATCCGTAAGTTCATAACGGCTACAAATTTCATGGAAATGAAGCACGAGAATAAAGCTTTAGCTTGGCGAGCCTTTGAAGAGGTAGTGCAAAATGTCCTTGGGGAAACACAAAAGGGAAAACTACAAAGACCTTGTTAGTACGAATAAAATGGCATTTGTTAAAGAAACATACTTGTTTAATTCCCCTAAAACAACTCATGCACACTGTTGGAAATATGTTTTACAATGTAATGGAGCCAAATGGATACGAGTACAGTACAAAATTAGACCTGGTAGAGAAAAACAGAAGTTAATTTCAAATTTATAAACCAAAAGTACTTAAGAATTCGTGAAAATAGTCCAGGCACCGAACAAACAAACAAAAATAAACAATTGTTGTCCTCTGCTATATATAACGCAACATTAAAAAATTTCACACTACTGGCTGTGGGAAGTACACATTGAAAATTGATTTGTTATTAATTAATTGTTAATTATTATTTTTAATGCTCATTTAGTTTTCATGCAATTTACTGAAGGAAAAAAAAGAAATTTCTTAAGAATATTCCTATAGTGTTAGAAAGTGTTTAATACTCTTTGACTTATGCATAATTTATTAAGATTTAAAATCCAAGCATACATGCGTAAAAATAATACCAGTCAGTAAAGACAGAATTTATTCGCGATTAATTTATTTTTTCATAGTTATTATATAATTTACGATATTATCAGATGTTTCAATCTTGTATTTCTAGCTGAAGAATATCTATCTGATTCACTATGCCGTAGAAAGAAAGCGTTTTTAATATAGCACGTAATCTCCATTTCATAATTACTTGAATATTATGTTAAGATATTTCCTAATGAAGACTCAATAAATAACTTATTTAAGTCACAAGCAAACTGTTGAGTAGGTAAATTTAAACATTTTCTATTGTCAATTCTAGTCATACAATTTTTAACAAAATTTCAGTTGTTGAATAATTAGAAATTTAATGATAGCTATGATTTTGTTTTTAATTACGTTTCTTATTTTGTCTATATCAGGAGAAAATCTCTTTTATTACATGAATCATCATCGATAAAAATAATTTAATGTTGACTATTTGTTTCGTAATCCTTCTAAAATAATTCGAAGACAAATTCTTTAAAAAGATGGCAATTATATGTGAATAGCCATTGTGAGTAACTAAATAATATGAGTTTATAAAATAAGCTAATACAAATACTATAAAATACCTCACTTATATTGATTACTGTTGTAGTTAGTAATTTATAAATGTAATTAAAGATTACAATGATTGAATTCGTCATTAATTTATTTGGGAATATGTTTGCATTGTATAAAATTTGATGCATTATTTGGGATTACAATGTTAGAAAATATATTGTAAACATTACGAAGAAAATTTTTAATAGGTAGTTACCAGAAAACAGTTAGTTAAAATTATCAATAAGATCGTATGTCTCAGTTTCACTACATCGCGGATTTGGAAGATGAAATATGTACACCTCACCTACGTCATTATGCATTAAGGCGAGACTAACGAAAAAGAAAGGCTACCGCGGTACTTTACGCGTATCTTTTTTTACAGACCGGCGGAATCACGTGATGCTCGAATCCACCAATGTAGGTGAACGAAAAGAGCATCACGTCACTCTCGCGGTCTGTAAAAAAAGATATGCAGAATGCACCGCGGTAGCCTGTCTCTTTCGTTAGCCTCGGCATTAAGGAAACACGAAGATTAGTCTAAGGTTTAGCATTCTGAATTAAAATTTCATAATTCTTACAATCTTAATTCACAATCAAAAACTCATTTGTATCGGAAGTAAATTAATGAAAGGGTAGAGTTTAACGAATAAATATTTTTGAGTATTCTGGTCACATATTTGTATGAACAAAATGTGAGTCGGTGAATATTTAGGAGCTTAATCAGGATTCAAAGCCGTTATTTTATTTTCAATTACCTTTAATAAATTTTTCTGTTCCGGTTAATAACACCGATATTACTTTAACTACTAACGAAATAAATGATTAATTATTTCGGATCTTGATAAACTCTTCTACAGTCTTTTAGAAATTAATTGAAGATATTGTTTAAAAAAGACGGAATAAAATGTTTATTTCAGTTGCGAGTAAATTAATGGACAGTTTATAGTATTAGCTAATGTAAAGACTATATAATGCATTATTAATATTGATTACTGTTATTGGGAATTACAAATCCACTGAGGTATTACGACGATTGATTTCATTGTTACTGTATTTTTCGAATATGTTTGCATTGTATAAAATCTGATACATATTATATTTTGAAATGACAATTTAAGAAATGTTTTTTTAACATTACGTTGAAAATCTGTAAACGGAAGTTACTTTAAAGCATTTAGTTAAATTTACGAATACGATCCGTTATTTTAGTAATACTTAATTCTGTTTTTCTAAAACAACAGAAACATTTCTCTACTGAATTATCTGGTAAGAAAGCATAAGTTTTACTATATCGAATCTAAATTCGTTAATTACTAGTTTTTCTTGAATTATAATTCCTTCATGATGGTACAATCTAAAATACATTTAAACCGCAAGGCGATAAATAAGCAGCTGCATTTTAGCACATAATGTATAATGACAATTCTCTTGTGTATTTTTAAAAACAGATTTTTATCTGTTGAATACTTAGAAAATAATGTTCACAGACATAATTCCGCATTTAATTATATTTCCTAAATATTACTGATTAAGACAAATGCTGCCGACTACATAATCCACACCATTTCAAAAAAGATATATTTTTTTTATATCTTGAAATGTTGTGCTGTAGTCATTATGAAATTAATTTTAAAAACTTTCTTTCAAAAGATGGAATTAAACTCGTAATTTCTTTGCAACTAAGTGAATGAAATTGCCTTAATATTTTAAGCTAAAATAAATACTATACATATCGTTATTAAGGAAAAGTACACTGTAAAAAATCTGAGTAATGTTCCTGACGTTTACTGTGTAACATTCCTGGGTTTTCTCGGATTATTTCTGCTGATCCGAGAATACCGAGAAATCTGGTGTAACATCTTACAGAATGTTGTGTAACTTTTTGGAATATTTGAGAAAGTGGAATTCACTGATCAACTGCGAAAAGTTCCATATGTTTTGTGTGTAACATTCTTTAGTTTTTTCAGGTATACTTTTGAACTTTTGTGTAACTTTTCAAAATTATTGTAGAACAGTGATCGGTGATCTGTGTAAAGTTCCATATGTTTTGTGTGTAACTTATTTGTGTAAGTTTCCTGGCATTTCTTTGGTTAAATTCCTGGGAAAACCTGTGGCAGAAAGGTGCCACAGGTTTTCTCAGGAACTTTACGCCAATTTTTTTACACTGTACTCCCGACTTGAATTTTAGAGCACTTTCCAAAATTGTTACTTTCTTCTATCCATAATAGAAGAAAGTATTGTAATCGAAATTTTTTTCGACTTCCGGTGTTCGACTGATTGGCACGTTTTAGGGGTCAGAGATTCCGAAAAACATGTTTTTACAAAATGTCCGTCTGTCCGTCTGTGTGCCTTCATTGAATCATCGAAAAGTGTATGAAGTTATGCTTCAAATTGAACCTAATTTTTTTCTATGTTTTTGGCTAAGGCAAGCAGGTTCTATTAGAATTTGGGGAAATTTCGACGAAAGGGGGCGCTGTGATCGAAATTTTTGTTCCATTTTCACTATTGTACCATCTAAAAGTGTATGAAGTTATGCTTCAAATTGAAGCACACTTTTTTTCTATGTTTTTGGCTATGGCAAGCGGGTTTTGTCAGAATTTTGGGATATTTCGACAAAAGGGGGCGCTGTGATCGATATTTTTGTTCCATTTTCAATATTGTATCATCGAAAAGTGTATGAAGTTATGCTTCAAATTGAACCACATTTTTTTTCTATGTTTTTGGCTATGGCAAGCAGGTTCTATTAGAATTTGGGGATATTTCGACGAAAGGGGCGCTGTGATCGATATTTTTGTTCCATTTTCACTATTGTATCATCGAAAAATGTATGAAGTTATGCTTCAAATTGAACCACATTTTTTTTCTATGTTTTTGGCTATGGCAAGCAGGTTCTATTAGAATTTGGGGATATTTCGACGAAAGGGGGCGCTGTGATCGATATTTTTGTTCCATTTTCACTATTGTATCATCGAAAAATGTATGAAGTTATGCTTCAAATTGAACCACATTTTTTTTCTATGTTTTTGGCTATGGCAAGCAGGTTCTATTAGAATTTGGGGATATTTCGACGAAAGGGGGCGCTATGATAGCCATTTAAAATTTTCAAATTCAAAAAGATGTACAAAAAATTTAAAAATCCTAAAAGTTTTTTTTTTTTTTTTTTTTGTTAAATGTTCGGCCTTGATCCGGAGAATCCGGAACAATTTTTGTTGTGCCTCTATCTTAAAAAATAGCTGAGATATAGCGGTTTGAAATTTTACGGTGGCTGACATTTTCAAACTTGACAGCAGATTTCATCCATAAACGGGTTTAATTTATGAGTTTTAGTTAACGTGGTTTCGGCAAATTTTCTTTCATTCTTGTAACCATTAATCCTATTATATGCTTATCTCTATATATTTATATTCGCCAACGTCAAATTCTCGCCAAAATTGGTGACAGTTGACGAAATATCGCCAAGTTTGGCGACAAAAATAGGTTGCCATAAATGAAGCCAACTTGGCTGTAGAGGACAAATTTGGCGATATTCTCATTCAAATTCAATGTTGACGACAACTGGGATTGAATCTTCTTTAATTAGGTTACACGCATTTGAGCTTCGTGTTTTCCAGTAAAATTAGCTAAAATCGTAAAATCAAGAAATAGGGAGGCTATCTGTTCCTGTCGGTTCAGGCCAAAAGGACTTTTCGTAGTTTAGTATACATCAGTTGATCGCATCCCGGCAACCCGACGATTCGCACGCAGCTGACGTACAACAGAATGACGAAAAATATTGATTTTATTGGCGATGTGATAGCGAAATTTTAAGTATTAACATGACTGAGATAGAAGAAAGTATTGGGATTGGCACATTCTACTAGTTTTATTGTTGTAGTGTAAAAAATGCACATAAAAAAGTTATTTTTGGCATCGAATATATTGTAGTTTCGTTTAAGTGTCTGAATATTGTCATGTAAAATTGTTGAATTTTAATTTGATCTGAACTCTTCCAAAGTTCACCACGTACGGCATGCACGGTAAATCACAATATTTACATTAATTTTTAGATAAATTAAGTTAGTTATATGCCATAGCTCAAATTGGTAGGATAAATTAAACGTTCACTCAATGGCTGCTGTTTGAAGTTTGGGATTAATTTTTTGCACTCAATTTTCGTTTTTGAAAATGTTTAAAAAAATTAAATTTTTAAAAGTTTAAATTTTTTGTATGTTATTCCATGAAATGAAAAAAGTCTAAATCTCATCAATAAGTCACTTGTAAAAAATGCAGCCAAGTCTCGTAACTCATTTACCGTAAAAAGTACTGAGATCATATAAAGCCAAGTTTAGCTATCTTATTAACTCTGAAATTTTCATTCACAAATCACTCCTAGTGTCTACATCTTTAGTTAAATATTATTTTGTGACTTGGAAATTACGTAGCACGAGAATGTGATGTATATAATTAGTCTTAATCAAATAATACCATGCCATCCCATACCATATTAAAGTGTAATATCTTCCCTGTGCGTATATAATTACCCTTAATCATATTATCTCATCCCATCCCATAACATAATGAGGTGTAATAACTTCCCTGTGCTGCGTAATTGCCAAGTCACAAAATAATAATTAACTAAAGATGTAGAGACTAGGAGTGATTTGTGAATGAAAATTTCAGAGTTAATAAGATAGTTAAACTTGGCTTTATACGATCTCAGTACTTTTTACGGTAAATGAGTTACGAGACTTGGCTGCATTTTTTACAGATGACTTTTTGATGAGATTTCACTTCTTTTTGTAAGTAATCCTCCTTTTTTTGATTTTGGGTTCTTTTTGGAGATCATCCACTGATTTTCGCTAAGCCCACACTCTGTGCCTATTATTTACATGTATAAAAATATGAAGCTTTAGTTTCGTTTGCAAAGTACTGTAGATAAAAAGAGATTTCAGGTTCCTAGGCAAGCACTAAATTATGGGAGGGAGAGTGTCAAAAGTACTCTCAGTTGCTTCCAGGATAGGTGCTATCCATCTGAGATATTACTCGCAGCCCTAGATACTTGATATTTAACATAAAAGAACTTTTTAGTATAAAAAGAAAGCCAAAATTAAAATTTCCGGAAATTTCTAATAAATCAAACTATATTCCTTTTTTCGATGTATTTTATTCGTTTTTTTAGTCTTTTTTTTATTATTTACGGATTTTTTAATTTTTCCTTACTTTGTGTACTAAACCCTGCCTTTCTGCCAAATGTCAAGCTTCTAGGACTACAAAATCGAATTATTTTCAAATTTTGATTTTTTATAAATTTATTGATTTTTCGATTTTGATTCTAAGTTACCCGATTGTCATGCTAATATAGCAATTATTTGATCCGTCTTCTTAGGATAATTTAGGTTCAATTTAGAGATAAATCAAGTGAATCTTAGAGTCACCATGATTTTATTTAGAAAGAACTATCAAGCCATAACCAGCCAGTAATGTCGGGAGGGTAGGGGGAGCTGTGAAAATTTTTGTGGTGCTAACATCATTTAACAATCCATATTTCATATGTGAAGTAAATAGAGTACAACCTGTGACAGAAAACAAACCTGTCTATAAAAAAATCGCCTATATCGTAGCCAGTCTATAGCGGAACTTTTCTATAACGAAATTCGTAAACGAAAGAAAAGAAAACCATAATCCGGGGGAAATAACATAAAACAATTAGGGGCGTTGTACTAGCTAATAGGACAATTATCTTAAAACTAATATTTCTAGCAGTACAAGATCAAATTGTTTTCGAATTTTAGATTTCTTAAAGATATTTCGATATTTCGATTTTATTTTCGAATTTAACGAATATTTTAATTTTTCCTTTAATTGAACAGAAAATACTACCTTTACACCAAGTTTTAAGTTTCTAAGACTACAAGATAAAATTATTTTTGATTTTTGATTTTTTCGATTTTTTTTTAATTTTCTTGATTTTTTAATTTTTTCTTATTTTGTATCCTTTATTACAAATTTCAAGTTTCTAGCGCTACAAAATCGAATTATTTTGAAATTTCCGTCTTTTTCGAGATTTTTGTTCTATTTTCGAATTTATTGTGTTTTAATTTTTCCTTTTTCTGTATTCTAAACAATAAGTTTACGCCGAATTTTAAGTTATAAAGCTACAAAATCGAATTTTCGAATTTTACAGATTTTGTATTTATTTCTTTTTTTGTATCGTAAATACTACCTTTATTCCAAATTTTAAGTTTCTAGATTTACAAAATCGAATTATTTTCAAATTTTCGTTTTTTATTCGATTTTTTTTTTTCAATTTTTGTTGTGTTTTTAATTTTTTCTTTTTCTGAATCCTAAACACTACCTTTACACCAACTTTTCAGTTTCTAAGACTACGAGATCATATTATTTTCAATTTCTCTCTTTTTTTTTCTTTCTTTTTTTTTTCTTTTTTTTTTTAATTATCCTTTTTTTTTTAATGTTTCCTTATTTAGTATCTTAAATATTACCTTTATTCCAAATTTCCAGTTTCTAGCGCTATGAAATCGAATTATTTTCAAATTTTCCTTATTTTTCGATTTCTTTCGAGTTTTTGATTTGATTTTTGAATTTTATTGCGTTTTTATTTTAATTTATTCTGAATCCTAAACACTATCTTTATACCGCGAATTTTAAGTTTCTAAGGTCAAAAGATCAAATTATTTTAATTGTTTTCAATTTTTTTTTAATTTTTCGAATTTTTGATTTTTTTTTCGAATTTTCTGGATTTTTTAATTTTTCCTTATTTTGCATCCTAAATACTACCTTTATTCCGAATTTCAAGTTTCTAACGCAACAAAATTGGATTATTTGAAATTTTTCGATTTTTTTCGATTTTTCGATTTTATTTTCAATTTTTTTTTGTGTTTTTGATGTTTTCATTTTCTGAATTCTAAACACTACCTTCACACTAAATTTTTAGTTTTTAAGACTACAAGATCAAGATGGTGTTATTTTCAATTTTCAATTTTGTTCGATTTTTTTTCATTTTCGAATGTTTTTTTTTTAAATTATCCAGATTTTATAATTTTTCCTTTCTTTGTATCCGAAACACTAGCTTTATTCCAAATTTTAAGTTTCTGTGGCTGCGGGATCTACCCAATCTTTTTGATGACGGGAGAGTGAGTGTGTGTGTGAGTGACAAAAAATCAAAACTTTGAGTTCATATATCGTCTGCACTAATTTATGCGTATTTTTTTAATTATCCATATTTTTGAATTTTTCCTTATTTAGTATCTTAAATATTACCTTTATTCCAAATTTCAAGTTTCTAGCTCTATAAAATCGAATTATTTTCAAACTTTCCTTGTTTTTCGATTTTTCCGATTTTTTTTTTCGAATTTTATTGCGTTTTTTATTTTGATTTATTCTGAATCCTAAACACTATCTTTACTGCGAATTTTAAGTTTCTAAGGATAAAAAATCAAATTATTTTAATTTTTTCGAATTTTTCGAATTTTTGATTTTTTTTTGATTTTTCCAGAATTTTTGATTTTTCCTTATTTTGCATCCTAAATACTACCTTTATTCCGAATTCCAAGTTTCTATTGCAACGAAATCGTATTATTTGAAATTTTTCGATTTTTTTCGATTTTTCGATTTTTTCAATTTTGCTTTCGATTTTTTTGGTGTTTTTGATGTTTTCTTTTTCTGGATACTAAACACTACCTTCACACCGAATCTTAAGTTTCTAAGACTACAAGATCGTATTATTTTCAATTTTCAATTTTGATAGAATTTGTAGAATTTTCGAATGTTTTTTTTTTTTTTCGAATTTTCCGGATTTTACAATGTTTCCTTTCTTTGTATCCTAAACACTACCTTTTTTCCAATTGTCAAGTTTCTAGGGCTATGGGATCTATCTAATCTTTTTGATGACGCCTGAACGAGTGAGTGAATGAGTGACAAAAAAATCGAATGTTTGCGTTCATATATCGTCTGAACTAGAAAAGACAGAAAGTTGTAGATTTAAATTTTGGTCCTGTGTGCCAAATACTCTAGAAAAACGAAGTTTCAAATTTTTGGGATACTCCAGCGCGGAGATATGGGGGGGGTCAAAAGTGCCCTGAGTTGCTTCCAGAAAAGTATGCTTACGGCTGTCCTCTCTCGACTTGGCGGAGGCACTGCTTTGCCTCCAGATTAATATCCAAAAAGCAAAGCATCGATAGCTTGATCTTTTTAAGCGTGAGAACGTACATCGATTAAACTAAAATAATTATTTCAATATTAGTCCGGATAATGTTTTTAATCAGCCCTTTTGCGAGCTAAAACACCAGTTCGTTAAAGTAGTTTCACGACATAAATCTCGGAGGGAACGAAAGGCGGTTATGAAAGCGTATTCTAAATATTTCAAAGGTACAAAAAATGCACAAACAACTCTTCTAAAATTAGTTTTATGAATGTTTGAACGAAACCAATTCTATTGCTACTGCGTTTTAGCATAAGTTTAGAATAAATGAAATCTTGTGTATTATTATAAACTAGCAAATCCGCCCGGAGTTGCCCGGTCCCGTCAAAACATAATACGAATCCCGAAATCACACTAAAAATCGCTGCACGAAAACTTTCCTTAGGTAACTCTTTGTCTTTCGGAAATTAAATAGAGAGATGGACCCGAAGCGAAGTAAATTTATTACTACCCCATTAAATGTCTGGATGATTTGATTCAAAGCGGGTAGGTTTTTGGTCAAAATTAAAAAAGGTTATCGTCTGATTTTCACAAAAGTTGCTTTTTCGGAATCAGAAAAAAGAATTGCGAGTATCGATTAAAATAATCCAATACTTTTCTTAATACTCGAGGATGAGTGACAATGAAACTTTTTCGTTTTCTGGGATTATCAAATCGGTAACATTCGTTTGCGGTTTCAATAAAAAAAAACCATTTTTGGCGCATGCTTTGTTCCACAGTCAGGGGATGCATTTTGTTCTAAACATATTATCCGGCACGTGGCCCCGCTGCCTACGATACCGTGTATAGCAGACGTGCTAGGCACGCACTGCAAAATCTTTTAGATCAAGTTTCTACCACCAGGTGGAGCATTCTGTTCTATATAAACCTATTTCAGAACGAAACTCCGGCACGTTCCCGCTGGTTACGGCACCATGTAGAAGGCGTGCCGTGCACGCGCGAAATATCTGTTAGTTCGACTTTTCACCGCCAGGAAGTACCAAATCTATGTTTTAAATAATTAGCTATATCTTAATTAGTTCATGTTCAGTTGAATGAACCGATTCCAGTTGAAATCGGACTGATAGAACCCGTGAAAATAAATAACCCCCCCTCCCTGGATATTAATATTCATAAATGGTGGAAACTAAGGGCTGAAAAAATTATACCGCAGTTTACTTAGTACCTGGTAAACCTCGGAAGAATGTAAAAAAAGATTTCGTTTGAATCGGACCAAGATTAAATGCAAAATCTTTTAGTTACATTTTCCACAGCCAGGAGGTGCACTCTGTTCTAAACAAACATCTTTCCGAACGAAACTTCACCACGTGTCGCCGCTACAAATAACAACGTATAGAAGACGTTCTTAGCACGTTGAAAATCTTTTAATTCCGCTTTCCACCGCCAGGGGGTGTCAAATCTATATATTAATTAGTTCGCGTTACGTTGAATGAATTAATTGTCGTTGAAATCAGGCCCTTTGTTTGAATCGAACAAATTTTAAATGCAAAATTGTTTCGTTTCACTTCCCACCGCTAGGAGGTGCACTCAGTTCTAAATAAAACTTTTTCCGATCGAAACTCCGGCAAGTGTGCATGCTGCCTACGACACCGTATAGCAGGGGTGCAAAATCTTTTAGTTCCATTTTCTACCGCCAGATGGCGCCAAATTCGTATGTTAATTAGTTATATATATCTTAATTAATTCGTGTTAAGCTGAATGAACTAATTCTCAATCGGTCCCATAAAACCCGGGAATATACCCCTCCCTGGTCGTTAATTTTCAGAAATAGTGGTAACCAAGGGCTGAAAAAATGATACCGAAGTTTATCTAGTACCCGGGGACCTGAGAAACGCTTTCGTTTGAATCGGACTAATAATTAAATAGTTCTGATTTTGGAGGCAGGAGGGGAGGAGAGAGTATCGATCAGAGCATTAAAGCGATATTTAAATTACAACCGAACACTCACCTCCCCCCACCCACCCAAACAGAATAAAAAACAAACGACGTTAAAAAATTAGGAATTATCATTAACTTTTGAAACAGAAACAAAACTTTTGACTTTTTATTTTACATAGAAAAACAGTAAGTTATCGTTGTTAATTTCTGAAATCAAATACGTAAATGACATATACATGAAAAAACTCTAAAAATCGCATAAAACAAATCGCAAAAATTCACATTTCGCTGTTCGAATTGCAATCGACCTTTTCATCTGCCAATCACAATTGCCAGATTCCAGCAGTGCCTACAATTCTATCAGCTACCAACCACAACTGCTCTTCAATGGTGTTTGACTTGTAGTGGGCAATTTGTGACGTCATTTGAAACAAGAAACGCTGCAAAACACGAAAAAAAAAATGTTAAAAAACGCATAAAAATTTAAATTAATAAAAAAATCGGGATAATAAATAATCACCCCTTCTCTTTTAAAATTATGTTTTTTTTTTAATTTGTAAAGAATTATCATCTTTCTCCAAGCTAAAAAGAGTAAAACTAGTCGTTGGGGGCCAGCGTAATACTTACCCATCATGGATATGCATAATGTAAAATACTAAAATAAAAATGTGTAAACTACTTATAAAATGCATTGCAATTCAAATAAAATCGTGGCTTGATGACGTCACAAACTTTAAAGGCTCGATTACTGAATTGCTTGAAAGAGGTTTTTCCTTATAACTCCAAAAATAATAATCCTATTAACTAGCGGTTTATTGCATCTGATTAAGCGTCAAATTTCCAATTAAAATATCTCTTTGAAGTGAAATTTGGATGAAATACAGGGTCATGAAAAATCGAAGAGTGTGGAAAATAGGATTCCAAATATCTCGGCAACTAATTATCCGATCGACTTCATGCTTTATGTAAAATTTATGTTTTTTTATTGTCTTTTATATTCATTTCTTAAAATAAACAATTTCGAAAATTTTTATATACCTTTTATCAGAACGAATATTTCGAGGGTCCGAATAAAATAGTTCCGGTTAATCGAGGTTAATGAAATGAAATAGGCTTCTTCCCATTATTACATACTAAGTACATACCAAATTACAAGTCTCTATCTCAATTTTTTCGGGAGATAGAGCGTTTACAGACACACACACACACAGATACACAGACACACAGACGGACGGCAAAAAATTTTTTTCTAAAAATATGTTTTTCGGAATCTCCAGTGTCTGAAACGTGTAAATCCGTAAAAAAAAATTTTTCGATTTTCAAAACGATTACAAGACTTACCCTATACTACGTATGATGGGTAAGTAAAAAATGACGATTCTGGGCGTATCTGAAGCTGAAATGGGAGCAACGACCGAACCAATCAAGCATTCTCGGCCGAAAATAAATCGAAAATTACTGTACGAATTTCGCATAAACTTTATTGAAAAGAGGATAAAATTTACTATATTAGTCTAAAAGATTGGAACCGGATTCCCGTTTCTAATGTGGGTAAATTGCAGTGAAACGTCCAAAAAACTAAAAATCGCATTTTTAAAATCATGATTTTTTATCTGTAAAGAATTGTAAACTTTCTTCAAGCCATGAGAAAATAAAATGACGATTCTGAGCGTAACTGAGTCTGAAATGGAATAAAAACCACCGAACCAATCAAGCATTCTGACAAAATTTCTTAGTGTCAAAGGAAAAAATTCGTCCCAAAATTAAAAAATCGCTGTACGAATTTTGCAGAAAAATCGCAGCTAAACGTAAAAAAACATTAAAAATTGCATAAAAAACTTAATTAAAAAAAATCTATTCCAAAACTCCCAAATCTTCGAGGCGCAAAACTACATACATAGAGGTACCTTCTCACTAAATTTTGTAGATCTGTGTGCAGCGGTCTCTTCAGAAAATAAACGACACACACACACACACACACACACAAGCACACAAACTTCCTTCTTTATTATAGTTGGAGGTGACTGTAAAGCATAATGTAAATACAGGGTGGTCATAAAATCTTTCTCTGATAAAGTCCTTCTCTGAAGTCTTTCTCTGATAATAATTTATTGCAGATAAACTAATATAATTGAGCATATGCTTGTTTCAATATATTTTTTAAAAAATTATGAAGTTTTTAATACATGTACTTACTTTAGTAAATTTCAATGTGAGCAGTCTTGAAAGGTCGAAGAATGTCAAGGCGGTATTCCATTTCTCAACACGTATTGCCCAAAATTTGGGCTGTCTTACTAGACACAGCATCTGTGATCCTGACCTGGAGTGTTTCAGTATCTTATACTGGTGTTGCAAACACTCTGTCCTTTATGTACACCCAAAAGACAAAATCTAGAGGACTTGGTCCGTTCCGTCCGATTCATCTTCCAGGAAATTTGTCAATCAAGGAACTCACGAACAACGGTAGAGACTGGACTAAAAAAACTTAAAACTTTTCCATAATAAAAATGTTACAATATTACTTTCAATTTCGTAATATATTTTTTGTAATAAGGGAAAATTTTATGACCACCCTGTATTATATACACTGACAAAATGGGTACTCAAAATTGAGTAAAAAGTACTCAATTTTGAATACGTCACATACTCAAAATAGCTCCGATCCAAATGTACTCAAAATTGAGAAACACATGTACTCATTTTTGATCCCATGGATGTATTCAAATATGAACTGCTGTGAACTCATTTTTGAATCCATGGATGTATTCAAATTTTAAAAAAATTTATGTCGTTAAAATAAAATTTATAAGATTAAAAAAAAGTTACTTCGCGAGGACAACCTTATAAGGGATATATGCATTTCTGCTCAATTTTTTCATTCCTGCGTGTGTTTATAGTAATTAACCAAACCTTGACCATGAGAGGAATCGAACCCGTGATGCCCTGTGTACTTACCTGACGACTCAGACCAACGCGCCATGAGTGGTCACGCCTCCTTCTCAAATGTTGTTAGTTATTTTGCAAAACTTGCAAAAACTTGAGGTTTCATCTGTAGATGGATTTTTTCAGTTCCAATGTTTTTAATATTTTCTTTTCATAATTTTCAATATTTTGCTGTATGATTTGGTGCCTTAACAGATAAATTTCAATTTATTATGTATTATATGCGTAAAACATTGCATTACGAATACTGATTGCTTCTTTTTGCAACAGTACCAACAATTTCTTTATTCGAACATATACTTTTTTAAAAATTATTTGCCTGATTATCTATTTATCAATTCTAATAAAAACAACAATTATCTTAATCAGACGTGTTTATTACATGCTATTAAAATATTTTTTTAATGTCTTATTTAAAAAAAATATATATGTAAATAAATTTTTTTATAATAAATTAAATTATTATATTTCAGCTATGCTGAGAGTTTTTGCGTACGGTTCGGTTAAACTAAATAGTTAAAAAAATGATTTTTAGAGACAAATTTGAAATTAATGACCTTGGGATAGGTAGGTTTAAATCTGGACTTATTGATTTTATTTAAATTAAATTAGTTTAATTTAAAAAATATAAGCTAAAGAAATAAATTAATTCGTTATAAAGTTAAAAACTATATTTTTATAAAAGTAAAGAAAAAATATTAACTAATTTTATAAATTTAAGGAAAAAATTATAAACTTTGTAAAATTATAATTTATAAATTAATAAATTTTAGCGTAATTCATACATTTGTAAGCCAAATCAGCTTAGTTTAATACCAATTTGCATAGCTATAATTTGCAAAGATATTATGTTATGAAACTTGTAAATAATACAATATTGCCTAACGTTAAAAAAGTTAAAATAAATTTAAAAAAAAATTAGTGGGAAAAAAAATGATTTTGAAGTACTATCGAGAAAAAAAAGTAGATGTGTAAAATGTGAGGGGAAAAAGAAGTAATAGTGTTGTAGTGGATCCACTTTGATGAAAATCCCGAACAACCAGATCCACTTTTCATTTCTCTTATTCTTCGTTTTTCCTTCAAATAATAGATTTTTAGGCTCCGAAATTTCGTCATTACACATTCTGAAATATACAAGTATGTTGGGATTGATCATATGTTCATTTTTGATCCAAAAATACTCATTTCGAAATGAGTACATAAACTTACTCATTTTTGAGAATACATATGTTCATTTTTGATCCAAAAATACTGATTTCGATATGAGTACATGGACTTACTCATTTTTGAGAATGCACATGTTCATTTTTGATCCAAAAATACTCATTTCGAAATGAGTACATGGACTTACTCATTTTTGAGTACTTCATTTTTTTCTGTGTAGAATATCAAAAATTGGAATTTTTTAAAAAGCAATTAGTTAAAGTTATCAGCAACTTTAGATCTTAAAGTTTTAATTTATGTTGTATTTCTAGATGAAGAATGTGTATCTATAAGATTATACGGTAAGAATCCACAACGTTAAAGTTTTTGAACAGCGACATTATAAATTTTAAGCTTAATTCAAGGCAATTCCTTCATGAGACGATACATTTTATCACATAAAATATTACAATTTCTCTAGTACCATTTTAATTTTAGGGTAATTAAACGGGTAATAAGGATAAAATGTTATTTCCATTTGTTATTTTTTGTAGCAGAAGATTCATATGCATGTTACATTAAATATTATGAAGAAAATTTATTTAAATATTTAGGATCGAAAAATTCTACTCATCTTGACATTTAGAAAATTAATTTTATTTAATATACAAAATCAAATGGTTGCAGGTAAACTAATTTATGCGTTTATAGTATTAGCTTCCATAAATACAATGCTATGCAGTTTTAATGATCATGTCTGTGGGTTTGAATTTTAAATGTCATTAACGAATCGAATTCTGTTGTTAAATGATTACGCAAATAATTTTCCAGTGAATGAAATCTGATGTGCATTATTTGAAATAAAAACTTCAAAAAAGCGTTTGTTAACATTGCATAGAAATTTGTCGGAAGTAACTTAAAAGCAGTTATTTAAAATTCTCAACAAGATCAGATGTTTTAATTTTAGTTCATCTTTATTTTCCCGATATAGAATGTTCATCCACTTCATTATGCCGTAAGAAAACTCAAAGTTTAGTATAATGAACTGCTATTTCATAATTACTTCAATCGTAATTAAAGATGATTCCTTCAAGATATCATAATTAAAAACACATTTAAATCTCGAGTAAAAAACGGAAAGGCAAAATTTCCCACAATATAATCACTAATTTGTCATATATTTGTATGCACAATATTTTAGCTAGGGAATAATTATAAATGTATATTAGATTTAAATCTTTTTTTTTTAATTTACTCGTTACAATTTTCTGTAGAAGAATAATAATGTAGTTATATTAAATATCTTCTATAAAAAATCAATCAATTATTTACGATTTGAAACTAATCGAAGAGAACCTAATTAAAAATTTTAATCAAACGTGAAATTCAGCTGCGACTAAATAAGTGAATATGTGTCAATGATAAGAGCTATTCCAAATACTATGCAATATGTTGTTAATATTCATTTGTCTTGTTGACATTTACAAATTTAATAAAGGAATACGACGATCGATTCAATTGCTTCTGCATTTATAAATAAGTTTGCAGCGGATAAAATACGTTTCATTGTATAAAATAACAACATTGTAAAGCCTCTTGTAAACATTATGTAGAAAAATTTTATTGGAAGTTAAATTCTAAGATCAGTTAGTTATAATTAAAATCAAGATTAGATATTTAGGTGAAAATTAATCTTGTCTTTCTAGATGTAAATATGAATCCATTATAGTATAGGTAAGTAAACACGTTTCATATGTTGAATCGAAATTGCATAATTAATTAAATGTAATTTCAAGACTTATGGGGCAATCAGAAAACATTTTCATCACAGACAAAGAAATATGAAGCTACGTTTTATCACCAATGTTTGTCACTATTGTGTAAAAATTTTACGTAAAACATTTCTGTTAGTGAAAAGTTAGAAGCCTAATTAAAGTTCACGACTGTTGAGCGTTTACTTGATTATTATTATAATTATAATTGTTACATCTTCCTTTCCATGTGAATAAAAAAATGTAAATTCCATTTGGTTTGAAATAATTTTATTGGGCATGTAATGGCAAGCAAAGTTTTTAAAAGAGATCTATTAATTTAAGTGAATATCAATCTTTTTTTTTTATATTTGCGTATTCATGCTAAAATACGTTGACAATATTTTTTATTATTATCGCTTAAACACCATACATATATTTTACTATTTAAATTTCAAGTAATTTGAATCTATATTTTAAAGCATAAATAATAGTCTTTTATTTATAATAATTTTTGGAATTTTATTATTACGAAAATATGATAATAATACTAATAATTCTTATTAAGATTCGCTACATACGTTGTCGTCAAACACTACCGGTGCTTGCAATAATGTATACGGGAGTTGCAACAATAGTTCGATAAATGAAATTCATGATTAAAATCGATTAATTGAAAAAAATTATTTTATAAAAATATGTGAAGAAAATTTTAGTTTTTCAATTACATCTTCTCACATGCTGCATCATTACTCGCAAAAATGTCCCATTTGATAAATTATGCGTAAAACTTCGTTTTAGTAAAAATCTCATAAAAATGTATGAAAAAAATGTATGAATGACGCATATTTTTCTTCATAGGGGCTCTTACATAGAGGTGCTCTTTCATAGAGGTGCTCTTACAACTGACAGACTTATACAATTGTATAATCTCTTTCATATTCATTCTCTTTCTTTTCAAGAACTACTTTTTTATATTAGAATGACGCAAAATGTAGTAGCTAGAAATATTCTATCAATCCCTGGTGAATTTATTGTTTTTTTATGAAACAGTTTCTGATCGTATTTCGGAAAAACAAGCAGAGAAACAGACAAAAATTTTGAAAACGCTCTTTTGAGTGTATGTAATCTAAATAAACTTATGAACTTAGAAAAAAATTGTATTATGAAAATAACACAGGAACTCCAATTACATTTCTAAATTATACATTTATAATTAAACTTTTGAATTTTTTGTCGTGATCATATATGCATAAATACATTTTAATTATTTATCTTATTTTAATGTGTAATATGTTTAATATCAGCATATTTCTGTATGTATATCAAACAAATATTTACATAATAATTTCTGCGTGATATTTTGGAGTTTAAATTTTAAGACAAGGAATTTATACTCTAAAATAGTTGACCACGCCCTGAATACAGGCCACATACCAGAATTTGCGAAGTCTGATGATTAAACTAAATTAAAAAACATACGTAAGTCGCATTTTTCTCGAGGACTGGCACACAAGATAAGTTTGATTACCCTTAAATGAAGCAGGCCATGTACTTATAGAGTGCATGATTTTGCAGTGACTTTAACTTCGACGTTAATTATTTTGGTATGGTTCCTTCTGTAGGTTGTTTTTAGTTTCATCTTTCATTACTTGAACGTTTTTAACACTTTCCTACATAATTGGAAAGTGTTTATGAATTCGGTTTATCTGTGTGTCTGTCTGTCCGAGCTCTAACTTGTAATATATCCGGATAAAGTGTAAATATATCCGGATAGTCATGCAATTGATATATGTTATTGAGGTTTACTATAGACTGTTCCGTATTGAAAATGAACTGTGTAGCACTTACACTTTTTTTACAGGGGCACTCAAAAGAATGCTGTTAAATTATGGGCTACGGGGAAAATCCTTTGCGGTGCATTTTATTGATGCGACACTATTTCAAATATATTGAAACTGATATACATCACTGAAGTGCACTAGAAGATGATTACTATCGAACATGGTATGTCTGTCACTTATAATTAGTTTACAGGGAAACTGAAAAAAAATCGATTACATTACGGTTTAAAGTGGAAAATCGTTTGCGTTGCATTTTTATCATGTTACACTATTACAAATATAAATGAAATTGATATCAATTTCTGAGATGCACTAAGACATGCTTTCTGTGGAATATTGGAGTGTAAAGCTTTTTTTCTTTCATTTACAGCGCCACACACAAGCATTTTTTTTACATAATGGTCTACGGGGGAAAAACTGTTTGCAGCATATTTTAATTGTGGTTTATTTGTGGCAGCTTACGGTGTATCAGCGTAAATTGATTAAAATGAGTTTTTAATCGCGTTATGCTTTTTGAACGTTAAATATATTTAGTATACCAAGAAAGGTTTATAGAATATAGATAAAATCGTAAACAGGGCCACGCAAAGAACTGAATAATACATGGCCGGCTATGATGATAATGTCTAGAAGTGTGATTTCAGCGTGTATTTGCCTGAATTAAACTATAGCTTAATATGTGGCGTGTATAAAAAGCTGACGGTAGTATACATAGAGCTGTACAAAATAATTCATATATGTTTCCGTCTATTGGTAGAAACTGCTGCAGGTGAATTTCCAACTGTGTTATATGTTTTATTACTACACAAAATTGTAGATTACTATAGAGTATATACAAATAGTATATAAATTAGATACAGAACTGCAGAAAAGAATTGGAGTACTTTTCCGGCTGTGGACGTTAATTGCTGAAATCTGGTTTGCAAGTGTGTTTTGTGTTTTTCTGAAATGTGTACTTAGATACCTTATTTACCTTATTAAACAGCGATGGTTTGTTAAAGTATTCTGTTAGTGTTGGAAAGTGTTTCATAATCTATGCTTGGTGCATGATTTTTCTTTCTTGTTACAATACTGATGAGCGGCTAATATTTGTCCAAAACATCTACGTTCTCTTTAAGGTTTTTAATGTGATTTTATTGATTATTTTTATAAATTGCCTTAATTTAAAGTATTAGTTTTCATATAATAGATTTCTATATTTCTCACAAATTATAGACCATTCCAGTAGTGTTTGCACAAAATTAGGAAAAGAAACTCACCATTCTGTGTATGTGGAATACTCTCTAGACTCCCTGCATTATGCACTACAATGCACTTTGATATCTGCTTATCATGTTAAAAAACATGACCAGATATCTCTTCAGGACAGGTGGATCTGTATCTTACATTATTTAATCTTATCCGATGTATGCATCTAGTTGAAAAGAATGATTTTCTTTTGCAGAACAAAAATCCCTATTTTGATGATCAAGTGTAGGGTTTGTCTCCGATAAAGATTATACAGGGTGATTCATAAAAGATGGGCAGAACTTTAAGGGGTTATAGTACACTTAAAGACAAATAATATTAAATAGGAGACTAAGGGTCCCAGACGTATTCCCAAGGAGATAGGGGGCATTAAAGTTTAGGGTCCGAAATTTCAAATGATTATAAAACATGGAAAAATTGGTCGATTCGTTTGCGGTTTTTGCAAAAAATTTTCTTTATGCCAGTATTTTCTTGAAATAAAATTTTAAAGTTCAATTTCAAAAAATGCCGATAGGGGGCGCTTTAGACTTTGGAGTAACAAACAACTATTTTTTAACGTTATTTTTTGTATTTCTTTAAATGATTTCGAAAGCTTAGACTTAAACTTAAATTTTGATCTAAAAATCTGAGTCCTAACGAGTAGTTAAGTAGCGTAAACTGAAATTTGAAATTTGAAACCCTTCTCCCCCCAGAACAAAAATCAGTTATTCCCGATCTTTGTGTCGTAGATTAGGCTCTAACTACTGCCGCGTTTTGCTAAAATTATTCTTTATGTCAGTATTTTCTTGAAAATAAATTTTAAAGAAAATTTTCAAAAAATTCCGATAGAGGGCGCTTTAGACTTTGGAGTAACGAACAACTATTTTATACCGTTATTTTTTGTGTCTCATTAAATGCTTTCTAAAGCTTAGACTTAAACTTAAATTTTCAGCTCAAAATCTGAATCGCTGAGCGTGGTTCAGTAGCGAGGGGAGGGGGTTCAAATTTCAACTTCTGAACATAGTTCAGTTTGCACTACTTAACCATGCCCAACGATTCTGTGCTGTGATACGAGGCAAAAATACAACTTTCGTCAAGGACTGCATAGTCGGAATTCACTCATAAAGGCACTGGCACAGTTGGAAATGTCGCTCATGCAAACGTTAAAGCTCCATTCCTGACGCTAGTCACCGGGTGAAGAAGGAAACAGAAAGTATGCAAATGTCAAATGGGGAAGAAGAAGAACACGTATGCAAAATTTCGACACGATTCAGGCATAAAAACCACTGAACGGTGAGTCAAGTGTAAGTCGCTGTAGTAATGAATCGGAAGATGGTTCCCTTCACGAATAAGGAAAAGGCTGAGATGCATTTAATTTACGGAGCGGCAGATGGAAATGGTGCAGAGGCACAACGAATGTACGGAGAGCGATTTCCTAACAGGCGGTTGCCTAACCGCAAAACTTTCGAGCGCTTGCACAGACAGTTGTGTGAGACGGGATCATTTCTCGCTTCCCGGTCGAATGCAGGTCGTGCAAAAAAGGACGAATCAGTAGTTGTTGCAGAAGCCATTCTGGATGTAGTAGCGGCGCAGCCAAGTACAAGTACACGAACAGTGGCTAGCCAGGTAGATACCTCACAGTCCACGACTTGGAGGGTACTGAAGGATGAACATTTGCTCCCGTTTCATGTGCAACGAGTCCAGAAACTGTCTCCAGGGGATTATCCAAATCGTATTGAATTCGCCCGCTGGTTTCTGCAGCAGAACGCGCTAAATCCACATTTTGGACGAACTGTGCTTTTCACCGATGAATGTACCTTCACACGTGAAGGTACATTTAACACACACAATGCACATGTATGGGCGGATGTCAATCCACATGCTACGTATCCACATGCTCATCAGAGACGCTTTTCCATCAATGTTTGGGCAGGAATCCTCGGAGACCACCTAATCGGACCGTACCTTCTTCCTGAACGCCTCAACGGTAAAACATACCTCACATTTCTGCAACATGTGCTGCCAGACCTGTTAAACGTTGTTCCTCCACGCATCCGGCGGGTCATGTGGTTCCAGCACGATGGAGCGCCAGCCCATTACGTACGAGACGTCCGCAACTATCTGGACATCACATTTCCGAACAGATGGATTGGTCGAGGTGGTCCTGTTGCTTGGCCTGCTCGCTCGCCAGATCTTTCACCCCTCGATTTCTTTTTTTGGGGACGATTGAAGGCTCTTATGTATGAGACACCCATTGAATCCCCCGAGGAACTGGTCGCCAGACTTTCCGCCGCTGTAGGGGAAGTGCTCGAAAAGCCTGATGTTTTCGCGAATGTTCGCCGTTCCATTCGTCGCCGTTGTTCTGCGTGCATAACCTCTGGTGGTCACAATTTTGAACATTTATTGTGATTACATGTTAATAAATATGCTTTGGTAACATAATCCTAATTTGTGTCTTTTTACCTCGTATCACAGCACACAATGTGTGGACATGGTAAACTGAACTATGTTCAGAAGTTGAAATTTGAACCCCCTCCCCTCGCTACTGAACCACGCTCAGCGATTCAGATTTTGAGCTGAAAATTTAAGTTTAAGTCTAAGCTTTAGAAAGCATTTAATGAGACACAAAAAATAACGGTATAAAATAGTTGTTCGTTACTCCAAAGTCTAAAGCGCCCTCTATCGGAATTTTTTGAAAATTTTCTTTAAAATTTATTTTCAAGAAAATACTGACATAAAGAATAATTTTAGCAAAACGCGGCAGTAGTTAGAGCCTAATCTACGACACAAAGATCGGGAATAACTGATTTTTGTTCTGGGGGGAGAAGGGTTTCAAATTTCAAATTTCAGTTTACGCTACTTAACTACTCGTTAGGACTCAGATTTTTAGATCAAAATTTAAGTTTAAGTCTAAGCTTTCGAAATCATTTAAAGAAATACAAAAAATAACGTTAAAAAATAGTTGTTTGTTACTCCAAAGTCTAAAGCGCCCCCTATCGGCATTTTTTGAAATTGAACTTTAAAATTTTATTTCAAGAAAATACTGGCATAAAGAAAATTTTTTGCAAAAACCGCAAACGAATCGACCAATTTTTCCATGTTTTATAATCATTTGAAATTTCGGACCCTAAACTTTAATGCCCCCTATCTCCTTGGGAATACGTCTGGGACCCTTAGTCTCTATTTAATATTATTTGTCTTTAAGTGTACTATAACCCCTTAAAGTTCTGCCCATCTTTTATGAATCACCCTGTATGTATTTTTTTTACTCTTTATTTTGGCTTTTTTTCATTTTTTATATTTTTTTCATTATGAAATTATCATAATGTAGAAATCATTATTCCTTATGTAACCATCATTTTATTTGTTCAAAATGGGAGGTTTCTCCTGTAGATTTTCTTTTGGGCCCAACCCGTTCGCGGGGACTTGCAGTGGTGTTATTATTAACCAACTGAGCTGCTCATCCCATAAAGCTTAATAGTACTTGGGGATCTTGTTTTGTCATGTTCCTCACCTCTTGTTCATGTAGCTTTCATCATTCAGCAGCAAATATCGGGTGTAATGGGACTCAAAAATCATCTTGCATAAAAATGTACAATTGCAGTTTAAGAAATGTTGCAAATCTAATAGAGATATAGTACGATTTAAAATAAATCATATAGTGTTGTGAACAATTTTTCCATTGCGATTAAAAAATTCTTATAGGTCTAGCAAATCCTATGGAAGGCCAAAAGGAACTGTCAGTTCATCAACCTTTGATGATTCTAAAGAGATTAGTTTCGTGAAAACGTCTTTGGTATCTTTATCTCAGGAAAAAAGTGATTCCGATCTCCATTGTGCAAGAACTTGAAAAAAAATAATTTTTTAAAGTTTAAATAGAGTAAAATTGTTTTAAATTAACTGAAAAGTACAAAGAAAAGATATTAAAAAATACTACAAGAAGAAATGTCTTGGATAGGATCTAGAAAAGTGAAATATTTAAAAATGCAAAATAATGTATCTAGATGTGTCAGATTGGTTGGTAATTTTACTGGCGTGATTTACAAAGTGAAGAACAATATATTTTAATTTTTTCTGTTTTTTTTTTTGCTGTTTGGTAATGGTTTGCGCAGTCCTTCAATAACAAGGAAAAATACATGATGTATTTGTAAAGGATCACATGAAGGACATAGATTACCAAAAGTTTCTTATTAACCACTTTTTTACAAGTTTCGGAGAAAAAATTGGAAAACTACGTTTTAAGTTTCGACGCAGTAACCCGATTCTTTCGACAAATTCCACGTTTAAGAGATTTTATGAAATGTTGTGCACATTACATCTGCTGTAACTCTACAGAAATCATAGACGAGATATGCATATGCTGGTGGAAAACAATACAATTTAAAAGTGAACTAAAACATGCATTACTTTCAATGATGTACTATCGGTTTGCATTACTTGCAGAAATCGTTCATTCAATTTAAAAGAAAGAATTTATAAACAGCTTCGGAAGAAAGGGGGGGGATATCCTATTGAAACTAATTTTAACGTATGAAGCATAAATGTATTTTGCAAAACGAACTTTTTATGTAATGTTTTCTTTTTTGTATTTATATTTGTGGGAACAATTTTTTTTCATGGTACTTTGCTTTTAAGGATAGAAACATCCTTAAAAAATTACCATGAAAAAAATGACAATTTTTAATGATGTACTATCGGTTTGCATTACTTGCAGAAATCGTTCATTCAATGGAAAAGAAAAAAAATATATATATATAAATATACTCGGAATAAAAGGAGAATTTTTCCTATTAAAACTAATTTTAAAACTATAGTTCATTTGATGCACCTAGTATTTTGTAAAACAAATTTTTTATATAATGCTTTCTTTGTATTTATATTTTCTGTAACAATTTTTTCATGCTAATTTGCTTTAAAAGATGTTGATAGCTTATATAAAACATTATTTAGTATTTTATTGCATTAATTTTATACAAATTGTAAAATTTTGGGGTTGGCATATCATTTTATAATGCACTGTATTAATGACAAATATATATAAATTCAATATCAATAATATTTTTGTTGGCATTTAAATTTCCACTCAAATTTCCACATCATTCTACACTCTTGCGAAAATTTTTATTAAAATAAAATGAACTACTAATCGTTGTTTTATAGATACTTCAGTAACATACATTTGATGTGATTTACATTAAATAAACAATTTTATGTTCAAATAGATTTTGTGTGTTATTTCTTGATGTGAACTTAACATGATTTTTATTCATGATTTTGTTTCATTTTCTCTTGATTTTATGCCTTATTTTTGATAATAATAATTTATTGTAGATTTCTTTGTTTCAAAATCGTTAGTAACTAAAGTAATTCACTAATCTATAATCTCAAATAACTGTAATCTCAAAAATGAATTTATTTATGAAAGTAACGGATGTTCACAAAACATTCATTAAAGTAAGTAGTTTCTATAAAAATATAAATTTTTAATAGCTACCTATGATGAATGTTTCTAAAGTTTCAATAGGAATAAATGTTCACGAGTTCTTCATATCATTTCCAACTTACGTAATAAAGAACATTTTTGTAAACAGTAGTATAGTTGAACATACTTTAAAATATGAACCCATTAGTTAAATTGCATTAACAAAATATAATTATCTATGTCATTACCTAATTTTCACACATTTATGCTTCATGTTATGCTGAAAGCTAAGAGGTTAATGAGTTCTTTCGTTTTGTAGTAATAATGATACTGCATATTATAATAATAAAGACTATGGAACATTTAAAAATTGAAATGAATAAAAATGAAATTATTTGTAGTTTATCTATTTCTTTCAATTTTTTCAATTGTTTCTTTAATTTAATGATCAATTTTACAGTGACAAAAGAATGTTACATTATTTATGGTTCTGCATTTTGTCCACATATTTACTTTAAAAGTTTTATTATTCTTCTTATTAAATTAATAAGTAGATTAAATATAAGAAGTAAAAACTAGGGTTTCATTTTGTTTTTGATTTATCATATTTCAATTCCTGACCATCCGGGTGTTCAATCGTCCCACAGAGAAAATCGTGTGTAATTTAATAAACCAAACCCAATGATGCCAGCTGATCATATATAGTTTTGATGATCTTCTGTAAACTCAGAAATAAAAAAAAACCATGTGACTTCTCACAGAGCACTGTGAGAAATCACACTGTTTATGGTATAGAACACTATGAAATGTTCTGATTATCTTTGTCCATATAAAATCTTCTATTTCCCTTATTAATTTTATTATCGTTGTCTGCAATTTGCTTCTCTTTTGATATTTTTTTCTTTGTACTGTCCCCTTTTTTAAATTGGCGATTCTGAAACTTCAGTTAATAGATTTTCAGAGATATTTGCAATTTTATATAAACGGTATGAACGGATTGTCTAGAAATTTCTAGATTTCTTTCAATACATGTTGATCCATTTTGTATTCAAATATCCTTTTTCTTGACATTACGGTAATTTTGTAGACGTCAAATAGAATCAAATTATTTTATGTTGATCCATAAAGATTAATTTGGTAATAATGTTTCATTTGTGTGGTTCTGTATCACTTACATTTTCTCTCGACGTCCATTGTTACTGATCATGAAACCAAACTTTTACATTTTCCAGAAATGTGATTATTACCAAAATATTTCATAAAATATATGATATTTCCTTATTATAGAGAGAATATTTCCATTTGATGATATTTAAATGAATATTAATTTCGTAAATGGTCAATTAATTCGCTAATCATTACTGCAAATCTAAAATTTAAAGTATGTTTCTGTAACTGTTTTGAAATTTGCAATGAATATGGATTACCCTTTACTAAAGGAGTGTCGCAACCGAAGTTAGCTAGGGATATTATTAGTTACGTTTAATTAAAGATGGATGAATATTTTTGCAACTGTTCTGACTTTTTTAATGAATGCACTCAGAGACAAAAGTAATTAAGTTAGGTAACCAAGTACTTACATATATTTCAAGAAATTCAACTTAATTGAAAACGAATGATTCTGTAATTAGTCTGTATTTAAATAACGGATATATTTCAGATACACAGAGTGTCTCAAAAACATTAAAAAGTGCTCTAATATTTTACTTGTGTGATGTATTTACATAGGCAATGGAATTGGCAAAAGCGTTCAAAATAAACTACGAATTAAGCACAGTTAATTTAGTTAGACATTTTAAAATTTTATATGGTCCTGAGTACTAAAAATTATATTTAGGAAACCGTCCAAGCTTTGATAACTACAACAGTGAAAATTACATTCTTCTATGACCAAAACGCACCAGAATACTTTGACCTTTGTGAAATTTCGATGTTTTAGGGCACTAAAAAAGTCCTACATTCCGTTTCTTGTGTCAAAATTTCATAAAATTCAAAGTATCATAATACGACGATTTTGGTCGTAGAAAAATGGAACATTTACTGTGGTACATCTCAGACCATGTAGAAAATTTTTCTAAATATAGTTTATAGTATTCAAGTACCGTATAACAATTTAAAAAGTATAAGTTTTGACAAAAAAAAAAGTTAGGACTATTTCATCTACATAATCTTATTTCCTAAAATATTTTAATCACTTTTGCAATTTATGTTGCTTACATATCTAAAACAGGTAAAAATTAAAATTTGTTTCAGTATTTTGCCCCTTTATAGAAATAGAAACAACAGTCAGATACTGAAATATATGTTAGTACATTCAGTTAACCCCTTGACCATGTCCCCGTACGATGCGCACGTTCTTGAAACTGCGCAGGCTTCATACGGTACTTTAATTTCAACACTATTTCTGAATAGTAATATTTTGTTTATTTAAATATCGAAATTAATCAAATAATTAACACAAATGCTACTACTTGTATTAAAATGTAAATTCTGAATGAAAAGTGGGTACCAAAGACGACATAGATAGTGTGTTAAATTTAAGATGAAAAAGCCGTGTTGCAATTGCTCTGACCTCTTGCAATAAATGGGGATTATCGTTGTGGAAATGAACAGAGTATCCAGGTTCTTGCACATATTCTACGATATTCAATTCTATCAGTACTCAAAATCATTTTTCCAAATTAATCATCGTAAAATACTAATATTTCTTGTGACGAAGATTCCTAAAAATATCAAATTTTAATTAAAATTTGCAAACATTCATTGTTTTAAAAATGTATAATTATTGTACAAAATTACATAAGCAATATAATATAGTACAATAATTTAAAAATACAATTACTTTGTATCAATATTCTAAACAAATAATGATTCATTTATTTTAGTTTTCAACGTTAAGTAAGTTTTGAAGCTCATTTCTGACACAATTTTTCGAAGGAAATTAATAAGAAAGATAATTTAGAAAACTCGGCGTCATAATAAAATGAAAGTAATATTATTTTGTATAGTTAGATTCGTTTCATTTTCGGAATAATATGCTTTCTATTCAAAAAGAAACATCTAATATTATTAGTGAAATATAGAAAAACTAATTAGTAGAAATGTAGCATATAACTGAGTATATTACATTTCTACTAATTTGAAACTATATACACAATAATTAAATTTAGTATTTTGGTTAGTTACTTTGATAATTTTTATAAAATTTTAGGGTTAAATAAAATAAAAGTAAATAAAAATCAACAGTGGTTTCGAATTTTGGGCGTGAAAATTTTTAAATCTAGCGTAATTTTACAATGGTGAATGTTACATTTAAGTGAATCGATGATTTCATTGGCTGTTTTTTTATCAGTTCTTTTGGTGCTTAAGCTAATTATAGCATTTATGTTTAGATTTCAGGTAACATCTTGTTAGACGATCTAAAGTTTGTGTTATCTGTTTGCATTGTCTCAATCGCATTCGAAGAGAGATAAATGCCAAAATGATGCACGGCCGTTGAATACATACTTACATAATATATAAAATTTCAAAGTTTTAGTACAAAAATAACTATTATATACTTTTTAATAAAATGCGCTCAATATTTATCTCTGATCATAGAAGTTAATAACAGAAAGAAATGAATTTTAAGACACAAACTAACGAATATTTTTAACGAATATTTTTTCCAAGCAACGGATCTATGATTGTTAAATCGTATTAAAAGTCATATTAAATCGTATTAAATCATATTAATCGTATTTCTTTTATGACCTAAATAACAATATTTTCTCCACCAAAATTATATATTTAAAATCAATATTTCTGAGCCAACATTATGCACGGTCGTTGAATACAAACTTTATATAATATATAAAATTTCAAAGTTTTAGTACAAAAATAACTATTTTTATATTTAATTAAATGTGCTCAATGTTTATCTCTGAGCATAGAAGTTAATAATAGAAAAAAAGAATTTTAAGACACAAGCTATCTAAAAATTTATATTTTTTTAACAAAAATTTTCCCAAGCAACACATCTATGATTGTTAAATCATATTAAAAGTACAAAACACATGCATAATTTTAAGTATGTTAATTTTTTTTTAAAGTTGTAAATAGGTATAATGTTTACAAAAGTGAAAAAATAAAAAATAAAATATTCAACTGAACCCTTTAAACCCTTGAAATCATTTAAATACACCCAAAGGAAGCGCACGTTGAACGGCTGTCGAGCGACTATTGTTGTACTGAGCGTAATACTGATGAAGACGCTCAAATGTTCGGCGATCCAACAGATTCCTAACCGGGAATCGTTCCTTTGAGCAGCCGCTCCATTACCTTTCGCAGCCCAATACATGAAAAACATGCCGATAAGTTCCGAATTGGTGTAACGATGCATGTTTTTCGAAATTTATGCGAGGAATGACAATTCCAGCCAGCGAAACGCTTTTATCCACCGAACTCAATAGCGCCCTCTAATGCCTGAACGCTGCATTTCCGCACCCATTTCCTTTACGAAATCTGCTTATTTAGGTTTCATCTACCTGCCTTTACATTTTTGACACATAGTTCTGAACCACCCTTTATATTAAATAGAGAATCAAAAATTGGAAAGTTTAATTATGCAAAACATTTTCTAAGTGATATATATTATTTTTCAAAATATATATTTTTAATGATGCCCATGTTTTTATTCAGAATTGTGTGTGTGTAGCTTCGTTTTAAGAAAAGTAAACTTTAAAATGAATACGTTGACTGAATAGTAGAAATAAACAGACATACTGATGAAAGAATCATATAAGTATCATTTGGGAGCAGCTAAAAATTATTTCCTTTTTTTTTTCATCAAACTTTTAGTGTTTACTTTCTTCAGCTTTAAAGTGGCAGAAATATTTCCTTCAAAAATAAAGTATGTTATTCTAATAGGGATCAGGTGTCTCGAGTAAAGTATGTTTTCTCGTCTTATAAAAATACAGAACTTTCACATAACTTATATTTCTCGAAATACTTTTGTACGTAACTGGGGGGTTTCGAAACATATATATCTACATACATACATACATATGCGAACACACACACATATATATATGTTACTGTCAGTATGATTAAACCGGTCCATATTAATAATAACCGGTTATTATTAATATATAATAATTAAAAACAGATTATATTACATAAAATTGTTTGCATTAATCACATAATCTCAAAATTGAAAGAATAATATAACCTAATTCTTAGAGAGAGATTTTTAACAAATTGTAGCAATTAAAAAATTCTCTAGTAGTAAAAAAAGTCAGTAAAAAAAAAAAAATCCTAACGGTATAGAGAATTGCGGTTAATTAAAACAAACATTTTAATTAATAAATGTTACTTACAACTCCATTTTAAACTAAAGTCAAGAAAAAGTTATATCTTCGATACAGAAGGGAACTATAAATACATGCAACAAGAAATGCACAGTATCTATGCTACTTTTATTATCTTTGAAGAATGATCAAGTCTCTTTCAAAACATATCTAAATTAACTTATATTTACAAGCACAGTTACGAGCTGCGTCTAATTTTAGTAAATAATTAACCGAACATTCAAAACTTGGAAAGCGTAAACATAAGCATATTTTATTAACGGCTGACCAAGCTAATTAAAGTAATGAACATAATTCAGTTTATAATTTGCAACAGTTTCAACATTCGTCAGTGAAAGAATAACTTAAAATTATGAATCAAGTAATAGTTATTATTGCTAGAAGATCCAAATTGTATATAGAACATCATAAAAATATTACTTCTATATAAATACCATATAAAATAGCGTATTTATCAAAGAAATTAATAAAGGCTTTTGGCTATATATCCCGGACCTCAGTATTAGGCACACCACTTCATTGTGATAGATGCATTATACGTAAAAAAAGGGAAACATATGTAATTAACATTTATAATTAAAAAGCTGGGTATGCATTTGATTTAATATCCTATTTACATCATATATATATATATATATATATATTTAGCTTACAGGGTCTGCATTACACCCCCTTATTCAATGATATTTGCTATTCCCGACTCTTCGAATAAATGGACATAAGAAATTGGAAGCCAATCGGATAATTCTGACGAAGTCTACACTTGTTTTGTCTAAACTAAGACGGATTACGTACACCTCTCCCCCCTACATATATTCGATATACAAACTCTAATTCAAGAAGCAAACTTATAACTCAAATTTAATGCGTTAGATTTTTATGTTTCATAATCAAAGAGTTCAGAATATTTTACATATTCTACGAAAGGTTAAATTTTTGTAATTTAAATTAAGAAGGGTGGGGGGGGGGGGGGGGTGAGAGACAAATTGCCAATAATAAAAGAACTATTAATTGAAATAAATAAAGAAGCTTAAAGTGTGATTATACTTCTAATATGGTGTCCCGGTTACAGTATTTCCGAGTTATCTGTGAGAATGATATAATTAAGGTATTTTAGATATCAATTTTGTATTTAGATTTCTATTTTGTATTCACATTTCTAAATATATTCTGATGTAAACGGAGGTAAAGTTAGAAATGTGTTAATTGAAATGTTCTGATCAAAGCTATAAATACCAAACACTTAAATATTTTCACTTAAAAATGTGAGATAATTTAAACTTTTTGAAACCACTTTCTGAAATGAAACAAATGATTTTTAACACTTTTCCAACCTAGTTGAACAGTGTTTATGAGTTCGGTTTGTCTGGCCGTTTATCCGTGCTCTAACTCGCATAAATCTACTCGGATTGCCCAGAAATTTGTGTATGTTATTGTCGTTTACTATAGCATATTCCCTATTTCAACTGAAGTGTGTAGCACTTATAGTTTATTTACAGGGATAGTCAAAAGTATTCCGTTAAATTACAGTCAATGGGAAATAATCGTTTCAAGTGCATTTTGATGATGCTACTTCATTTAAAACATGATGAAATTTATATATAATTATGAAGCGCATTAAAACATGCTTTTTGTAGAATATGGGGTGCAAAGCATTTATTATTCATTTTCAGGGTTAAACAAAAGAAATCTGTTACACATTGTTCTATGGGGAAAAATCGTTTGCAGTGAAATTTAGTGCTTTTTCACTATTTCAAACATACTGAAATTATATGCATTTCTGAGGTGCACTATAAATTGCTCTCTTGAATGTGTGGTGTGCATTGCATTAATTTACAGGGACACACAAAAGATATCGGTTACAGTAGATGTGCGATATTTACAGTCTACGTGTGATAAGTGCGTTTTCAACTTTTGTTTGCATTTTTAAGTTTAGCAAAATGTTTTCATAATACGTGTGTGTTTATAAACTCGGTTGTTCATATACAGGGCTACACTAGGGAGTCCGTAAGTATTACAGACTGTAGGAGTGAATTGCTTAAGGATAATTTTTATTGTGTTACGCATTTTCCTGCTGAACTATATTTAGTAGACTAATAGAAGTTTGTGGAATATAAATAAATTCCTATACAGGGCTACGCAAAGAAAAAGATACATTGTCGTTTACGGTTGGTAATTGCTGCAAGTGAGTTTTAAGTTGCCATTAGCTTAACTTTAGTGTGTACAAAAGTCTTCAGATAATATACAGGGCTGTACAATAGGGTGGAACGAATTTTTTTTTTAAATTTTCAATATGTTATAGTTTTCAAAAGTTGCCTTTGATCAAAATAACGACTGAAATTAAATATTAGCGTAATTGGATTGAGGTGCCGCAAGAAGGGTAAAGTTTAGGTTTTTATTAAAATTTTGACAATTTTCGCAATTATGTTAAATTTTTTATTTTTATTTTTTCAATATGGTATATTTTTTAAAAGTTGCTTTTGATCAAAATAAAGACTGAAATTAAATATCTGTGTAATTGGATTATGTTTAGAGATGCTGCAAGAAGGGTTTTTATTAAAATATTGACAAATTTTACAATTATGTTGAAATTCACAACTAAGTACTGAATACACTTGTACTAAAAAATAAAAAAAAATACATTTATACATTGTTTTTAATCAGAAAACATGCTAAACTGACTGCATAATACATTTTAATGAAAAAATAATAAAACATAAAGAGTATACAATTAGGTAGAAAAAGAACGAAGTTCTGAAGAGGACACAGTTGTAGATCCCAATTTTGCTAGTGCATCTACGTCAAATGTCTCTGAAACGTCAAGTAATCAAAATCATAGTCAAATGCGCATATATGCTTCTCCCCTTCTGGTTTTGGACTTTCTAAGGATTAACGGAATATTGGATCATGTCTGACTTCGTCAAGCAGTTGGAGGATAAGCCACAACAACAACAACAAATTGCGATGCGTGACTTCTACTTCCGATCGACATTGATATAAGATAAAATTGCTGCAACAATTGCAACCGCCGCTCTGCAGGATGTTGGTCTGATTAGTGATGAAGAAAGAAGTATAGTAATTATCATGAATGGAAATTAGACGAGAGCGAATAAAGAACCGAATAAAAAGAAAACTGCCCAGTTAAACTGAGGGCATTGAGCTCACAGGCTATTCACACTAATTGTATATTATACTCGTATTTCAAATAATTTGAAATAGGCCCCTCGAAAAATAAAGAAATCAACAATATATTAAGGGGGGTAATCCCCCCCCCGTTACCCCCTCATAGTTAACTAATGAACCCCTTAAACTAATCAGGGAAGCCTCTTAAGACAATGAATATATGTATACAAAATTTGAAGAAAATCGGATAATGCTGCATGAAAAACCCATTTATATAAATTAAGGGGGATTAGCCCCCCGTTCCCCCCCTTTATACTTAACCAATCAATCCCGAAAACTAATCAGGGAAGCATTTTAACCCAATGAACCTATAAATAAATTTTGAAGGAAAACTGAATAATTCTGCATGAAAAATCCATTTATATAAATTAAGGGGGGGATTAGACCCCCGTTCCCCCCCTTTATACTTAACCAATCAATCCCGAAAACTATTCAGAGAAGATCATTATCACAATGAACTTATAAACAAATTTTGAAGCAAATGGGATAATTCTGCATGAAAAACCCATTTATATAAATTAAGGGGGAATTAGCCCCCCGTTCCCCCCTTTAATACTTAACCAATCAATCTCGAAAACTAATCAGGGAAGCGCCTTAAGACAGTGATCCTATAAACAAAATTTGAAGGAAAACGGAATAGTTCTGCATGAAAAACCCATTTATATAAATTAAGGGGGGGATTAGACCCCCGTTCCCCCCCTTTATACTTAACCAATCAATCCCGAAAACTATTCAGAGAAGATCATTATCACAATGAACCTATATACAATATTTGAAGAAAATCGGATAATTCTGCATGAAAAACCCATTTATATAAATTAAGGGGGTATTAGCCCCCCATTCCCCCCCTTTATACTTAACCAATCAATTCCGAAAACTATTCAGAGAAGCGCATTATCACAATGAACCTATATACAAAATTTGAAGAAAATCGGATAATTCTGCATGAAAAACCCATTTATATAAATTAAGGGGGGATTAGCCCCCCCCCCGTTTCCCCCCTTTATACTTAACCAATCAATCCCGAAAACTAATCAAGGAAGCGCCTTAACACAGTGATCCTATAAACAAAATTTGAAGGAAAACGGAATAATTCTGCATGAAAAACCCATTTATATAAATTAAGGGGGGATTAGCCCCCCCCCCCCCGTTCCCCCCCCCTTTATACTTAACCAATCAATCTCGAAAACTAATCAGGGAAACGCCTTAACACAGTGAACCTATAAACAAAATTTGAAGGAAAACTGAATAATTCTGCATGAAAAACCCATTTATATAAATTAAGGGGGGGGGATTAGCCCCCCCCCCTGCCCCCCCTTTATATTTAACCAATCAATTCCGAAAACTATTCAGAGAAGCGCATTATCACAATGAACCTATATACAAAATTTGAAGAAAATCTGATAATTCTGCATGAAAAACCCATTTATATAAATTAAGGGGGGGTTAGCCCCCCGTTCCCCCCCTTTATACTTAACCAATCAATCCCGAAAACTAATCAGGGAAGCGCCTTAACACAGTGAACCTATAAACAAAATTTGAAGGAAAACGGATATTTCTATGAAGAGCTATCGCGTTACGTACGTACATACGTACATACATACATACATACATACATACATACATACAGAACCGGCGGGCACATAAGCTCTCAGGCTTTGATAGCCTGTGAGCTAAAAAGGTTTGTAGATGAAAATGTAAAACTAGTGACAGAAGGGAATTTTTTTTTATGATGTAAGAAAAGACAAGACTACTGTGCAAGAGAAGAAAGGAACTAAGTATTACAAAAGAACTGTTATCGAAGAACATATATCCCTTGCTGCAGAGCCTGGATCAAAGTTTTTAGAATACGTAAAACCTATTTTTGGCACTGGAAAAGGTATCAAAGACAGCATAAAACCATTTTTAATGGCAACAACAAATACTTAAACATTACTGCAATTGTACACGATGGAACTGCCCCGAGCACTGGATTGAATAATGGAGCGATTGCTTTATTGGAAAAAAAAAATATGAAACCCACTGCAGTGGCTTGATTTGTCTATTTCATGCAAATAAACTTCCCGTACGTCATCTATTTTGCTTCCAAGATGGAAAAACTAAAGGTCCAAATGAATTTGGAGGTAAAATAAAAAACAGCTAGAAAAGTGTTATGAACTTCCAATGATTGAGTTTTCACCTTTTGAAAATAACATTCCATTGCTAAAAATTAAGGATAATTTTAGTATGGACCAAAAATATTTGTTAGAAATGTATGTAACACAATCTCCGTTGGAAGTTGCTCTTCTGATTTGTCTATGAAGCAACCAGAAAAACTTTGTCATTCACGATGGCTTGCCTTAGTAAATATAATACTTCGCTTGTATGTGGGTGCAGAATATCCATCACAAAATCTCAAAATACTGACTGAGTACATTTTGGAAGTGTATGCAACTGTTTTGTTTAACATAAAAAAACCATCTGATATCAATGGATCGAAGCGCTTGTGAAAACTTGTCAGTTATTTACGTTATCTCAATTAGACTCTTAAAAATGTAATTGATCCAATCAGTCAAATAAATGCATAGCTTGCAGAAGTCATGTAAGAGGGTTTGTATTACGCCGGATTGTAAAAGCAGGGTCTGGAAATGAAGTGGGCATCAGAAAAACTTAATTCCTGTATAAACTTTGGTGTCACGTATTATATTGATGTGATTCAATGCCATGATGTGAAAGTAACAGAACCTCCAATGACGATGCATATTTCTGATGACAAACTAAAGCAGTAAATAAAGCAAGCAAAAAAGTCTGATCATGAAAGTCAACTTATTGTCTTAAATTTTTCCCCACGTCACACACAAGCAGATGCAAGGATTGTTAAATTTGTTTAATAAGTTACCGAGTCATCCTTTCCCGTTTGTAGCACTTCTGCAAAAGATGCATTGATGAAAACCAAAACACATTTTCAAAAGATATTGGCAAAATTTGAAACAAGAAAACAATCCAATGTGTTAGTGTGATTACTATGGACTTTTGAAAAGAATAATCTTTCTTAAAAATAATGTTTTGCCTTTAAAAACATACAGTCACACTTCTCTTAACGGACACCCTTATATACGATCATTCCTCTCTTGCGGCCAAATTAAAATTTCCCAGTTATAATTAACCTCACGTTGTAACTAACAACCAATCTCCTGCAGTCACCTCAATTATTCAGACATTTGTTTTGGTCCCATAAATGTCCGTTAATCAGAATTTTTAGTCTTTAATTTTTTTTTCTAAATAAGTGCGATTTGAAGGTACGATAATTAAAAATTGCATTTCTTTCATTTCAATGTCGTACTATAAGAATATGTTACTGTAAAATTAATAAAAAGTAATATGATGAAAATTGCTAAATTCTACAAAATAATTTTTTCTGTAATGGCATCTAAAATTTAGTAATACATAGAATGTGTATGTTTTTTCAAAAGTATCATATTTTGAATATTCTGTATACAAAATATATGTATATTACTTTAACGATCAAGAAAATATTTTTTTTTAAATATGCAAATTTTATCGTCTTTTTTTTATAGAAACGTCCATTTTGAAGGCCTTTACGGCACCTGAAAATATTTTTGTACAGCAACAAAATTTCATATTCTTCATTCTAATCCCAAAAGGCAACTTTTGCCGACTATAGCACATTTCTACGTGAAAAAAAAAAAATTAACCATTATTTTCGTTCCACCGTACTGCACAAAAGGTTTCGAGTGCATTCCCACCGATTACCGAAAGTTGCTAAATGTGAATATTCTAACTGAACTAAATTTTATCATGCTATATATACACATCTATTGATCATATACAGGGCTGCACAAAATAATTCGACTATTTTTTTGACACTGGAAGATAATTTTGAAAACTGTATTTTTCAATGTGTTATATATTTTCTAGCATATCATCTTTCAGCTTGTTTCGTTGCAGTTTTCTAACTGTGTTGGAAAGTGTTTCATAATCTATGCTTGACGCATGATTTTTCGTTCTTCTTTAATCATTGCTTAAATAGAGAATTTATCACTACTAACACCTCCCCCTAACTTGTTAGGTAATCATCCCTCGGAAGGGCTGTGGTCAACTAAAATAATAAACAGATTTTTTTTTCTCACAATGCTGAAGATTTAAAAAGTATTCTCACACATCAAAATTTCGATAATTATAAATGATGTCTTTTTATACCGCATTTCAAGTGAGGCATATATCCTTATACTGATAGAGCATGTATCCTTTTAATCCGGGATAGATGCCCCAGCCAGTAGCTCTGGAAGTAGGAACAAATATGGTTGCAACCTATAATTAACACATTTCTCGATACCTGTTTCAACAACATTCACTAAATATTTCATGAAAAATCTCTAGTAGTTACATTATATTTCATCTTCTACTTGTCCCTATCGTACAAGAATATAAAACAAAAGCCAAAATTACATTCTTTGAAGAATATAACTTTTATTTGAAGAACTAAATCGCTATAACTTCGTCTACTACGTTTAATTTTAATTTTAATTTTAATTTTAATGCCTGAGGAAGACCACTCGGCTGAGGGCGAACCCAGCCGTTGAGCGTTTAATGTCTTCCCCGGCTAGCTCCCCGGCACGCAGAGATTAAACGTGGCAGTACAAAATCCTGCCGGGCAAAGCCCCACGCGACAGGCGGCAGAAACTAAAGACAGACAAAAAAAAAAAAAAAAAAATTGCAAAACAAAAGTCTGTCGCTGTGGCCAGCGTCACCACGCGACATGCAGCGACAGACAAGGTGAAGGGGGTGATGTGCAGTTCGGGGGTACGACTGTACCAGATGTAACAGTTCGAGTACGACTACACCAGGTGATTGCAGTGACCCGTATGTGATCCCCACGCGACAAGGAGCGCCACACCAAATGCGCTGAGACCACGTACGGGCGGTGAAAGCAGATGATGATATAGTTTGATGTGGAGGTGGTAGAGGGTTGAGCTAATATGGTTCATACATGTGAGAATGGTATCCCCACGGTGGCTCACGATTGTTTGAAGTGTCGATGTACTGGGTACGTCTCTGTTGGTTGTTGTGTGCAAACTGTTGTCGGTGGAGTGTTGGTGGCTGCTGATGTGACTGTGGTGCTGATGTAGTGTAAGATGATTTTGGGGTGAATTCCTCGTCAAGTTGGCGTCTGAAAAATTTGTAGAGTCTTCTGTACACTGTGCAGGTCGAGTCAGATGCCTGATGCTGTGTGTTGAAGTGGGTTCTTTCTTTCTTGTTGTGATCATGGCAGTTTATGCAGCAGGGTGGTTTGGAGCAGTTGGAATCATCATGATTTTCCGCGCAGTTGGCACATGTTGGTAGCTCACTCTTGCAGTGTTTTTCGGTGTGCTTTAGTGACTGGCAGCGTCTGCAGCGTGGTACGGTGGTGTGTGGTTTCAGGAAGTAGGATTTGAAGCCAATGATGAGGCCTCCATCCTCTATAATTGAGTGCCCTAGTGTCTTAGGAATTAGAAGGATGAGGTCTTTTGCAGCATCATTTCTTCTATTTTGAAGTGTTTTCAGGATGTTTATTTCTTCTGCGGTTATTTCAAATCTTGTTGTTATTGCTGCTTTGATGGTTTCTTCTGGTGTGTGTGTCGGTACATTCAGGAGGATCATTTTCTGCTGTGGAAGTGTTTTTGGGACTGCTTGTAGTGTTTTATTAAGATCTTGATGTCGGTGTATGTCGTTTTTCAGTGTGTTGAGATCGTTGATAGTGTTGCATTCTACTTCGATGCAGTTTCTTTTTCTTGAGATGTTGTTTGGCTGAATTGGAGATATATATGTGTTTTGTTGTAGGGTTTTATCAATATCATTACATGTGATGTCTTCTTTTCCTTTTATTATGAGTGTGTGTCTAATGGCGTTTTTGCGGAGTTTCTTCTTGCATTGCTGTGTGTGCGCTTGGCTGGATGTGGGCTTTATGTTTTCATCTTGTAGTGCTGGTGTGTTGTCTGTTGTGGCCGGTGTTTTCTTGCTGATGGTGTTTTGGACTGCATCAATGATTTCGGCTGTGTTGAGGAGCTTCTGCATTAATTGCTGATAGTTCTGTTGTGAGACTTCTAGATGTTCTTCCAGGCATCGAACCCGTTCTGTCAGTGTTGTGATCTCATTTTGGAGTGCTAGCATTTCTCTTAGGGTGTGTGTGTCTATTTGATCTACGTGATTTAGAATTGTTTTGAGTGATGGTAGACTTTGTTTTTCTGGCTGACAATTTCTTTCTAGTCTACCTGCTATCTGTATGAGGATTCCCCTGGCTTTGTTGGTGAGTTTAGCAATAGTAACGTCTTCCTTCTCCTCCTTGTAGAGGGAGGAATTGCTCATATGATGATGTTTTGATTTTAGTGAGACTCTCAACTGGTCATCTGTGTCTTCTTCAGTGCTTGACGGAGCTTCGACCGAAGGTATTTTGAAGGTGGGAAAGGAATCCTTGCGTGACATTCTAGAACCTTTGTTATTTTTGGTGTTGCTTTTAGGAGTGTGGCTCATGCTAGCTGTGGAAAAATTTTGAGATGAAGTAAAATAGACTACAGACCCTTGGGCACGGGCAACACTCTTCCTGTCCATGATGTCTCCATAGGCTTGCAGCATGTTTCTAATGAGAGAAGGTGAGTGACGAGAATTTTTGGGGTGTTTGCCATGCACTACTAATAGGAAAAAGAGGTCACGGAAAGAATGGGGAAAGCTGAAAAGAAGGGGCTGGAACAGAGCCAGCACCAGCAAGACGCATGCCCGCAGAGTGGCCACTTGAAAGTATTTTGCGTACTAAAAAGAGTTAAAGTTAATTTGAGTTAAGTGTTCAGTTCTAAAAATTGGTGAAAAATGACAAAGTTATTTTGTGGAGAATTAGTTAGAGTCCAATTGGGGTGTAAAAAAGTTAAAATTTATTTGAGTTAGGTGTTCGGTTTTAAAAATTGGGTGAAAAATGACAAAGTTATTTTTTTGTCGAAAATTTGTTAGAGTCCAATTGGAGTGTAGAAATGTTAAAGTTTAATTGAGTTAGGTGTTCAGTTAAAAAAAGGTGAAAAATGACAGTTATTTTTTTGTCAAAAATAGGTTAAAGTCCGAATTGTGTGATGAAAATGTTAAAGTTTTATTTGAGTTAGGTGTTCGGTTTTAAAAATTGCGTGAAAAATGACAGTTATTTTTTGTCGAAAATTTGTTAGAGTCCAATTGGAGTGTAGAAATGTTAAAGTTTTATTTGAGTTAGGTGTTCAGTTGAAAAAAAAAAAGGGGGGGGGGTGAAAAATGACAAAGTTATTTTTTTGTCGAAAATTTTTTAGAATACAATTGGAGTGTAGAAATGTTAAAATTTATTTGAGTTAGGTGTTCAGTTTTAAAAATTGGGTGAAAAATGACAAAGTTATTTTTTTGTTGTGTGATGAAAATGTTTAAGTGTTATTTGAGTTAGGTGTTCAGTTTTAACAGTTATTTTTTTTTGTCAAAAATAGGTTAAAGTCCGAATTGTGTAATGAAAATGTTAAAGTTTTATTTGAGTTAGGTGTTCGGTTTTAAAAATTGGGTGAAAAATGAGTTATTTTTTTGTCGAAAATTTTTTAGAGTCCAATTGGAGTGTAGAAATGTTAAAATTTACTTGAGTTAGGTGTTCAGTTTTAAAAATTGGGTTAAAAATGACAATGTTATTTTTTGTCGAAAATAAGAAGTCCGAATTGTGTGATGTAAATGTTAAAGTTTTGAGTTAGGTGTGCAGAACGGAACTCTAACGAAATAGCATGAAATGTCAAAAATTTCACCAGAGTCCGCTGTTCCCGTGTGCTAATGTCTTAAGGAAATTTCCAGAGGGGTTTGGACTTGGACGGAATTTGAAACATTAAAGACTTTGACAAAAAAACAACAAACTTGAAGAATTTAAAATGAAGTTAAAATGTTATACTTTTATGAGGTGTTAGAAAACATAATAAAAGAAGATAAAAAGCGAAAATTAACGCAAATAAATAGAACTCAGCCATATTTTCGAGGTGGTGAAAAAGGTAAACATTAAAAATTAAAAGTGTGATAAAACTGAAAAAAAAAACATAGAAATGTTTTAAAATTTTTGCTGGGTAATGCGAAAAATATCCTTAATATAAAAACCAGTTTGCAGGGAAAATGTGTGTGCGAAAATTGAAATATTTAAAAAGTTTGATAAGTGCAAAAAAACGCTAAAACCGTGGAAAAATTAGAATATGAAAAGAATAGTTTTGGATAGGGGAAGTGATTTTTATATATCTTAATATATATCCCCAGAGCCCCAAAATATGCTATTCAGAGAGGTACCATGTGGGCAAGAGAATAATTAAAAACTTTCATAAAAGGCAAAATTAATAAAAAAGAAACTAAAGTTTAACATCAGCGGAAAGAGAAAAATTTTTAGAACAATATTAACACTAAGAAAATAAAGTTACATTAAGATTTAAGCAATCAAAAGGCAGAAAACAAAAGATACAATTAAAATGCATGACAAACAGAATAAGTACAGTAATGAGCAATTTTAATAATTGCTCATAAAACAATTACTAAGTGGGCTAGAAACATGCTGCTTACCAAAAATAATAGTTGAGACATTCATGAACTGGATTCCAGCGAGTGCGCTCGGCCCTCAGGTCTTTGAAGGGCGCTTAGCCTTGCATTTACGGGAGCCCCTGCAACACACAACCTCTCCACACGCGTCGACCCCTAAAATCCCCTACTACGTTTTATTAAAAAAAAATTGTGAATAGAAGGACATCACTAGTTCTGTCACGCATCCAATAGCTGAAATACGGTAACTAGGGCAACTAACCCCATGGCGCATCTAACCTAGATTTACCTTATTCTTACATACATAGAAAGAAAAAACTGCGGTTAATATTTAATAAATGTATTAATTAAGTAATTATGTTTTGCAATTTCACTTTAAAGAATCCAATTTAATTCATATTCATAAGTTAATTGTGGAAAACATTTGACCTATAAAACCCTAATAAATTCGTATTATATAATAAATCAGAGTTTGTGTTAAATGTAATTATAGATATCTAAAGAATTCTGCTTCTTATCATAGTAAAAATTACTTATTTATATTAATTAGCTTTTCTAATTACTAACATTATGTATGACATTTAGACAAATATAAATATTTTCAAGAACATATGATGTAAAATAATAATATCATACTCTTGCAAAGGAAAAAGGCGCTATTCATTAAGTGAACTAAGCTTTTTGATGTTTCTTTTATACATGTTTATAAAAGCGGACAATATCAACAATCGTAAACTAATCGCAATCATTTGGAAAAATTGAAAGGGAAAAATATATATATATAGATGCAGCCGGAAAGAATACGATTTTTATAGAATCATGAAAAAAAAAATGAAGCAAATAAGAATTTAAATAAATTAATTAATATATTTTTTGCTGGAATATAAAACATATATGTAAATCACTTAAAAATAAATAAGAAAAATATAAGCTTTTAAGTAGATGCGAATGAAAAAAAAAATGACAAAGTGCAATTTTAGGAAAATCTTTTTTGTTAAATGGAAATTAAAAAAAAAACTTTTATATGAATTTCAAAGCAACATTAAAGGAAAAAATTCAGATATAAAAAATAGAATTAATGTTTATATAAAAGAGAAAAATGCATCGCATTACTTTACATTTTGTGTGGGTGGAGGGAAAAAAATTCACATTAAAGAAAATATATCATTCCGGCTAGAAGGAGTTTATTTTTGTTATTTTTAGATACAATCAAAATAAGAAAAAGAATGAGTTATATATTCCGGAATTTTAGATAAATTAAAACAGTGGAAAATTTCAGAATAAAGGAAAATAATAGTTCCAGATTTTCAAATATAGATATACTTACGCAAACATTCCTACATTTACATTCATATTGATGCATATACACATTCGTAAATCTTGCTTAAATGTAGAATGCAGATACAAACATACATACGTACACATACATACATACACGAAATATATTTGAACAGGCATTTATGCATAGCATGTATACATAGTTCTACACAGGCATAATATTAAACGAGCGCGCTTATACGCATACACGTACACATAATGCAAATGTCGCAGTTAGCGAGCTACTTTCACATTGAAGTTAATATTGAATTAACTGATTATTAAATGCTGATTTATAAGGTCATCGTATTATATACGTGTTGATCTTCTGCATATTAAATGTAATCTAATTTTTATGCTTTATTAACTGCACCTAACAAAATATGCCCATTCTACATTTAAATTTTTGCTTAAATATGAAGTTTCAAGTTTAGTTTAAAGTGTTTGACGTAAAACTGTGCAATGTTTGACATTCTAGTGTTAATTTACTGTCGTAATTTTTCCATTTATGTTTTCTAAAGATGCAAAATTGTTATGTTATTTTTTAGATATAACTTAAATATGATACTTAAGAAAGTATAAAGGTATATGTTTAATCGCATAATTTTATGATCATATATATATTACATATAAAGATGTTCCGAATTTTAATTTGAACAAAATCTGTGAAATCAACTTATTAAACCTGACACTAATCACAGGAATAAACTGAAAATAAGCAGTTAATCGCACTTGAGAGTGTAATTTTTTTATTGTGCCCAATTTTGTGTTGCCATTGAAAAATTCAAACGTTTTTGTAAATTTTAATATGGATGCAGCAATACGGGTGTTTTTACTTAATGACATAACATCGAACGAAATACAAATGTTGACTCGAAAGATACTAAAAACATTATTAGCAAATCCTAGGTAAAGCGTAAGAGGAAGCTAATATAGGTAAAAGATAGGAATCCTAATCATATAGTATTTTGTAAATTTTTAAAATAACAATATACAGAGGAAATTCGTATTTAAGAATATGTTTTACAAAATATGTTTTGAGTGAAGAAAACTTAGATATATTTTTTCCGAATTTTAATTTGAACAAAATCTGTGAAATCAACTTATTAAACCTGACATTAATCACAGGAACAAACTGAAAACAAGCGTTTAATTGCACTTGAGAGTGTAATTTATTTATTGTGCCCAATTGAGTGTTGCCATTGAAAAAATCAAACGTTTTTGTAAATTTTAATATGGATGTAATACGGGTATTTTTACGTTGTAATGACATAACATCGAATGAAATGCAAATGTTGACTCGAAAGATAATAAAAACATTATTAGCAAATACTAGGGAAAATATAAGAGGAAGCTAATATAGGTAAAATATAGGAATCGTAATCATATAGTATTTTGTAAATTTTATAATAACAAAATACAGAGCAAATTTGTATTTAAGAATATGTTTAACAAAATATGTTTTGAGTGAAGAAAACTCAGACATATCTTTTACCAACATTGATTTCAAGGACAAATTTAATATTTTCTCAATTTCAAAAACAAATACTATTGTTACTATTAGATATCTCATGGGAAAAGAAAACAGATAAATTCATGGATTTTGTTTTTCTGTCTACTAGAAAATTTAATCACATTAATGTCTTCAATAATATGCTTCAAAACAAATTCTCTCATTATTAAGAATTGTTTTACGTTTAGAAAAATTTTAGAATTGCATCTCAGTCAGGATGATTTCAACAAATTGAATTATAAATAAGTAAAGCGAACGAATATGGGTAATGCATTCAAATTAACTAAAGAGAACACGTGAAATAATTCATTATTAAGTAGTGCGTCAATGATATATTCGATGTTTTTCATTTAGGCTGTCAAAAGGAAACGGCATATGTACTAAAATTGCTATTTGCATTTGTTGTAATTTATAATTATATTGATAAATTTAGATTTTGAACATTTTTAATTAAGAAGTATAATAGTTAGTCAAATAAACTTTTCCTTTAACAGAGAATAACATGTTAATGTGTTATCTGTTTGACGCTTAAGTAGATACTATTTTTAGTTATAGTTTTATTCTAGAGATAGTTTTTAATATTACTTACATATGATATTTTACTGAGAGATGTTGAATGTTATTTATCTGTAAATCGCGAACACTTTACGAATATAGGCAGAATAAAATGCAGGCAAAATATTAATTTTTTTGAAAGAAAAAAATGCTATTTGCATTTGTTGTAATTTAAAATTATAGTGATAAATTTAGATTTTGAGCATTTTAAAATGAGAAGTATAATAGTTAATCAAATAATTTTTTTCTTTTACAGATAATAACATTTCAATGTGTTATCTATTTGATGCCTGAGTAGATAATATTTTTAGTTATAGTTTTATTCTAGAGATAGTTTATAATATTACTTAAATATTATATTTTACTGAGAGATGTTGAATGTTATTTATCTGGAAATTACGAAAACTTTACAAAGAAAAAATTGAAAATTACACACTTGTTTATAATTTGATATAAACATTTTGTATATCATATTGTGCAAGTTATCATAAAACAATATATAAATGTACATTAAGATCTCTAAGTTATTTCATATCATTGCGACGAGTATATAAATTTAAACAAGAAGTACTTAAATAACTAAGAAAATTTCTAAGTTAAAAAAGAGCAAGAGTTCTTCTCGAATCGCAAAACTTATTCATACTGAGATTTTATAAACTGAATATATATTTATTAGTTTATATCTTTTATAAAATCATTTTGTCATATCTCATATAAAAATATTTTTATAATAATGAAATATAATATTTTGCCCTTGAATTATGGTTTATGAAATATATATATATATATATATATATAATTTGATATCATAGCTTATTACACAACATTTTTGCCATCGTAAATAAATCAATTTATTAATTTATTTATATGATGCAAAAGGGAAAAATTACAATGAAAAGGTTTAATAACAGGAAAACCTTATTGCTATCCGATATCGTAAGTTTCTTTAAGGAGGAAAAAGCCACTTCATAATATTCCGATTCTTTCTGACATTCTTGTAAGGTGTGAGACTCTACATAGAAAGAAATCAATAGAACTGTTTTTCTTTATTTTCTTTTTTCATTGAATTCACATTATTTTAGTAGTCTCTCTTGTTTAGTAGTATTTTAGTAGTATCTCTAAAATAATCTCTTTACTTTAGTAATCTCTTTATTTTTTTTCAATTTTCTTAAGACAGTTTTGTGAAAAATCTTAAATAAAATGTTATATTAGATTCAAACACTCATTATTTATTTCATTTTGACGATTGATTACATTTATATCAAAATTTTACGTTAGACATTTCTAGTAAAACACAAAGTTTTTCTAAAGAAATCAGATGTAATTATTCTTATCTGTATATAATTATAATGAAAATTTATGTTTATATATATCTCAGTCTCTATATCTATCTCTCTATATATCTTCCTCTCTTTAAATGTATCTTTCTATTTGTATAACTGTCCAACTACCCCTTTGTATATATGTATATCTATCTCTTTCTATCTCTGTCTATCTACATATCTACTTTGTATATCTGTCTATCTATCTATCTATCTGTCTATCTATCTATCTATCTATATATCTATCCCTATCTATATATGTGTGTGCGTGGGCGTATGTGTGTGTGTGTGTGTGAAATTAATTCAATGAGATTCCATTTAAGCAGCGTATACTAGTTACTTGAATGAAGAAGTTGTTTTATTTTAGTGAGTAGCCATGAAAAATATTATATAGCCAATGAATTAATGGGCGCACTCCAAACGATCACATATGCAATAACAACAAGTTTTTTGTAAAACCAAAATCAGATGTAAGTTTTTCTATCTTCATTGAAATTATATGGAAAATTTTATATACTTCGATATATATCTATATATCTATATATATATTTATCTATCTATCTATCTGCCTATTTACCTATCTATCTATCTATCTGTTTATATATGTGAGGTTTTTTTTTCAGGAAAATGAAACGACAAAATTCTTTTTGTTTCCAATTAAATTTTCAGCAAGACTGAAACTACGCCCTGAATATTTAAAATCATCTCATGTACGCCACTGAATAGTGTGCTCTAGTATTACATTCCACCTTGTGCTGCGAAGTTGCAGCCTTGGCAACGTATATAAGTGAAAAATGCCAGAGTGAATGTCGTCCAGATGGCTTAAATCAGCGGTTCCCAACCTTTTACTTTCGCGGGCCGCAAACATATATGTACGACGTTAAGCAACTCACTTAAAAGAGTGTAAAAAAATAATAAATTAGTAAGACAACATAATTAGTATACCAAAGTTAATATTAGTAGGATGGAACGTTTGTTACGGAAGAAATGTCACCAAAAAATTTTAAAACCAGTTTTTTCAAACAATAAACTTCGTGCTAGATTTCTATAATGCAAAATGTTGTGCATTTGCAAAATGTAGCAAATGTTGTAAAAATATGACACGAAGTTGTAGTTTGGAAATAATGGTGTTAAAAATGTTGGTGCTATTTTTTTCGGCGACAAACTTTTAACCTTAAAAAACAGTATAATAAGTATAAAACATAATAATATAACAATACAGAATTTGCAATTTCTGATGAAAAAAAATCAGGTTATTTTCTCTAATAAGTTAGTCTTTTGTTCAATGCTAAAACTTTTATTTTTTTTTCTTTATTGTAGAAATACATAGTGCAAATTTAATTTATTTGGAATAATGTTCGATTAGTGTTGAGGATTCAGAAATATATACACCCTATAGCACAACTAGGATTAGGAAAACGGCACTTTATATATTTTAACATAACTTTCAATGAATTTTAGGGATGATTAATAAGAATTTAGAATAAAGAATAGGACATATTTTGTCTTTCTATGAAAATAAATAACAAAACACCGAATGTTTTAAATACTTCTTATGCACATCTCAAAAAGATCTTATAAATGTGGATTAATGATTATTTGTCTCGGGCCGCACATAAAAGGTCGCCGGGCCGCAGGTTGAGTATGGCTGGCTTAAATGGTACACCACTTGGTGTGCTATACCAGGGTATCTGTGTTCTATCCCCAATCTGGACACATTTTCCCCTCTGTTGGTTGTACTCTGTTTAGCAAAGTGAAAAGTAATTCACATCCTTTGTAGTGGCATTCTGTTTATTTTTTGTTTTTTACATTGTTTAGAAAATAAATTAGTTTCTGTAATGACGAAAAAAGTTTGGGTGTCCGCAGCAGACTCTCTACTCGTAGATGATGTCGTTCTTTTAACCATCCACGATGATCACTGTAACTCTGAAAATGTTATGTGAAATTATAAAAAAACTCCGAACACTTAAATCTACACTTAAAAACACGTAATCGTTACTCCAAACACTTAAAACTGGAGAATAATCATTCAATTTATTTATTTATTTATTTTTATTTTTTGTGAACAAAATGGTTGCAATTGAATATTAAGATACTGATTTTTACGAAAAAATATGAAATTTGATTGTTTATAAAAAGTAGAAAAAGTCGTTAGGTCGCCAAAAGGAACGATAATACTCTAGATAATTTTGTTTTTAAAAAAATGGACAAAATTTGAAGAAGATGAGTTGAGATGTGTTCGAGTTATCTTGATCACGGGCTTTAAAAATACAGTTTTGAGATAGTCACGTTTAGAGATTCAAGTTAGGTTTTATGTGTGATATAATGCAAATTAGAGGGTCGTAACTTTCTTAATTCTTATCAGATATACAGAAAATATAACTGAATATTCTTCCCTTTATTTCCTTTAGAATTATTTCCTTTTAGAAAATGCAATAAAAATGAATTTTTTGTTAAAGTTTGCAGGTAGGTATAATCCCTTAACTTTATTTTTGCTTTATTTGAAGACCATTGCCATTAAGAACAAAGAAGGTATCATAAAGCATGAAGTCCATAAATAGAAATTCTCTATTGCAATTGATGAGATGCATATTTATGAAGTGATAAAGTTATTAATATTTTTTTATATATAAGCGTTATAGAAAAGGATTACAATACGTACAAATACATGATTTGATTTATATGATGGGGTCTTTACTGGGTCCTGATAGTAAAAAAAAGAATAACTTTTGGTCAAATTACTTCAGTTTCAGTGGCGAAAGTGTTGTTTCAAACTCCAGTAACATATATTCATTATTTAGTAATCAGAGTACATTTATGAGAGTTAGAGCATAGCCAGGTAGCAGAGAGACATACAGAAAAACCGAAATAATAAATAATTTTAACTATGTTTGAAATTGCTAAAAACAAGCAGCCATTTAGGATTTTTCAAGTTTAATATTTGTTTGTATTTCGAAAAGTAAAGCTACAAAGTGTGTATTTTTGCGTATATTGCTCTAAATATGCAAGATGTTTGCAGCCACCTTAAAATCAATTAAAATCAGATCAAACATTTGAAGACATGAGTTTCAAAACTCGCCTTATTCAAAATTTACAAAATCGTGTTTTCTCTATAAATCTACTCTATTAGTAAATCTTCACTGAAAAAACACTACAATCTGCAGAAAAACTAGTTTTAGCATATATTTCTGGCGTTCTAAAATCTTGGTTTTCAATGAAAACCAATGGAAGCAGTCAGAGGTTTTTCGCGATTTCCTCGAATTTGATTTTTTGGATAAGGCTTGTTTTGAAACTCACATTTGTAGTACGTGCGAATTATATAACATATATTGTTTGTGAATAATTTTAAAGAAACATATCTTAATATAAACAATTTCAGAATTAGATTTTATGTAGCATAATACTATATTGACTTCAAAAGCTTGTTTGACACTTATAGAGAATAGATAACTACACTGAGAGAAGGCAGATAGACAGAAGAAAATGTAGAGTGGCAAAATAAATCATAAATGCTTTAAAAATAATTTGAAAAGAAAATCGATCAATCTACAAGACTATAATTATTAAAAAAATAAACGTAACCGAGAACAAAAAAAAGAGATGAAAATAGCTTAAATTCTTTTAGAAGGAAAATGTAAAATATTTTCATATATGTATTCTAGTGTTTATTATTAAACCATTATATTTTGTTTAAAATTTTAAACTATGTCATCCAACTATGGTATCCAATTAACTATGGTATTCAACCCGGGCTTCTCGGGGTAAAGAATATATGTGAAAACTATTTATTTATTTTTTTATTGAAACTCTAATAGATTTTTTACATTTTTAATAATTTTTTTAGATTGCCCCCTAACAGCACGATAGAGCATTTTATATGAAATATGTCAATTCTATATTTAATTAAAATTTTGAAATATATTAAAAGCGGTAATTTTGTATTGGCCTCGTGCCAGAAGTTAATAGCCGAAAAAAGTCGGTAAAAATTTCGTTATCTACAAGCATTTTTTTATTCTGATAATTTCAGCGGTTTGAAGAGCTTATTTTAATTACATGTCTATTAAATTTGTGTTTTATTTATACCATCTTATTTATTCTTTAATGAAGTTTTAATTTCGCTGTTGAATATTAGCTGGAAACAAATGCTGAACTTTTTTAATTTTAAAGTGCAAAAGCATTCATATTTTGTAATCGTCTGCAAGCGATAGAGATGGATTTCTTTAAAAGTAATAGGTGAAATTTAATTTAAATAATATTATAAATAAATAAACTGCGATACAGTTTTCAAACAAATTGCATTTGAAAGTAGAATTTTTTTCACTATATAACGGTGTAAAAATTAAAAATATGCGATGTTTAGAAATTTTTAAAAATACATTAGCAAAATTCGCAAATCCGAAATTTCATTGTTAAACTATAAAACTGTTGCCATTTGCAAAATGACGTCAGCGTTACGAACGGACACGTTTGTCTTTTATAAGCATTTAAGATATAATATTTATTGAGAGAAAAATCAGAGTTTTAAAATTAGAAAAGTGAAAATCCATGTACAGTTATGGAGAGAGACAGAGAATAACATAACATCAGTGTACTTATAACTATTTTTCAGATATCAGGATTTTTTTTTTAATGGCGAAATTTAATATTTTAGACTGTATTAAATGCACAAAAAGCACCTATTTGATTTCTATTTAGTCATTCATTTAATTAGCTATTATTTCTTGAGTAATTAAATTCAATGAAAATATATATCTCAATATTGACTATATATCTAAACAAAATACTTTTCTAAAATTGCTTCAGAAAGACAGGCAGCAGAAATAGAAAATTAATCAATTATTATCAAAGACACTTTTTGTAAATTCTTTGAATATGAAAATATATTAAAAATATTGAAAAGGACTTTAATAATAATAAAAAAAAATTCTTCATAAGTTACTGTAGTGATACTGTCTGTATAAAGTTATGTTTTATATTATATTTCAAATAGCAATTCTAAAATCATGAGAAAAACTACGAGGAGTGGTACAGCTAACATAAGCAAACATTTTTAATAGTAAAGATGGATGGTAATCCATTTTTTAAGTTATAATCACAGAAATTTTAACAGTAATTAAAATATTTACAAATAATTTTCAACTCGTATATTTTTATTTTTATAAAATGCGATATGTTCATGAATTGTTGGAAATGAACATAATCTTCTTCCAAGCAATACTTAATAGATAGTTTAATTTAGAATTTATATCCCAGTACATACAGATCACTGGTCTAATTAGAGTGCAACTTACGTGTTATCTATCACATTTCCCAAAGTAGTGTAAGTCTGTTGAAAGTGTTTGCAAAATATCTATATCATCGCTAAAGTTATGAACGAGACTAAGGTTTAGAATTGAAATGAAACATTTAGTAAATGTGACTGGAAAAGTGAATCGCGATCCAGTTTTCCTATACAAAAAATGTTTGTTTTAATGATCTGTACCAATCATCAAAGTTTTTCCCATGATTTTAAAAATATTATATTGCTTTTAGTAACATCATATTAAATAGAGCTACAATCTGCGATTATTAAGAAAATAGAATGGTGGATATACATTTATGATATGTGTCTCATTTGACAGTCAGGGAGACAAAAGGATCATTAGAAATACGTAGTAAATTAAAAAGTACATTTTTGGTAACTTTGTCAAAATATAGCAACTTAAAATTTTATAATTCCTATAATATTATTAGTTTAACATTATTAATAATGCATGATAGCGTAATGGATATGTATACATAAATAAAACATTCTTATAAATTCAATGATACTTGACATTTAATACAATTTACATTAAAGTGCTATAATCTGAATCTGCAATGAGCATAAAATTTTCCATTATATATGAGCATGTTGTAGCACTCATTACCTCCCAAGAGAGATTTTTCAAAAATAAAGGCATCTTTTGCTAAAATATTTTATTTCGGTTACACAATAAGCACATTAAAATCTCTCTCGATGCGAATGGAATATGCGAAAGTTCTGAAAATTCTATTAACTGGTTGCTTAAAAGCTATATATTGAAACAAATCTGAAAGTTTGATTAGGAAGTTTAAGGGATTTGTATGTGTTTCATATGTTTCAAAATTCACACACATGAGAAATTTGTTTAAATAAAAAGCATATGTCTCAATGTTTTCATTTAGATTAATATAACATTTTGTATTATGGAGAAGAAAAACGTTAATTTGAAAATACAAATAAACCGGTGCACTTGTTACTAATGCTATTAAGACGTATTTTATTGCATTTAACAATTTATATTAATTTATAAATGGTCTTTAAAAATTTGAAAATAGGTCACTTCATTTATTTATTGAAGTATTGATATTTTGTAATTATCCACTTACGCCGCATAAGAAATAATCCTCTTCTTAATTGTCTTCCATAGTATCTGAAGGTATATTAAAACGACAAAGCGTTCATTCTACATCCACCATACACTGTAAAAAAAATTCGTAAAATTTCAGTAGATGTAACGTAAATTAACACTCTTTATGGTATAAGTACCGTACTTCTAAGGTATTGTAGAGAATTGAGCCTCTACACTCAGGTGCAGCGTATGTCATCCTAAACTTTCCTGTGAGAGCACTTAAAAGGGAACTTTTCCTACATACCTTCCCACGCTAGCGTATCTTTGAAGGAAGGCAAAATGCCGAATATCTATTGTACTACCAGCGAAATGTTCGGACACTGATGCATTGGTAGGGTGGTACCCAAGAAGGGGTCTTATGCTTTGATCTGTGCCGAAACCATGGGAAAGATGGCCTCTGCGAGGGAAGCGATATCTGCACACGATTTTTAGGTTTGCACACGAAACTATGCCCTTTGTCTTAGATCGTCCAATGACGGACTGATTATAAATGAAAGAGACGTATCTCAAGGCTGCTAAGAGGCTGGAGAGTTTCAAAGTGCACCGCCTCGACCAAAACCCCGCCCCTAGGGAAAGATCCCCTGCGAGAATGAAAAAGTTAGAGAGGACAGTTTTTTGGATAGATCTGGACGAGAGTGTTGACTCTCTGGAAAAGGGAGGAAGAAACGAGAGTTTCGGACTTAGCGCAGTGGAAGCGCTAGTGAGGTCTGACCTCTATTTAATTGATACAGCAGGTATCAGGTGAAAATCCCAGAGAAGAGAAAAGCACACCAAGTACGAGAGTGAGAGTTCTTAAACTCTGAATTATCGAGAATTAGTAGATCTTCCGAAGAGAAGGAACGGACGAGCCTTGGTCCGAATGAACTTTATTCTGTAGTCACGACTGACTGTAATGTTTAGAGACTTTTGTTTATTTCAGTTGCACTTAGAGTCAAGAGGTGATTAATTTATAAGCGATTGACCCACGAAAAATAATTAAATGCTGTATTAACATCTTGTACATATGTTTTATTAGAATTAATATTGTTATGCAATAAAATTCTATTTTCTAGTTTATGCGAGAAATTCTCTTTGCCAACGACCTGATCTCGCTACCACTCACCATCTTTATCGGGTCGGTATAGAGGAGTTATTACAACTGGTGGCAGCGGTGGGATTAATTAGCAAAAATTAATGACATTCTCTAAAGACAAAGAGTGAACTCTGTAATTTGAATCATCTAGTGCTCCAAGAAAGTATCTCCTTGTGACCTGAGTCTCCTTAGACGTCCCTGTGGATCAACACAGCATCAGAAAGAGAAATCTGCCAAGAATTCTGGAGAGTGTTCCCCCATCCGGAAGAGTCCCCATCCGAAAAGTGTGATAGAGACCCCCGTGTGTGCTCCTGTGTCCCTGAAAGTCTGTAAATCTCCGTGAATCTCTGACGCCCTAAAAGTTTCTTAGTAATGAAGGTAAGCGCTTTTTATATTTAGAGTGGCTTTAATTGTTAATAGTGTTTGCATAGGTGTTGTAGGCTTTAGAAAAGTTGCATGTTTATTTTTGTGAGAGTAAATATTTTGAGAAATTTTTCCGGTAGAAAAATAAATAAAGAAGTATTATGAGATATTTCCGATATAACTGTAACTTATTTAATAGACAAATTTTGTAGTTAAAATTAAATTATTGTTGAATTAATTTAATGCAAACTGAAAGTTGTGCAGTGTTACAAAATTTTAGCTGAATCTATAAATGAGAGATCATTGAAAAAAAAATTATCGAACGCAGTTCATATTTTAAGATAACAGAGTTGTTTTTATATTTTTTTTTGTGAATTATTCTAAATCTTTTAAGAGTGGATGCAGAGATTAAGACCACCATTGATTAAAAGAAAAAGGAATTGAATAAGACTTTTGCAATTTAAAATATTTCTACTGTACTTTTTGAAATTGAAATTGTTGTTTTGTGTAAAATTTATCCCATATGTATTTTATAACCAAATACAAAGGTGAATGTGGACGAGAGGATAGGGTTGCTTAATTTTATATGTTGCATATTTCTTATATATTATTGTTATGCGTACTTTTTATGAGTGTATATTTCAGTATTATTTTAGTGCACTTGGTAAAAATTACATTTAATCTTATTGTAATTTTTTATAATTGTGGGAAAGATAATTTCTAATTTTAAACTTTAAAAATGTCGGAGCTTAAATATTTTAGGAAAGCTGATTTGCAAACGTTAGCTTGCGAATTTGAGGTCATTTTAGAAGAGAATGATACAATACCGAAAATTATAAAAAAATAGAGTCGTCAGATGGTTTTGAGAAGGAGCTAGCATTAGCACAAATTAAACATATGGAAAAAGATAGGGAAAATAAATTATTGACAGAGAAGGAAGAGAACGATAGACTTCAAAAAGAGAAAGAGCGCGAACATGAGTTAGCTATGTTAAAAGCGACACAAGAGTCAGATGACCGGAGTACAGCATCCAGTAGCATCTCAGTTAGAACGAATCATTTACCCCTAAAAACAATTATGCATCGCTTTGATGAAAAGAATTCGGATATTTCGTTGTTTTTGAATTTATTCGAGAGACAGGCAAAAAAATGTAATCTAAATTCGGATGAGTTGGTGACGAACTTACTATCATTATTACCTGTGGGAATGGCCGAGTTAATTTTGAGAGAACACGAAGACAAAATTGATGATTTTCAATATGTGAAAGAAAAACTGTTAGAACGCTATCGTTTGAATGCAGAGACATACCGACAAAAATTTAGTCAACATCCGCGAAATCCTAATTCAGTTTGGAAGGACCTGATCTTCGAACTTAATAGTTTTTTAGAAGGCTGGCTGTCATGCTTACAAGTTTCGGATTTTGAAGGATTGAAAAATTTGCTTGTCATGGACCAGATCAAACGGAGGGCGTTTCCAGAACTGCGCGAACATTTTATGGATAACTGGGCGGAGATTAAAGACCCGGAAGAATTGGTGAGGCTTTTAGATGCGTACGAGGAGCTCGCTAGTAGAGCTCGCTTGACTGAAGAAAGAGACATTATGAAAGATAACTTTCAATGAAATTACTTCTAACAGTAGCACATTACCTTTTAAAGCCTAACAAGCTGGCACTGGGCCAAAAGATGTAACGTGAAAATTGAATAAAAAGCTTCTTCTTCTGCTGTTGCTTCTTTGGGGCTCTGTAAGTGAAATTGCAGATAAAGAAACTTTAGCAATGTTTATGTAAATTTTTAGCTTTTTATAAACTGTTACCATTTTGTGCTTGAATTAAATTGCTAAATTCGTTAAATAAACGGTAATTTTATTTCAGTATTGATTCTTCATTTTTTGAAACTCTCTTTTTCGAATACACAGTGCCAAATATTTCCCTGGCGGTGACTTTTGAAACTAATTTTTTTTTCTCGGAATACTTCGTCCCCCGTCTTGTTTAATCTTTCTACAATATTTGGCGCCATTCTCGCAATTAGATCGTGCTACAGAACACTCTGAGTACCGTCAGTTTAATTATGGCCACCTTGTATATCACTGAGGTGCACTACAAGAGACTAAATATAGAATGTGGTGTGCATAGTAGGGTGGAGCGCTCGCCTATGGAAAAATATATTTCTCTCCAAATCAAAATGGGGTGGTGTGGGAAAGTTGCTCTATCATATCCTCATTCTGAATATAAAACATCTTTGAAAAATATTAATATTAAATACTGCCCCAAGGTCATTGAATATGGAGAAAAAACGTAAAAGCGCTCGTCTGTGAAAAATTTCTTTTTTTCACCAAATCAAAATGGGGTGGTGTGGGAAAGTTTCTCTATCGTATCCTCATTCTAAATATAAAATATATTTGAAAAATATTAATATTAAAAACTGCCCCAAGGTCATTTAATATTGAGAAAAAACGTAAAAGTTGTGCATATTTCCATTTTTTCCCTCTAATATACAAACTATTAGTAATAGTTTAATTTAAATGGATGATCATCGAATTAATATTATTATTATTATATATTTATAGCAAAATTATGTAATATTTATATCAAATTTGCTTTTAGTATACTAACTCAACGACTATACTTTTTTTAAATATATGAAATTTGGGTAATAGTAATTGTTTTATATTCTTTTACTTAACCTATGTATGGAAATATAATTTCTAATTATTTTTAAAGAACTATTGTAATAAGGTAAAAATAATTTACTATTACAATTTACGAGCAATGAAGTTACCATTTTATAGTAGTCCATACTGTTTTTTGGTTTAAAAAACTGGCATTTTTTTCGAGACTCCAGACAAGTTTTAATGAACACATCGCGTCTCAAAGGACAACAAACAGCTGAAGAAGCCGACGTAACAAGTTTCACACATCTTTCACTGGCTTGATTGGGACAAGGGAATAGTTTAATCTTATGTAAGATGTCTTCATCTATTGCCTTTGGATTTAGGATACACCTTGTAAGAATATTATGATCTAATTAAATAGTTAATGGTGGTTCTGTCACGGTCACTTCAGCCCAATTTATAAAATCGATATAGTCTTTGGCTTTAAAATTGATCTCAGGTAACTTGAACGTACGTAAAGAATTTCTTGACTTTCGAGATTTTATTATTCTACGTAGTGCCAAAACTCTTACATAGTCCCTATCGTCAGCCAACATGGCAATCAAAATATTTTCCGGACGACAAAAATAACCATTTCGGTGAATTACGGGATCTATTATTGTTTGTAATTCCTTTGGTAAATATCACGATAACATAACTGTTTGACGCAAATGCTTAGCTCCGTAAATGCATGAAGACTTAGTTTTAATTTGAAACCATATAGTTGAATAAACTCTTAGTATAAAATCTGTCAGAATTAACAAATTTTCAGACGGTTCACTTGAAGAAACGTATAGCCTAAGAATTTTATTTGTCACTGTAAGCCTCCTAGAATGCACGATTTTACCAGTATTTCTTTTATACAATTTTTCGGGACACAATCTTTCACATATCTCAAGCAAATAGAGTTGATCCGTGCTAAAATCCTTTTTATTAGTAATTTCTAGCAAAGCACAGCTTATTATCTTATAATGTACAAGAGGAAGAAGTTCACAATGTTTTAGAGGTTTGCCAATAAATCCTGCAAAACTTTGACACCCATTTGTTGTACCGTCAAGATGCTAGAGCAAATGGCTCAAGATAAGCTCTTTGGCATGTATTTGGCAAATAAGCCATTGAAGTGGTTTTCCTTCTTTTTCTTCTAGAAATCGCATGACACCTTCTTTGTAACCCGTGTTAAATGTAGTTCCGTCACAGCCAATTGCAACAAGCTTACTGGTATCAATATTTTTTGTAGTTAATTTTTTTTATTTCTTCACTTAAAATTAAGGCTTTTCCAGATTGTAACGAAACGTGCCCCAAATACTCAGAACCTGGTTCCTTTATTAAGCTTATAATGCTTGTAAATTGTAATAATAAATTATTTTTTCTTGTTATTCTTCATCTTCAAGTATAATTTAAAAAAATATATATTCTTACGAAGTATAAAATATAACACAATTTTATTGTTTTGATTATGCTTTACAATTACCCAATTTTTATACATTTTTTAAAAAAAATTGAAGTCGTTGAGGCAGTATAACACACCTGGATTTGATATAAATATTACATAGCTTCACTATAAGCGTATACTAATAATAATTTAAGAAGAATACTTTAAAATTATTTAATATTAATAATATTTGTGCATTTTATATGTTTGACAAGAAACTGGAAAAATGCACAACTTTTACAATTTTCCTCAATTTTCAATGACCTTGGGGCAGTATTTAATATTCATATTTTTCAAAGATATTTCATATTCAGAATGAAGATCTGATAGAGCAATTTTTCCACCCCGTCCAATTTTGATTTGAAGAAAAAAAAATTTCGCTCCACCCTAGTGCATAGCACTTATAGTTCTTTTACAGGGATACTCAAAATAATTCCGTCACATTATGGTCTATAAAGAAAAATCTTTTGCAGTTTATTTTAATAATGTTTCACTATTTCAAACATATTGAAATTGATATATATCACTAACGTGGATTACACGAGGCTTACTATAGAATAATGTGTATATTGCTTTCATCGTTCATTTACAGGGACACACGAAATAATTCGGTTAAAGTACTGCTTATTAATAATAATTGCTGGGAATGCCTTTTCAGTTGCTGAACGCATTTTAAAATTTAACTCATTTTTTGTCTATTACTTGGTCTGTTTAGATTGTATACAGGACAGCACAAAAGTTCTCGAGTACATTTCCGTTTATTGTCGGAAATTGCAGAAGGGAAAGTTTAAGCTGTGCTACGCGTTTCCTAACTGAACTAAGATTTAGCAGTCTATTTAGTATATATACAAATCCATAGATCATATACAGTGCTGTACAAAAGAGGTCGGCTATTTTTCCGAATATTGTTGGTAATTCTTGAAATTGGATTTTTTAATATGTTATGCGTTTTCAAAATTGTTTAGTTAGATATCATCTTACACATTTCGTTAAAGATTTGCAAAATTATTTTGGAAGTGTTGGAAAGTGTTACATAATCTACGCTTTACGCATGATTTTTCGTCCTTGTTTTTTACTTTATATAATGATATGCCGTACAGTTGATGTCGGTTTAGATGCTTCCGAGTTGTAATTAACTTAACGCCCAGTCTATTGCAATTACAGTGTCTTGAAGTTGGGAAAAGTAAAGTTGTAGTATTAACTACAAAATAAAGGAACAATTTTAATCAAAAGGATAAATTTAAAAAGAATGATAATAAGAAATGTGATGATAATAAATTTGTAATAATAAAGTAAAGCGAAATAGATTAAGGATAGAGTCTAAATATTGTGAAGAAAGTGAACTGGTATAGCTGTAGTTTTAACTAACTACTTGAAAGGAAGTTGCAAAAGTGAAAAATAGCGTTCGGAACATGTTCGGGAAACAACACATAAATGCCAGGTGGTAAAAAGTCGGGTAAAGTTTTTTTTAAAAAAAAAAGCACTCAAAAGAGCCATTTTTTTTTTGGTATAGCTTAGAGATTAAGTTTTAATTATGATATTAGGTAGTTATAATGTGGAAAAAATTACTGAGTAAAAAATGAGAGAGAGAAATTTACAGTTATGGTGAGCACTATGCATCCAGCAAATAAACTAAAACAAAATTAGTATTTAAAAAATTCTAGTATGAATTCCAAATAATATTCATCCATCTCAGATTACAGTTTCTCGCTTTCAACGTTTGTTCATTTCAGGAATGTGATTCCGCCTGCAAAGTATTACTGATCATTTCTATTGTTTTAAATTACCCATGTATTTAACGATTGGAATAATTGATTTCATTGTTGACGCGAATGATTTTTCAGTGAATAAATCAGATGTGCATTGGTTGAAATAACACCTTTAGAAAAGCGTCTGTTAATATTGCATAGAAAATTTGTAATCGGAAATAAATTACAGACAGTTATTTAAAATTTTCGATAAGATCAGATGTTTCATTTTTAGTTAATCTCTGATTTCCAGATGGAGAACCTAATATTCATCTATATAATTATTATATAAGACAAAAAATATTTAGTATACTGAATTGCCATTTGATAATTACTTGAATAATAATTTGAGCCAGTTCCTTCAAGATGTCATAATTAAACACACACTTGAATCGCAATAAAATGAACTAGAAGAAAAATTTCAGTACATTCAATGTAATGACTATTTTATGACGCATATGTATGCACAGATGTTTAGCTGGTGATAAATTAGAAACTAATTTAAATTTATATGTATAATTCGGTTTTTAAATATGTTTGCTAAATCTTTCTATATCGGAATAATAACATTGGTATATTAAATATCTTCTATAAAAAATCTTTCAATTATTTACGATTTGAAATGTTGCTTTGTATTCATTTTGAAACTAATCGAAGATAATTTCTTTAAACAAAGGGATCAAAAACGTGCACTTCAGTTGCAACTAATTAAATGAACATGTATTAAAAATATAAGCTGATGTAAGTAGTATGCAATACGTTGTTAATATTGATTTGTCTTGTTCAGATTTAAAATTTAATAAAGAAATACGGCTTTAACATATTTGTAAATATTATGTATAAAAGATGTTATTATAAGCTAGTTAAGTTTCTTTAGTTATTTACCAATAAGATTAGATGTTTCGGTGATAATTAATCTTGTATTTCTAGAAGAAAATATGAACCCACTACACTATACCGTAAGTAAACACAAGGTTATCAATGCTGAATCTAAATATTGTGAAGAAAGTGAACTGGTATAGCTGTAGTTTTAACTAACTACTTGAAAGGAAGTTGCAAAAGTGAAAGATAGCGTTCGGAACATGTTCGGGAAACAACACATAAATGCCAGGTGGTAAAAAGTCGGGTAAAGTTTTTTTTTTTAAAAAAAGCACTCAAAAGAGCCTTTTTTTTTTTTGGTATAGCTTAGAGATTAAGTTTTAATTATGATATTAGGTAGTTATAATGTGGAAAAAATTACTGAGTAAAAAATGAGAGAGAGAAATTTACAGTTATGGTGAGCACTATGCATCCAGCAAATAAACTAAAATAAAATTAGTATTTAAAAAATTCTAGTATGAATTCCAAATAATATTCATCCATCTCAGATTACAGTTTCTCGCTTTCAACGTTTGTTCATTTCAGGAATGTGATTCCGCCTGCAAAGTATTACTGATCATTTCTATTGTTTTAAATTACCCATGTATTTAACGATTGGAATAATTTATTTCATTGTTGACGCGAATGATTTTTCAGTGAATAAATCAGATGTGCATTGTTTGAAATAACACCTTTAGAAAAGCGTCTGTTAATATTGCATAGAAAATTTGTAATCGGAAATAAATTACAGACAGTTATTTAAAATTTTCGATAAGATCAGATGTTTCATTTTTAGTTAATCTCTGATTTCCAGATGGAGAACCTAATATTCATCTATATAATTATTATATAAGACAAAAAATATTTAGTATACTGAATTGCCATTTGATAATTACTTGAATAATAATTTGAGCCAGTTCCTTCAAGATGTCATAATTAAACACACACTTGAATCGCAATAAAATGAACTAGAAGAAAAATTTCAGTACATTCAATGTAATGACTATTTTATGACGCATATGTATGCACAGATGTTTAGCTGGTGATAAATTAGAAACTAATTTAAATTTATATGTATAATTCGGTTTTTAAATATGTTTGCTAAATCTTTCTATATCGGAATAATAACATTGGTATATTAAATATCTTCTATAAAAAATCTTTCAATTATTTACGATTTGAAATGTTGCTTTGTATTCATTTTGAAACTAATCGAAGATAATTTCTTTAAACAAAGGGATCAAAAACGTGCACTTCAGTTGCAACTAATTAAATGAACATGTATTAAAAATATAAGCTGATGTAAGTAGTATGCAATACGTTGTTAATATTGATTTGTCTTGTTCAGATTTAAAATTTAATAAAGAAATACGGCTTTAACATATTTGTAAATATTATGTATAAAAGATGTTATTATAAGCTAGTTAAGTTTCTTTAGTTATTTAACAATAAGATTAGATGTTTCGGTGATAATTAATCTTGTATTTCTAGAAGAAAATATGAACCCACTACACTATACCGTAAGTAAACACAAGGTTATCAATGCTGAATCTAAATATTGTGAAGAAAGTGAACTGGTATAGCTGTAGTTTTAACTAACTACTTGAAAGGAAGTTGCAAAAGTGAAAGATAGCGTTCGGAACATGTTCGGGAAACAACACATAAATGCCAGGTGGTAAAAAGTCGGGTAAAGTTTTTTTTTTTTAAAAAAGCACTCAAAAGAGCCTTTTTTTTTTTTTGGTATAGCTTAGAGATTAAGTTTTAATTATGATATTAGGTAGTTATAATGTGGAAAAAATTACTGAGTAAAAAATGAGAGAGAGAAATTTACAGTTATGGTGAGCACTATGCATCCAGCAAATAAACTAAAACAAAATTAGTATTTAAAAAATTCTAGTATGAATTCCAAATAATATTCATCCATCTCAGATTACAGTTTCTCGCTTTCAACGTTTGTTCATTTCAGGAATGTGATTCCGCCTGCAAAGTATTACTGATCATTTCTATTGTTTTAAATTACCCATGTATTTAACGATTGGAATAATTTATTTCATTGTTGACGCGAATGATTTTTCAGTGAATAAATCAGATGTGCATTGTTTGAAATAACACCTTTAGAAAAGCGTCTGTTAATATTGCATAGAAAATTTGTAATCGGAAATAAATTACAGACAGTTATTTAAAATTTTCGATAAGATCAGATGTTTCATTTTTAGTTAATCTCTGATTTCCAGATGGAGAACCTAATATTCATCTATATAATTATTATATAAGACAAAAAATATATAGTATACTGAATTGCCATTTGATAATTACTTGAATAATAATTTGAGCCAGTTCCTTCAAGATGTCATAATTAAACACACACTTGAATCGCAATAAAATGAACTAGAAGAAAAATTTCAGTACATTCAATGTAATGACTATTTTATGACACATATGTATGCACAGATGTTTAGCTGGTGATAAATTAGAAACTAATTTAAATTTATATGTATAATTCGGTTTTTAAATATGTTTGCTAAATCTTTCTATATCGGAATAATAACATTGGTATATTAAATATCTTCTATAAAAAATCTTTCAATTATTTACGATTTGAAATGTTGCTTTGTATTCATTTTGAAACTAATCGAAGATAATTTCTTTAAACAAAGGAATCAAAAACGTGCACTTCAGTTGCAACTAATTAAATGAACATGTATTAAAAATATAAGCTGATGTAAGTAGTATGCAATACGTTGTTAATATTGATTTGTCTTGTTCAGATTTAAAATTTAATAAAGGAATACGGCTTTAACATATTTGTAAATATTATGTATAAAAGATGTTATTATAAGCTAGTTAAGTTTCTTTAGTTATTTAACAATAAGATTAGATGTTTCGGTGATAATTAATCTTGTATTTCTAGAAGAAAATATGAACCCACTACACTATACCGTAAGTAAACACAAGGTTATCAATGCTGAATCTGAATTTCATAATTAATTAAATGTTATTTCAGCACTCATGAGACAATCAAAACTCGTTTAACTCGCAGAAAAATCAATGAGAAGCTGCATTTTAGTACATACATGTTTCTCACTATTGTGTCGTATACATTACGTAAAGCATTTCAGTTTGTGAATAGTTAGAATTCCAATTAAAATTCACGACATTTGATATTTACTATAGTTACGATTGTTAAATCTTCCTTTTTCAGTTGAAATATTTACTTATGCAACATTAAAAATATAAATGACTTTCTGGTTCAATATGATATCATTATATGTGTGATGACATCCCAATATTTTAAAGAATTCTATTAATTTGTGTTAATGTCAATAATTACTTTAGATTTACGAACTGTTGCTAAGGTATTTTGACAAATATTATTTTAATATTGTTGCTTAAAGATATTGATACATTTTACTATTTAAATTTTAAATATATAATCCGAATCTAGATTTTAAAGCTTAAATAAAACTCTTTCATTTATATAACACTCTTTAATTTATAATCTATATAACAATTTCATTTACAATATTATTCTAATATTCAGAATTTTATTTTTACAAAATACAACAATAATACTAATAATTCTTAGTAAATGTCCCTGAAAATGTTGTCATTAAACACACGCGGTGCTTGCAATAATGTTTACGGGAATTACAACAATGGTTCGAAAAAATGAAAATAATGATTAAAATCGCCTAAAGACATTTTAATTACACATTTATTATTGTGTCAAGCTTAATTTTTCTAAAAAATTCATTTAAATGCATGAAAAAATTATTGAAAGACGTACCTTTTTGCTATATGCTGTTACAACGAATAAATAAATAAATAAATTACAAATCACAGTGTTGTTTAATAGTATGATTTTTTTTTCGTATTCGTTCAATAACTACTAAAGAACTGATATTAGAATGACGCAATTCGTAGGATATAGCTTTAACGTTCTTTATCAATCCCTGATAAATTCATTGTTTGTTAAGAACTGATTTTGAGCCTATACCTAAAAATAAATGTATGCTTATACGTAAAAATTCAAAATTGTTACTTTTGACTGTACGTAATTTAAATAAACGAATGAACTTACAAATAGATTATATTCTGAAAATCACAGATAGGTACTCTAATTTTACATAATTAGAGATAAATTATATATTTATATCTAAAATTTTTAAATTTGTGTTGGGATCAAATGTGAATGAAAACCGTTTTTTAATATTAATGTTAGAATATGAAATATGATTAACCTCTTGAGATCGGAAGTTAAAATAACACTACAAATACACATTCTTTGCTTCTTCACAAACAGAATGACACCGAAGATGAGATGACAAAATGAGCCTTTTTTCTGAAATTGATACTTTTGGGTCTGGTGATTTAGGCTTACAAATAGGGATCTAAAATGAATAGACCACCTTAAAATATCAATTTAATTATCAATAACCTAATTTCATGCAATAACAAATATTTAAGGGGGTTAAACAAGTGAATGATCAACAAATGTTCAAAGTTTTGTTATTGTAACCTGTTTAAGTTAAATAATGATGAAGTTTTCATACTTTCTTGGGTATGCTTTCTTGAAGCATTACCTCCGTAATAACTAAAAACCTCTCGTATTCACGATTTCCTCATACAAAAATTGGAAGTCAATTTTTACCCAGAGTACAGTGCCATCTATCGGTGACAACTGACATGATCTTCCAATGCATATCTGTAAGTAACGTAAACCACTATTTATTTTTAAACTTGCATATATTTTTAAGCTTGCATATATTTTTAAGCTTGCATATTTTATAATGTAGCAATTAATCAAACTAATCAGGAAGTAGAGAATAACGTTCAAGGTCATATTAAAAGGAGGGGTCCATGGGGTTCAAGTCCTCCTTATTCAAATATATAGCATTTTTTAAGTCACACCATTTATAAATCGATTACTTTCTGTTTTATGTTTGATTTATTCATATCTGTATATTAAAGAATACTATAAATATTAATTTTATTTCTTGTAATAATGAAACTAGCAAATCTTCAGGTCGGGGCCTCAAAGGGCATTCTGCAATTTCATTTTAAAATCATTTTAATTTAGTATTTAAAGCCACTGTTTCATTCCTTTCACATTTGTATTATCAGTTGCTACAAGTAATTGTAATTTAATCCACTGCTTTGGTATTTTGTATTAATCTTTTTAAGACTTGCTCATAGTTTTTGATCTATTAATTAAATTTTATAGTGTTAATAAACATTTTCACTTCATAAACATTGTTTGTGTTATTTTTTATGGAAATATATTTATAAATAGAGGTAAGTGTTATTAATTTATATATTATAATTAATTTTAAAAAATAACATTTATATTAAAAACAACTATTTTATATTAAAAATATCAGTTACTACAGCAATTTAAATTGTTGTTTATAAAAGAAAAACAATAAATACATTTGTGAAATTCTAAAAGATTATTACAAATTATTTAAGCAAAGTTTTTTAAGCTATTTTTTTTTTTACTTTCAATACAAATATTCTGAATACAGCTTTATTTTACGGTAGTGGTTGACGTTATTTACTGATATGTAGTGAAAGATCATATCAGTTGTCACCGATAGATGGCACTGTACAATGGGGAAAAACTGAGTTCCAATTTTTGTCGTGAACGCGAGAGGCATTTAGTTATTACGGTGGTAGTGCTTGAAGGCATTTTGAAAAATCAGATGAAAATTAAATTTATTTTTTGAGGAAATAAGCATCAGTGTTTCCATTTATTGGTTTTGTTCAAAAGTAAAAAAAAAAAAAAAACATTCAGATTTATAGAAGTAAAGTAAAAATGTAAATAAAAATCAAAGAATTCAGTTTTTATGAGGAAAACAACAGAGGTCCACATTTGTCTGAAGAAATTAATATGAGCAAAAGTGTTACATGTATAGAATACAACCAATTACATAATAATTGCTGCATTATATCATGAAGTCTCCTGATTACGTCTTAACTGATCTTCGCGCGGTTCAGAAACATTGTTTTGAAAATCTAAATACTTTCAAGCGAAGTACGTAGTGAAGTTTTCAAGCGAAGTTTCAAATTTTCAAAAAGTTTCAAGCGCAGTCCGTTCGTATACATGTAAATATGATAAAATTAAAATTATTTTAAATTCATATTCACAGAAACCTTGCTACTAGAAAATTTTGTAATTCTATGTTTGGATTTATAAGAATTGTAATTAGCATTATTTATCTTTGAATGCTAAACACTTATAAACATTAGTACATTTTTAAGCGACTTCAAAATAGAAAGCTTCCCCTATTTGTCGATATGTGTATATGTATGTCCTCACTTTTTTCAAAAGCTATGGAAGGAATTTGAATTTAACTTTTACACTACAGTTCTAGTCCAGGAAATGGTTTAAGCTAAAAGGATCCATTACATCGTATATAGTTTTTGTCAGAACAAATGTCAAATATTTTAACATGTGACTGTCTACTGAGATTTAAATCTGAGAGATGAGAGCAGTAGATTGTCCTTTTAAATGTGAGAAAGATGGCATACGAGAAATGAAATATGACCAGACTAAAGGAATTTTAACAAAATCGTGCAGCAATAAAGTTGGATTGGTCAAGAAGATTTTGGAAAACATCGTGAGGGATGAGCACTTAGAGTGCCTTTTTATATAAGACAATACCTCAATACAATTTGTTTAGTCGTCATGATTTAGAACAAAAACTTGGCGAACCTGCCATTATCACCAAACTAATGTTTGTTGACTTGTCATACGACGGTAACTCTATATGAAAGCCGCAAAATTTCGACACAAAATTTGATTGGTCAAGGTGATTTTAGGCAAACTCGAATCACTAAGCATCTATGTGAGTCTCCCATTATTACCAAAATAATGTTTATTGACTCGTTTAAAAGAAATTTTCAAGGCAGGTATTTGCTAAGTTTTGGAATTCTGGTTGCCATAGTATGGACAAACATTTTGGTCTGCGTATGCGCCCTTTGCTTATGTCGTCACTATCTTATAAAATAAACAGATTCTCACTCGTTTAATTCAATTTGTGTAGGTCAGTATTACCAAGTTTTGGAATATGGGTTGCAACAGTTTGTACAAAAAAAAAAAAAAAAGAAAAAAAAATCTTATATAAAAAGGTATATTAAATTTCATTTAGTTATAACAAATATTTTTTGGTACCAAACAACTGTCGCTAAAGTATGCAAACAGCCGTTCAATAAGTAGATAAAAAAATTTGCCACCGTTAAAACATGCATTTTTTTCATTAACTGCAATCAAATCATTTATTTAAAAATATGTTTTTGAAGTTGGGATTTTTTTTTCCACATTTAATTGATAAATTCAAGTAACTGTATTTAACGTTTATTGAATGACGTGCATTTTCGAAATATTAAAAACTATTTATTATGTTCGTTATATAAGTGTTTAATTAGTACCATATACTCACTGAAATAAAGCAGTTTGTTAAACCTCTTCATATCTGATATTTCAAGTTCTCCACTAGTAGAAATCAAAACTTAGATATAGTCTGACTGCATTTTAGTGTCATTTGTTTCATAGAACCAGTCTAGGAAAGTATTGTTCTGTAATGTGTGTTGCAACAGTTTTGTACAAAAACTTCTATTCTCAGCATGCTCCATGAGCGTATGAAAACACTTTTTCTTAAACAAACAAGGTACAAAGATGAGCTGCGCCACCTGGTGTCTACGCTCGCCCGTCATGCACGTCAACCAAAGTGCCCAGAGACAAGGACTTTATAACTCGCTCGACCAGGGGAGTTCCTGTAAGCGCAAAAAAAAGAGAGAGAGAGAGAGCCAAGTGATTTTACGTAGACCAAACATTTGAAGGGTGAGGCAGACGGAATGTCGTCCTCATCAAGTTTGAACAAAGTCTGGAGTAGTTTTCAGTTCTAGAACATTTGAATACAAAGTATTCGAATGTTTGTTTCGATTCTGAAAAGTTTTCGAAAACTAAAGTATCGATTCTTAAAAGATCACGGAAATGTCTTCATAGTAGCTGGAGAATCGGAAGAGTTCCGTATCCTGTGCTGGTTTTTTTGACGAGTCGTTTATGGCGATAAATGTTTGATATGATTGTTGCGATCCTCAGCTTGTGGGATTTAATGGCTAAGGGAGGCCACTCGGCTTGGCGAATCATGCCGTTGAGCGTTACGGTCAGGCTTTTTAACTACTGGAGTGGACTTCATCTACGTGACATCAAACGCTTTTTCCGCCATTTCGGATTTTTTTTTTATGCCAATCGCCAACCAACACAGGATATGGATATGGAACTCATCACGGAGAATCTCTTCCAATCGTAAACGCGTTCCGGCATCATGTTGCCTGTACTTTTTACGTTTTTTGACGATGTTTTTTTAGAGTGCACTTGCTATACGTCTATCATGGGCAATAATTGCACGTGTTTTCTCCTGATTGGGTTTGTCCCACGTGTTGCCCGTCCGCCAAGGTGGTTGTTCCCATCGTAAAATTTGAAAATCGCACGGAAAACCTATGGGAGATTTCCCGAATTTGCAGCAAAGTTTAATCACTGCCCTTTGTTCCATGATTCACGCTTAGACCTGCTTAGTTGATATTATCTCACCTCTATTGTTGCCACGAGAAAACTGCTATGTCACTACTCGAATGCATCGTACTGTGCTTACACCGCCTTATAGCTGCCAGTTCTATAACCTGGTTTTGTGCTTGCATTTATATATTTTGTCAATAAAAAACCGTATCTTATTATTTATTGGACGCATTGTGTACATTTAATAAATTTTAGCATGTATCTTAAAAGAATTGCGATTTTAGTGACGCGAATTTAAGTGACGTTTACAAATCACAATTTTGCCTTAAATTTTTTCTACTTTCAAGCTCATTAAATTTTTTATTGGTTTTATATATTCTAAATAGACTGTACATATGGAACACAATATAACCGCGTATTCTTAATCCACTATAGTCATGAAACACAATGTAAAAACGTGTTTCTAACTCACTGTACGCACCTACACATTCAAATGAGAAGTTATTTTAGACGCACAATGTAATATGAATTATTATTGTTTTTTTAAAATTGTGCCATTAAAATGCAAAGTTGAAATAATTAATTTTTAGTGTATAGGGGAGCGTAGCCGTAATTGGTCCGCCTCTTCAATTGGACTACTGCAATATTTCTATTGTTTTCAGTAAGAGACGCCCTCTATCGCTGAAATCCTACTTAACAAACTGATGGCCTTTTTGGATAGAAAAATCATCCGCCTTCCGCGAATTGTTTTCTGACAATCTCGATCAACCTGAATTTAGCTGTATTGTTGTAACTTTTTGGTTCGGAACGTAAAAAAAATTCTTTAAAACTTCGTAAGTTGTATTTTCCTGTACATATCTTAATCTTTATGTTTATTGCGCAATATTTAGCGCGTATTTTTTTGTTTCGTCGGTGTTCTCAGTATTGCGAATATCTTTTTAAAAAAATGAAGAAGTTGCATTAATTGGACCAACTAGAGTTTCTTAAATTGGACCAAATATACAACTGCACAACAGAGTAGCAACTGTTGAAACCCCCATCCTTGCTTTTAAAGGGATCGGTATTTGGCCTCCTAACAGGCATGTTCTTAAACGTTCTGGATGTCCAACTCAGGCGACCAGTTGCTAAATATGGACAACTTCTGACAAATTTTTCAAATTCATACAAAATTTCAGATTTTCAGAAAGAACTAATTAGTTATTTTATGAATAGATTGACCACGTCAATTGATATTTTACAGATATTATACAAATTTACTGAGTTAAACTTGAAACTATGTGAAGGGCTACTCTGCGGCTAATTCGGCTACACTGCCTTATCAATTTACAGATATTCGTGTATAGATACTAAATTATTCTTTATTAAAACTCAGTTTTAAACACAGTCAATTAAACAATGTTTATCGGATGTGCTGTTCAAACAATTTTATACAATATAATAGCATCTTTTATTTGAGTAACAATATGTTATATATATTATTTTTAATTTAATGGAAAATATTTCGTTTAAAGCAAGTTTAATTTTTAATTTTTGTAGCTAAAAAAGGCCAGAAGAATATATTTCTTTTTCATTTTACGAAAAGCATTGTCTTGTAAATTTTAATTTTAAATTTTGCTGAATGGTGTTTTGAATAATTATGAAAAGAAAATATATCCTTCCGGAATGTTCTGCTAGGAAAAGGTAGCTTCCACATTCCATGTTTATAAAAATTCAACTCATTTTACACAAACATCCGAAGCTAAAATGCTTGGAACCCAATTATAGAAGATTCAATCCCGGTTTTTGTTAATACTGAATTTGAATGTGAATTCCAGCATTACAGTTACAGCATAACAAATATCAGATTGTTTCAAAATATCAGCCAACCTAGAAATTCAAGCAACTATATCTCAGCCATTTTTTAAGATAAAGCCAAAACAAAAATTGCTCCGGAATCCTTGTGTCAAGATCTAACACTTAATGGAAAGAATTGTTTCAATTTATAGTTTTTTATAAAAAACTTTCAATAAATTTCTTTTTCAATAAAAAAAATTTTTCTTTTGCAATCAATTTCTTTTTCAATAAAAAAAATAAATTCACTGGACGCCATTTTGAAACAAAATGGCACATGAAGCTGGCCAACGAATTTGGTCGAGACCTTGGTATATCCTGTACACATGATCATTTTCATTCATATCAGTTCATATATACGAGGGTTACAGCATAACAAATATCAGATTGTTTCAAAATGTCAGCCACCCTAAAATTTCAATATGCCATATCTCAGTAATTTTTTAAGGTAAAGCCAAAACAGAAAATGCACTGGAATCTTTGTATCACTGTTTAACATCTAATGCAAACAACTTCTTCAATTTATAATTCTTTGTACATCTTTTTGAATTTTTTAAAAATTAAAAATTTCCTCTTGTTTAAAAATGGCGGCCAGTTAAAACTGCTTAAATTTCTAAAAATACAAAAATATGTACACAAAAATTATATATTGAAAAAAAAAGTTGTTTCCGTTAAGTGTTAGATCATGATACAAGAATTCCGGAGCATTTTTTGGTTTGGCTTAATCTTAAAAAATGACTGAAATCTGGCAGATTGAAATTCTAGGGTGGCTGACATTTTGAAACAATCTGATTTTGTTATGCTGTAACTTTCGTATTTATGAACCGATATGAATGCGACTGATCATGTGTACAGTATATACCAAGGTCTCGACCGAGTTCGTTGGCCAGCTTCATCCACCCTCTTGTTTCAAAATGGAGTCCAGTTAAAAAATTTCGATGTTTTAAAAATTCAAAATGATGTACATTAATGTGAATGTAAATAACAACATTGAGTTGGCATAAAAATACGCATTTGTGCCAAACTACTCTCACTAAGCTATGTCAACGGATGTACAATAAATAAGTATCAAAATAATATAAGAAACATTCACATGATGTTATTGTAACGTTCTCAAAAACAGATGGTTTCTAAGTGCTAATAAACATTCTAAATTGCATCTGCCGAGTTCCACATGTGGGCACTCGAAAATCTTACAAAATCCAGCTGGATGACGTTATAAACAATTTTAACGAGATACTTATTTTTCAGGCCAAAGTGGATTGGTTTAGCACTAAACAATTTACAGTTTAGCACTAAACCTTGTTAATAAGACCCCAGATATACCACGTGGTCATCCAATTAAAAAACTCAGAGAACATGAATCGAAGCAGCCCGTGTGAGATGTGCTTTTGAAACGACAGAGTTCGGTCGCTTTTGGTTTTAGCACCGAAAAGTGTGTTGGGGCGCCATGCTCCTAGAACCTCTAAGACATTAACTTTCATGTAAATATATTTGTTTGTGGTTTGTGTGTGTTTGAATGTATTGTAAAATAAAAGTGATTAGAAAAGAACTCTTAGTTCTCCATTAGTAATTAAGACTATTGTTTGTTTAAGAAATTTTACGGTACAGTTATATATTTTTTTTCTTAAAAAGTACTCTAATATAATTCGTTATTTGTTAATACATTGTATTATAGCAAGGAGATATCTATATTTAAATATATAGATTTATTACAGATATTATTTACAAGAGTGGTAAAACAAACGTGCTGCAAAGAACATTCATTCTTACACTCCGTATCGTATCCCTGACTCTCATGCAAGAATTAACAGATAAGCCTGTTTAGCAGCGCCATGTCATGTTACAGATTAATACTAATCTTTCACAATCCTTCATTGATATATAACATACTCATTGAAAAAAATTATTAGTACACTATATTGCCAAAGGTGACCGGTCACTTGCAATTTCAGACGTTTTGTTAACTATCTGGAAAAATTCATGAAGAATTAACCTGAAACTGCAGGTGTGTAAACAGTATAGTATATGTTATATATTTCCGCGAAGACGTTTTCAGGAAACCCGTAGGGGACTGTCAACAAATTGAAAAAGAACGAATATATTTTGGATAACCCTGTAAAAACTAATATAGCAAAGGTGCTCAAACTACAGATTATTAATAAGTGGCTTATTGTAATATACTGTGTTCATTTTTATGAGGATAGCATGTATACTCGTAGAGAAATTAAGGTTTTTATAAAAACAGTCCCAAATTTTGCCTAGTTTTTTGCTTATAATTTGCAGAGTTCTTAATATAAAAAAAGTTCTTTTCAGAAGATATGACAAACAACATTGTACATAACACTCGGCAATCAGAATTAAAAAATAATAAAAATTGGATGAAAAATGAGTAGGTTTACTAAAAAATGCTTCACTGGGCATGCGCGAATTTAATCAAAATATAATATGCATAGTGTAATAGCTAAGTATATAGAGCAACTTTTGTGAAAGTTTCAAAATCATAGTTAGAAAATTCTGAAAATTATCGTCGATAGAATAAGTTCGAAATCCGTTGTCCCCAAAAAGAAGCAAAAAGATGAGGGGTTGTATCAAATATCTGTTGATTAGTGCCAAGATAGCGTACACAATATTACACGTACTATTATATTTGGATACAACCCCTCATATTTTTGCTTCCTTTTGGGAACAACGGATTTCGAGCTTATTCTATCGACGATAATTTTCAGAATTTTCAAGCTATGATTTTGAGACTTTCGCAAAAGTTGCTCTATATACTTAGCTAATACATTATGCATATTGTATTTTGCTTTGGCAATATAGTGTATAACATATACAGAATTATAATTAGAATCTTTAGATACGATATTTTATCACTGATGTATATATATTTTCTTCAAAATAATTTTTATTTAGAATTAAAGCTTTCTTTTGAAAAAAAAAAACTTTAAAGTAAATACTTAGACTGAGCACTATGTACGCAGAGAAATACCGCTAATATAATAAGTATTCTTTGAAAGCATCTAAAACATATTTCCATATTTTTTTCTCAAACTTCTGGTGTTTCTTTTCTTTTAGCTTTAAAGTGGAAGTAATATCTCCATGAAGAATAATGTTATTCTAACAGGGATCAGGTGTTTCGGGTCATTGTATGTTTTTCTACTCTTATAGATACATTAAACGTTTCACATAACTAATATTTCTGAAATATTTTTGTACCTAACTGGGATGTTTTGAAACATATATGCAAGGTGTCAAAAAAGTAGGTTACACAGTTTATTTCTATAAGTGTAACAGATAGATAAATAATGCAAATGAGAAAAATGTTCGTAAGTAGGTAGATAATCAAAGAGTATACTTTCATCTCTATGTGGGGGGAGAGGGTGGTCTTTCTTACGAAATTAAAATTTTATTTTTTATATGGCCTCTTATATATATTAAAAAAAAATTACAAAAATATACTCACTTAAGAAACACACAACACACACACACACACACAAAGAAAAAAAAAAAAAGAAAGGTTTTCTTTGATATTTACGGAGATACCGAGATTTGAAATATGAACGTTGTTTTAAGGGACCGTGTAATAAATGAGTTTGTAATTTGTTATGAAACAGATTCATAGACGTTAAGTGCCAAATGATTTTCATTAGAACACCCATTTTGTGCGATGCAATATAACGCAGATTCAGATATTGTAAATTTCAGTGCAATTTTTAGCTTAAAAAATTTATTATTTTAATGTTTACTGAATTGCTGCTGTTTAAACACAATGGTCGACAGTTTACAGTCACAAAAGCAGTTTTTAACGCCTTTATATAAAGAAGTCTATAAACTAAGAAACAAAAATTGCTCTTGATTTTTCATATTTTTTTTTTATGTATCGCATTAACGCCATTATTTATTCTACTCGTATCAGAATGAATTCTTTAAATAATCATGGATACTCAAATCTTAAAGAAAGAAATCTCACGGAAAACCATAAAACGCAATAAATTTAGTAATATATAGATATTTTAATTTAAATAAAGTTTAAAAATTCTTCTTCCTAAAAAAATCTATGCTAATACCAACAGGAAAAATGGTATTAAATAAATTACTTACATGTTTCTGGAAAAGTTTAAAAATCGTCTGTGCTCAGAGCGGCTCAACGATTTTTAAATTATTTCAGAAGCTAGATATAACGAAACATTTTGATTACTGAATTCGCTTTCGCCTTCAACTGATTATCGTCTACAACAAATGTATAATGATGCATTATACTTGTGTTTCACAATTTTTTTAAGTTATAAGTTAATTTACGTTGAAATAATGACTATATTCAACAAGGAAGACCTTTTTTAATGGTTATGTCTTACGCTGAGTACAACAGAAAAAAGTTTCGAACGGCACTAGAGTTCATACGTCGATTTCTCAATTCACCAAAGTGTACTCGAATGTTTAAACCCAGGTTAATTAGATGTTTGAAAACTACTGGATCGTTACAACCGTTTCCGGAATCTGGGAACAATCGTCTGTATAGTGACATAACTTGATATTTTCTCAATTCGCCAAAGTGAAATCGAATGTTTAAACCTAGGTTAATTAGATGTTTGAAAACTACTGGATCGTTACAGCCGTGTCCGGAATCTGGGAACGATCGTCTGTATAGTGACATAGCTTGATATTTTAGCCTATTTCACTACGAATCCGCGTGCGAGTGTCCGAGAAGCAAATTCAGTTATAAATATTTCACTCTCTATAATTCGGAAAATGTTTTGTAAAAATAAGTGGTATCCGTATTGTATACTTGATCTAGAAGCACTTAACCTTTCGAATTACGCACGTCGTGTGTATTTTTGATTTGATTTCTAATAAAACATGCTGTGGATTTAATAAAACAATGTAACATGCTGTGATAAAACATGCTGCGGTGCGTTCGTATGGAATATTCTGTGGACAGATGAATATTTGTTCACGGAAGACGGAGTTATCATCTGCCGTAATGATCATTGTTGGAATAATATGAATCCATTCTTCGGTACATCACCAATAGCAATTTTCTATATCTGCTTGGAGTGGAATTTGGAAAAACACATTGATTCTCTCTGTGTTTTTTTTTATCAAGGGACACGAACAGATAATAAGTGCTATTACCTTTTTCTAAGCGTTACTTTCAAAGATTTTATGGTAAATATAGTACTACTAAAGGATTACAATTGTGTCTGGTTTCAACACGACTGCTGCCCACTACATCACACTCAAGAAGCAAGTAATTCCATTAATACAGTGTTCGGAAGTCACTGGATTAGTCTATACGGATCCACAGAATGGCCACCTCGGTCATTGGATCTAACTCCATGAGATATTTACTTGTGGGGTCGAATTTGTGCTTTAATGTATGTTCAACATCCACTAAATATGCAAGTTTTGTGTGAAAGAATAACTGATTTGTTCCAAAGATTCACGCAGTATTGACTAGTAACAGTTTGACGCAATATTTTGCGAGGAGCACAGCTTTGTATTGGTGCTGACTGCAGACACTTTAAAATTGTGGTATAAACAACTTTACATATTTATTTTGACAAAATGAGGAAATGCAACAAGTTGGAAATTGTACGTTAAACGTGATAAATGAGGTGCGTTCATTTCGTGCTATAACTAGTTTTACAATGTAAAAAAAAACATCGTTATTATTTCAGTGAAATAAATTATATCGTATGCTATGAGCGAAATGAGGATGACTTTTTTTATTCTTATTACGTATGCCCCGTTTACAGATGCTAATTTTCATTTCAACACCAGACAGCGCTGTAAAATTCTCCATGGAGGTCTTGATTTGCTAATGATTACCTCCATGGTTTAATATTTCTATGACTCACGATGAATGAATCTTTTGTTTCTTTACATTAATGAATTGAGGCATTCGACTTTTAACATAATTTTCACTGAAGATTTCTCAGAATCTATGCATTTTTTAATGTAGCACATCTCTCAAGCAAATAATTTTTTTGAACGATCTTTCTAAAAATGTAACTTTTATGCAATTTTATTAAAAAAATAATTTTGAAAAAAAAGGCTGCTTGGCATATGTTAAAAGATGAGTTGTTTCCCTCAGTCACATGACTTGCACTTTTACTATATAGATGACGTATGATAGCATTTAGTAGAATGAAGAAAACTTGTATTAATATCTTTTTTTTTAAGTTTTGATTCGATTTTCATAAAATTTGAAATGACTCGACAAAATTATGCAACGATTATATATATTAAATTTCAAACCATCTGTTGGGTAATTTTTGAGCTGTTATATGCGGACGGATTAGATGATGACTATAGGTGCTACGTTATTATATAAATATGAACGCATCTAAAAATATATTAAAGTCTGGCTAAAAATCAACATTTAATTTGAGTGGCAGTGTTACATTTTTCACTGCGGAAAAATATTGACTGAAAAACTTTTAAGAATTACTTTGAAAAGAATTACTTTACTAGGTAAAAAAAAAAAAAAAAAAAAAAAAAAAAAAAAAAAAAAAAATGTTTTCAGAATTTATCACTAACATGATAGCTTTTCAATTATTATATTTGCATAGTTTGTACGATTCATCTCTCTAATGATTTAACACATTTCATCCCCTTGGCAGAATTTCCTGCCAACTTTCTGCAATAAGCGCTGCGAAAAAAGCAATAATTGTTAAATCAGAAATTTTATTTCGTAAATGAAGTTAAATAAGTACGAAAAAAAAATTACATTTCATTATTGAAAATTTCTGGATCTAAACGTGTTTGTTTGATCTGCTCTTGATACGAACGGTTTAACTTAAGTTTTTTCACCTATATCTGATACATAGAATGAAAATTAAATATAATTCATTTTATCAATTATTTGTAGCTATCAGATTGCATTTATTTTTTGTATTCTGCAAAAAATCTAATTATAATATTTGGTGTCATTCCATAGTGTTTCACTTCATTTGACTCTGCTAATTCACACTAATGATAAGTTTGTAAATTTATAGTTTCGAAAATTATGGTTAAATAATGGTTTCTAATGATAGCACTTAAATGAGTATGATATATTATTAAATTAGTGTGGTAGTTTCTTAAATGAGTATACATTGTACACTCTCAGAAAATACTGTAAATTTATGAGCGGTTTCCCTTCAATTTTCACGGGCAACAGCCTTATTTGATGAAAAACGATCTGATCCACTAAATAAGCGGCCTTATCCCTTAGATGCTTAGAAAATTAAGATCAATCCACATATTCTTACCGTTCTAGCCCATATGATAGCAAAAATACGGCACGAGCCCATACATTGTCCTCCGCTGGGGTGTAACTCTTCATTTTACTCGTGTTTCGAAAATTTTAACCCGCCAAAACAGCGATTCTGTGATGATTATCTAACGTGCTACGTGCTACGGAACAGTAAGCAGAGCGTTATTGTGTTTTAAAGTGCATTATATCCTGTGCATTATAATGCTTTATTACTTTGCCCCGTAAAATTACGGGCTGCACAAAATGATGGGCATGGATTTTTTTTCTTTTTACGGGGTATGACTGGAATCTCTGTTGACGGACTCTGCCCGTAATTTTACTGCAATTTTTTGTACAGTGTATGCTAGTATCTTAAGTGAGTTTAAACATGCAGTGCTTACAACAAAGGAGTTATGAATAAAGAGGAGAAGACATACATTGTGTAATGTCTACTAGTTGCAGGTAAAGTAACTGAGGTTGTAATCACAAATTGGTTGCTGTTGTTTGTTTATATCGGATCAACAGGACCTGATTAGTGCCGGATGAAACTTCCCTAGTAAGTTTCAATAGAAATTTCAGCCTTAGTTAAACGCTTTACTTACTTTTCGAAAATTTCTGCCAAAAATAAGCCAAAAATTTAAATTAGCTTTTACTGGTGGATAATTTACTAGAGAGTATTGTACGAGTCTTGTACGTATCTTTCACTGTCGTTGACAGGACGATTGATTATGTAGTCAAAACAGGGCAAAAGCAAAAAGTCTGACTAATTCCGGGGCAAACTACCAGCAATAAAAACGAAAAGATAGTTTTTATTTAATTATGACAGAAATTCTGCAGGAATAAGGCGTTTAAATAAGGAGAAAATATCTTTAAATTTAATGGCGGAAATTTGCACAGGCATAAATCAGCGCCAGCCGTAATTAAAGTTCAAACTTCTCCATTTTGAGGATACGTCAATTATTCTTTATTCATACTTTTAAACTTACAACTCTTATCCTAGTTTTTGGAAAATTAACCTTATAGATATTTTAATATTATTGTTATTAGAAGATTAAATAAAAAATAAACTATATGCTACCTATTTTTTCTAGCTTGACACAATTATATAACAAATGATGCAAATTGCTTTCTAATTACCCTTCGACTGTTGTGCCATTTTATGATACAATTTTTAAAAACATTTAATTAAAAATTAAACATTAATAATATAATTTATACTATTACATGATGAGTTCTCCAATAATGAAATAATGTAAAAATAATTCTTTGAAAATACAATTTTTTTTAAGCATTCTGCATTTAAAGATATAACGATTTAAATTTAAATTAAACTTTATCAAATAGTGGCTTAGTTCTTTTTAATAAAAAAGTACACTTGGACTTCCTTCTGACAGTTTATAGATAGCGATAAAAACTTTACTTTTATTTATTTTCATAGAAAACCTTTTTGCCGGAATATTTATATGAAAACATTATTGTTTATCTTGTAATTATCTTTAAAGTGCTAACTGCATAACACTAAGCATTTTCTTATGTAATAGGAATATGATAATCTCTATTTTCCAATAGTTTTAATTTATTTCATAAGCAGCCGAAATTCTCCAATATTTCATAAATATTAATATTTTATGAAACATAAAATATATTAATTTTTTTCAATAAAAATTTCTAAAACTTATGTGGAATGCATTTAATAAACTGAAATTTTATTAAATGCTGAAAGTTTATCAATCCCTTGTTTATGAAAATTAATTTTTTTATATTTTTTTCAATAAAAGTTGAGAGAAAACTATATATATAATGGATTTAATAAACTAAAGAGCTGTAAGCGTTTATTATAAGATTTTTTTATATAAAATTTCACATTTTAATAATACAAGTTATACATTTCCTGAAATTAAAAATGTTTTCAATATTTTTAAACAAGTAGTTACGAATTTGTAGTTATACTTTTAGAGTTTTATGAAATATCCGATCTGTAATCTTAACACTGAAAACATATTATTATGTGTAAATTTGTTTGTCGAAATACGTAATCACAAAGGGCCCCACCAGTGGCTGAGAGGTTCTGCTCTCAAAGCTGGTAGACGGGAGGTGCTGGGTTCAGAGCTCTGTCGCGCTCGTCAACCTAACCGTTCGGAGTTTTCCATAGTTTTCTTCGAACTTTGCCGTAAATACGGGTTAGGATCCCTCAGAAAGACCCCCACATAGGGCACTCTCCCCTAGGGCCTATATCCCTCGTGTAGATAATCGGCTGTCATAAATCAACCAACCATAATCACAAAACAGAAAGAATAATCAGTAGCATGTACTACGTATTCATGTGCTGCTGTTTTTCTTTACCCGTATATTTATATTGATTGAACGAAAATTATGTACCCATTATATTTCTATCAATCAGCTTTAGTTGTATGCCTTTTTTTTTTTTTTTTTTTTTTAGTTCTATGTTATAAATCAACGTACTTTACATGTTTCAGTAGAATTATCGCTTTTCTTCAAATTATTGTTCACATATTCACATTTATCACTTACAACTCTTATCAAAGCTGTTGAAAAATCAATGTTATAGATATTTTAATATTTTTGTTACAAGAAGTTTAAATATAGAATAAATTTGACCCATATATATATATATATATATATATATTGTAGTTTGACAAAATTATATAAAAGAATATGAAAATTGCTTACTAATTACACTTTGTCCTGTTTTCTAGTTCATATGATACTTTTTTTTTATTACTTAGAAAATAAAATATAAATCATTTATACTGTCATATGGTAAACTAACTAATAATGAAAATATTTTAAAATAATTTTTTGAAAGTACAATATTTTTTAAACAATCCTGATTTACAGATTTAACTATTTCAATTTAAGTTAAATTTTTATCAAATTACATAAATCGTAGGTTAGTTCTGTTAATTAAAAATTCACTTGGAATTTTTCTCAAATTTTATTGATAGCCATAAAAACGGTTTTCTTATTTTTTTTTTTTTATTTTTTTTTTATTGTTATTTTTTTATAGTAAAACTTTTTCTCGGAATACTTGTGTTAAAACTATTTCGTTTATCGTGTAATTATATTTTAAGAGCTCACGACATAACACTAAGGGTTTTTGACGTAATATGAATATGACAATCTCTATTTTTTAATAGTTTTAATTTATTCCAAAAGAAGCCGGTATTCTCTATCATCTTATAAATATTAATATTTTATGAAGCATAAAGTATATTAATTTTTTCCAGTAGTATATTAATTTTTTCCAATAAAACATTCTAAAATATATGGGAAATGCATCTATTAAATTGAAAGTAGGATGTTGAGCGTTTATTAATAAGTTGTTTATAAAAATTCGATTTTAATACATTTTTCAATAAAAGTTGAGGGAAAACTATGCAAAAGGGATTTAATAAACTAAAAGGCTGTTAAGCGTTGATTATAAGATTATTTTTAATATAAATTTCCATTGTTTAATAATGCAAATTACACATTTCCTGAAATAAAAAATAGTTTCTGTATTTTTAAACAAGAATTTTCGAATTAAAATACAGATGTAATTGCTTAAAATGATAAAAAAAGAACACATAAAGACTTGTAAAATCCTTATGATCGACATATCCTGATGATCGACATCTTTCGAATGCACAAAGGGCGCAATTATCAAGATCTACACGATAATAAAACTATTCTCGCAAAAAATAGAAAATAAACGTGAAACGCATAAAACACGAGAACATATGTGTAATAAAATCAGGTACTTAAAAATAGTCAATCAAAACTAGAAAGTTTAAAACAAGATTAACAGAGCATATGGAAGACGTAAAATAATGTAGAATAACTACAGATTTGTCAAGACTACATAGGACCAAGACTTTAAAAAATGTTTTTTAAAATAGTAAAATAATTTATCCATCAAGACTTTATTTTCTATCTATTATCCGTGAATCAATAGAAATCTGTATGCGTAACGAGAACATATGCAATGAATCAGCCTCTATTGAATTACCTAAAATTTGGCTCGATATGATTTTCAGAAGCGATAAGGAAATATTAATTTTCATGTTTACAGTTGACTACTTTTAAGCACTAGCTTTTATAACACGTACGTTTTTCATGGTTTACGTTCTTCAAGTTTATTTTCAAAATTTTTGCGAGAATAGTTTGCTTCTCGTGTAGATCTTGATAATGGTGCCGTTTGTGTGTTCGAAGCATGTCAATAATCATATTAAAGGGTTTTTATAAGCATTTCTGTGTTCTGTTTTTAACAGTTTCAGCATTTACGTGTGTATTTTATTGATAATAATTGATTTTATTACATGATTATGTATGTATTTACTTTGTAGTTATACTGTTGGTATTTTATGAAATATTCAAGATATAATCCGACATTCAAAGCACATTCATAAATGTAAAACGTTTGTCACCATTATATAATCTCAAAATAAAAGGAAAAGTCTGTAGCAGATACTACAAATTCTGGTTCCTATTTTTTTCCTTTATCCTTGTGTATGTGTATATATTAATTCTCAGAAATTTATGTAAACATAATATATATATATATATATATATATATATATATATATATATATATATATATATATATATATATATATATATATATATATATATATATATATATATATATATATATATATATATATATATATATATATATATATATATATATATATATATATATATATATATATATATATATGAAACAGTTTTAGTTTCCATGTCTGTCTAAACTTTCACGAGATAAGCTTATTTTACATGTTTCGCCAGAGATTTCGTTTTCCTTAATAGCATTGCTAAGAAATAATAATTTCAACTTAAATACCAGAAATTATAATAGAAAATATATCAAAACTCACCTTTGTTTTATAATGCAATTTTTTCTTAGAATAAAATCGGAGTTGTATGTTTAAAATTAATACATTTTTAATTAAGTAACTTTAAAATATGATTTAAAATTTTAATAAATTATTATAATAATGTTTTCTTTATAGATAAAATTGGCTTTATTATATTTATAAACTAGAACTTCTCTAAAACTAATATATTTATATACGTAATTCTTAACGACAGTTATTTACGAAATAGTAGCAAATAACATTTTTAAAAATTTATAGATTTTAATTAAGTAATTTAAAATTATGGTTTAAAATTTTAATAAATTATTAAATTAATGTTTTCCTTATAAATAGAATTGGATTTATTATATTTATAAACTGACACTTCTCTAAAACTTACATATTTATAAACGTAATTCTTAACGAATTTTTAAAACCATGGCAATTAAACATTTTTAAAAAATTTAATAAATTTTTAATTAAGTAATTTAAAAATATGATTTAAAATTTTAATAAATTATTAAATTAAAGTTTTCCTTATAAATAGAATTAACTTTATTATATTTATAAACTGACACTTCTCTAAAACTTACATATTTAGAAACATAATTCTTAAGGACAGTTATTTGTAAAAAACCATAGCAATTAAACATTTTTTAAAATTAAGAAAATTCAATTAAGTAATTTTAAAAATAATTTTTAAAATTTTAATAAATTATTAAATTAATATTTTCCTCATAAATATAATTTGTTTTATCACATCTATAATCTGTCACCTCTAACACTTATATATTTATAAACGTAATTCTTAACGACAGTTATTTACAAAATAGTAGCAATATTTAAAATTTATAAATTTTAATTAAGTAATTTATAAAATATGATTTAACATATTTAAAATATATATAATATTAAAATATCATCAGTTTATAAAACTTTTTTTAAACATTTTTTAAAATTAAGAAAATTCAATTAAGTAATTTAAAACATAATTTTTAAAATTTTAATAAATTATTAAATTAATATTTTCCTCATAAATAGAATTTGTTTTATCACATCTTTAATCTGATATAATCGAATATTAATTTAATAAATTATTAAATTAATATTCGCCTCATAAATAGAATTGGTTTTATTATATTTATATACTGTCACCTCTAACACCTATATATTTATAAACGTAATTCTTTATGACAGTTATTTACGAAATAATGGGAATTAAACATTTTTTAATTTATAAATTTTAATTAAGTAATTTAAAAATATGATTTAAAAATTTTATAAATAATTAAATTAATATTTTCTTCATAAATAGAATTGGTTTTATGATATTTATAAACTGATACTTATATAAAACTTATATACATATAAACGTAATTCTTAACGACAGTTATTAACAAAATAGTAGCAATTAATTTTTTTTTTAAATTTATAAATTTTAATTAAGTAATTTAAAAATATGATATAAAATTTTATTAAATAATTAAATTAATGTTTTCCTCATAACTAAAATCGTCTTTATTATATTTACAAACTTCTCTAAAACTTGTATATTTATAAACGTAATTCTTAATGATAGTTATTTACGAAATAGTAGCAATTAAGCATTTCTAGAAATATTTTGGATTAAAAAAAAGATTAGTTCTTCCTAACGGTATAGCTCTTATCGGCAATATAAAATTGTAGTTAATATAAACAAACATATTATTTAATAAATGTTACTTACGACTGTTTTAAATTAAAATCAAGCAAAAGTTAACTATTCTATGCACAATCGAGCTACAAATACATGCAATAAGAAATACATAGCATATATGCTTCTTTTACTTACCCATCAAACGTAGTATAGGGTAAGTCTTGTAATCGTTTTGAAAATCGAAAAAAAATTTTTGACGGATTTACACGTTTCAGACACTAAAGATTCCGAAAAACATATTTTTAGAAAAAAAAAATTGCCGTGTGTCTGTGTGTCTGTAAACGCTCTATCTCCCGAAAAAACTGAGATAGAGACTTGAAATTTGGCATGTACTTAGTATGTAATAATGGGAAGAAGCCTTTTGAATTTCAGTAACCTCGATTATCTGGAACTATTTTTTTCGGACTCTCGAAATATTCGTTCCGATAAAAGGTATATAAAAATTTTCGAAATTGTTTATTTTAAGGAGTGAATATAAAAGACAATAAAAAAACATAAATTTTGCATAATGAATGAAGTCGATTAGATAATGCGTTGCCGAGATATTTGTAATCCTATTTACCACACTCTTCGATTTTTCATGACCCTGTATTTCAGCCAAATTTCAATTCAAAGATATATTTTAATTAGAAATGAGACGCTTAATCAGACGCATTAAACTGCTAGTTAATAGGATTTTTGTTTTTGGAGTTATAAGGATTTTTCTTTTAAGCAATTCAGTAATCGAGCCTTTAAAGTTTATGACGTCATCAAGCCACGATTTTATTCGAATTGCAATGCATATTACAAGTAGTTTACACATTTTTTATTTTCATATTTTATATTATGCATATCCATGATGGTTAAGTATTAAGGTGGCCACGACTAGTTTATAATTTCTGTGAACTAATCAAGTAACTTAAAAAATATAGCTGAAGTAACTTATTTTTTTAAGCAAAGTTATCAACAACTTCTAATTTACGTAGATAATAAATAGAATGAGAATTTTGAAAGTGCTGCCGTATAAACGGAGTTTATTTACAGCAGACCAAGTTAATTAATGTAATGAGCGAGCATGGTTCAGGTTATAATTTACATCAGTTTTAACATTTGTTAATGAAAGAATAACTTAAAATTATGAATCGAGTAACAGTTATTATTGCTAAACATTCAAACTTTCGTTATTGTGTTTGTACATAACTCAAAGAAAGTATTTGTAAAATATTTTAAGTGTATTTAAATGTTGTGTTCTATTTTATTAATCTTAACACTAATGATAAAGGAAAACTAGTCGTTGGGGGCCACCGTAATACTTACCCATCATGGATATGCATTATACAAAATACGACAATAAAGCATGTGCAAACTACTTATAAAATGAATTGCAATTCAAATAAAATCGTGGCTTGATGGCGTCATAAATTTTAAATGCTTTATTACTGAATTGCGTAAAAGAAACATCCTTATAACTCCAAAAATGATAATCATATTAACTAACGGCTTATTGCGTCAGATTAAGCGTCTCATTTCCAATTAAAATATATCTTTGATTTGAAATTTGGATGAAATACAGGGTCATGAAAAATGGAAAAGTTTGGAAAATAGGATTACAAATATCTCGGCAACTCATTATCCGATCGACTGCGTTCTTTATGCAAAATTTGTGTTTTTTTATTGTCTTTTATATTCACTCCTTAAAATAAACAATTTCGAAAATTTTGATATAACTTTTATCAGAACGAATACTTCGAGATTTCGAAAAAAATAGTTCCGAATAATCGAGGTTACTGAAATTCAATAAGTTTCTTTCCACTATTCCATACTAAGTACATACCAAATTTCATGTCTCTATCTCAATTTGTTCGGGAGATGGAGCGTTTACAGACACACAGACACACGGCAATTTTTTTTTTTCTAAAAATATGTTTTTCGGAATCTCAAGTGTCTGAAACGTTTAAATCCGTCAATTTTTTTTGTATCGATTTTTACAACGATTGCAAGACTTACCCTATACTACGTATGATGGGTAAGTAATAACGACACAGTTTAATTGATAACACATTTTATTCAGATGAATATATTTCTTAAAAATTTAGTAAAATATTGGCTAATTTCATTGCAGAAATAGAAACATATTAAAATTATTTTCACCATATAATTTTAATAATTTATTCCACGAAAAATTGAAATTATAATTACTTTTCAAAAAGTTGTAAGAATTTTTATGCGCATGATTAAGAAATGTATAGTGAAATATTTTTTCAGCATTATCTTCCTTTCATTTTGTTTATATTTTTTGGCACCTTTTCTACCCACTGATGACAAAAAAGGCGATCATATATATATATATATATATATATATATTATTTTCTGTATTCAGTTAAAAGAAATTGTTATAAAATATAGCGCCAAAAACAAAAATTAACTAATATATTTTACGTATTTTCTAGAGCTTGTGAAAAGGGAACAGCAAAGCAATTTAAATGGATTTGTAATTTCAGTTTACAATTTAATTAATAAAGATAAATTTTGAGCATTACATTTGTATAGTGCAACAGTTAATTAAATAAAACCAGATATATTTATTTTAGCATTGATGTTTTCAAAAACAAATTTCGATGCTTTCTGATTTTAAAAAATAAAAAAACCATATTTGAAATAGATATCTGAGGAAAATATATAACTAAAAGTACTCATTTCTAATCGCGAATACCAGAATAAATAATCACATTTAACGTCTTCTAGAAGATATTTCAACGCACAAATTCTCCATGAACTGTGTATGTTATGTAAACTTGGATAATATATTTCTGTCAGTATGATTTCTGGAAAGGAAATTATAAGTGAGTAGAAAGAGCTCATTACAAAATGGTTTAAAACAAGGCAGGATGTATTCTAACCGGAAATAATTTATTATTCAGTAATGAGCGAAATTTTAAAAGATACTAATATATTCCCAATATCTTATATGGATTATTAAGAGGTGAAAGCAAGGTGGGACTAAAATGCCATTCAGAAATGTGCTTTAGAATGATAAAATTTCATAAAGAGCATTTATTTTATAAAGAGTATAATAGTTAGTAAAAGAAAAACTCTAAAGTAATTACATTCCGCATAATTGATTTTAATAACAAGTTTAATACTATCGCATTTTCAAATTCAAAATATTTTTTTATAATTGATTTATGTTAAATTTTTTCTGCAAGCATTTCTGAAAATATAAATGTGTAGGGAAAACAGATATCGTATATATATTCAAATTATGGTAGCGAATAATCTTATATAAAAGGATTTAAATTAATATCCAAAAAGGGAAAAATACTAATATATTTCCAGTAATTTGTGGGTATTGTTGTAAGTCAACAGCGAGATGTGTGATTTGTCAATGTAGTTTTGAATATTTTTTATAAAGGGTTTTTTTCTACATTTCCTTTACAAAGAGCATTATAGTTAATCCGATAAATTCTGATATGGAAATTCTTTTGAAAAATTGATTTAAAAAAGAAAGAAAGTTTAATGGTTCAAGAGCATACATATTAATATGAAGAAATGTTTAAGTTAAGCAATAATTTTTTATTTTTGTTAACAGATTTAAAAATGAATAGATTTAGCTTTTATGAATAATAGATTCTATTTAGAACGACGAACATTCGCATTTAACAAAAAGTATATTAAGTGATATAAAAAAATAAAATAAAAATATATATAAGTCCAGAGTTTTACATGGATTGTCTAGAGAGAACATAAAAGTATTGTTCAAATAAGATTTTTAATTGTAGTTTACAATGTTAATGATAAATGTACATTTTGAGAAATTATTTTATAAAATGTGTAATATATATATATATATATATTTATTTAAATATTAATTTTCATCCTATACTATTTTTATTCAGCGTATATTCACTTTTTACCCTTATAGATGGCAGCACCAATGTTTCTGTTGCTTTACAATAATATTCATATTATTCTAAAATCTATTCTGGCAACATAGTACATCATTTTCTAAATCTAAATTTGGCAACATGTAATGATTTTTTGCAATTCATTCCCTCTGTTTGGTTGTGTTCATGTGTGGTTCATGTGGTGTACAGGTATCTTTTTTAATCTACATGGATTATGTACTTTATGACTCTATTTCATGTTTTATCTGTATATTATAGGTATGGTTTCTTTCCTTTTTAATGTTGTATTTATTTTTTATTTTTTCACAGGTTTGATTCATTGTTTATGAGTAGGTAGTCCCAAAATCATATTCTTTAGCAATGTTATGGCTAATATGATGATGAAACCACTCATTTTATTTGTGGTATTTAGACATTTGGGACTTGAAAATTCTGTCTAAATTCCACAAATTTCATTTCATTCATTCAATTTCATTTATTCAATTTTAATTTCTTCTTCTTTTAAATAAGTTTTTGGTATCCATATTCAGTGTGTTGGGGAATACTTTCATTGTCAACTAATTATTACATACTTAATCATTATTTCATAGTTTAAGTTGGTGTTATGGTAATGTTTCATTTATGGTTATATCTACTATATATATGAAACACAAACGGAAATTTCGTTCCGTTCCTTTATAACTCGAGTTCTGCCGTATGGATTTTGATGGAACTTACACTGTTCGAGAGATAATTTTTCAGGGAAGGTTTTAGTATATAACACAACGTTCTACGTATATTAGTCATATAATTATGATAGAAAGTTCTGTTATTTTGGCCGAAAAGGTTACCATTGCTAATTTTTTGGCGATCATTACTGTTGCAGAAAGAAATGAAAAGGCTATACATGTTGAAAAATAAAAGAAGAACTGTTACTAATTTTATTAAAAAGAAAAATAAAAGAAAATAAAAGAAAAGAAAGAGAAAAAAAAAAGAGTTCTGATGAGAAAATATTATAAAAGGAAAATATTTAATTTAAACATGATTGGGAATGTTTGTAATGCTTAAAAAATTATTCAAGTGGCAAGATTTCTATATTGAAACAATATTTGGCGATGTATCTTTTGTTTTTGGCGATTTTGATTTTACTTTTGATCTCAAACAATTTGATTTTAAGTCAAAAGGTGTCTTTTTTTGTTGCAAAAAGAATTGATATGGCTATACATCTGGAAAAATAAAAGAAAAAAACTGTTACTAATTTTATTTAAAAAAAAGAAAGAAAAGAAAAAAGAAAAACAGTTTTGATGAGAGATTTTAAGCCAAAAGGTGTTTTTTTTAAGTGTAGGACTGCATTTTTGCAAGTATTTTTTTTGGTACTTTTTGGTTAGCCGGGCGCCAGTGATATATATATACATGTATATATATACACATATATCTACACAAATACATGTATATAGATACATATATTTACACGAAAACATGCATATACATACATATATATATACACTTATATGTATGAATATATACATATATGTACATATATCACTGGCGCCCGGCTAACCGAAAAGTAGCCTTTTTTTTATTCAATTGCAAACTATATTAATGGCAATATACTTCTATTTACTTCTACATATATGAAATTTCGTTCCGGCTGCTTATAACTCGAGTTCTGCTGAATGGATTTTCGTGGAACTTAAACTGTAAGATAATTTTTCTGGGTATAGTTTTATTGTATAACATATCGTTCTACGTAGCTTAGTTATAGAATTATTCAGGGAAGTTCTATAATCAGATAAATCCGATTATGAAATATTAGCCTTTTTAAAAGATTTTGCCGAATGGATTTCGATGGAACCTACACTGATAGATAATTTTCTAGGGAAAGTTTTATTATATAACATATCATTCTACGTTGCTTAGTTCTAGAATTATAGGGGAAAATTCGAAAATTGGGTGACCATTTTTTAAAATTAAATATTAGCCTTTTCAATATTTGATTGCGATTATGAAAGATTAGCCTTCTGAAAAAGTTCTACTGGACGGATTTTGATGAGAATTGTATTGTTAGTTAGATGCTATTTCAGGAATGGTTTTAATGTACTACATATTGTTCTACGTTGAAGATTATACAGTCAGGTGAACCCGATTCCGAAAGATTAGCCTTTTTGAAAGCTTTTACTGGGCGTATTTTTTGCGACTTGCATTGTTAAGTATAGATAATTTGTAAGGATGGTTTTAGTATATTTTATATCGTTCTGTTAGTTTTAGAATTATGTGGAAAAGTTCTATAATCAGATGAACCCGATTATCAAAGATTAGCCTTTATAAAAACTTCTACTGAATGGATTTTGTTAGTTAATTTGTTTGCATTGTTAGTTCGACAATTTTTAGTGACGGTTTTAGTATATTGTATATAGTTTTATTATTCTTTAGCAAACCTTAACTGTAAATGACCAAATAAAAGAGTTGGTCCTTAACAGCTAAAATTTGGACTGCACACTAGAAAATGTAATAGCACAATCACGTTCTTTTTTAGTAATGTGGAAGGATATTCCAGGTAAATATACAGATTGCTTTCAAATACAAGCTCAAATTAAACGATATATTTCGTTTGATTCAAGGCTCATTTGTAGAAACCGACCAGCGCAGCGGGCGTAGCTTGCTAGTATATATATATATATATATATATATATATATATATATAATCTTCTTCTGTAATAATAACTTCGATAACAGAATTTGAATGTTTTATAATTTTCAAATTGAGAGTATTAATTTATTTATAGACATAAAATGAAAACTATAAACTTAAAACACTCTTACAGACTTATATAACACACTAAACACGCTTATATGTTATAGTTACCATATGGCTACTAGACTGAGTAATCACATTTAATGCCCTCTAGAAAATGTTTCAAAGCACAAAGTCTGCTTATTAAGATTTATTCTAGTTTATGTAAACATTTATAACAAATTTCTGTCAAAATAATTCCTGCAAACGAAATTATAAATGAGTAGAGACATCAATATGCAAAACGGCTTCAAATAAGGAAAGGGTATATTCTTATCTAAAATAATTTATTATTTAGTAAAGTTCCGAAAATTAAAAGAGAATAATACATTTCAAGTATTTTATATTGATTCTTAAAGTTCTACAATACAGTTAAGTTAAAATATATGTTATATATGTAATTAAGGATTTTAACTATGGAGATATAATTTGAGTGAAGAAAACCCTGACATGATATATTTTTCCAACATTGATTTTAACAAAAACAAAAAAAAAATTATTTTCTCATTTTCAAAAACAAAATTTCTTTGTTATAATTACATATCTGATGAGAAAAGAGGGTTGAAACACTTGTGTGTTTCGTTTCTCTTGTCTACTAGAACATTTACTCACATTGAGGTCTTCTATAAAATGCTTCAAAACAAAACTTCTCAATGTTAAGAATTTTTTATGTGTAGAAACATTTTACGACACGTTTAGATTATATTATACTAATAATATACGCAAATAGTTAGGGGAATGTTTTCAAAATTGAGGAATCAATAAGTTGTTATTATTCATATACGCAGGGTTTTTCTTCTTCTTCTTCTTCTTTTTTTTTTTTTTTTTTTTTTTTTACAATACACTTTGTACAAAGTGTTATTTGGTGTATAACAAATAGATTTTTGCAATTGTAAAATATTTTTTTCATTGTAATAATTTTATGAACCTTCTTACTAGAAAACTTAGATAATACTACTATATAAATTAATCCACTCTGAAAACAAAATGTGTATAAATACTTGGTGAGATAAAATTATTTTTAAAATGTAGTTAAATGACGAATATTAATGACGTTTTCTGGTATAAAATATTGTTCCAAATTAACTTTGTAAACATTTCAATTTTTAATACGCTTTATCCTTTGATGTTAAAGAGTATAATGTTTCTGTCACACTCATTATATTTTTTCTGTAAAAAAAAAATCGAATGTGTCATTCAAAAATTTGTCCTTTTGAATAATTTAAGGAATAGCGTCCGTATGAATTACAATTAAATGTTAATAATAAAAACAGAAAAATTTAAATCAATGTACCTGGTTATAACGTAAGATATGCATTTTATAATTCTTTTGTGCATAATATTACTAGCTTAAAGGTGATTTTAAAACAGCACATTTCGACAGTATAAGAAAGATAGTACATGAACCAAAACACAAAAAAATAATTATTTTTAAGGATTTTTTTTTAAATATTGGAACATTCATTTTTAATAAATACATAATGAATTCTAAAACTTAATATTTATATTTTATTTTGTTATATACTATCTTTTTTACTAATTTATTTTGTAAATAAAATATTTTTATTATAATATTATATATTGGAACTGTTTGTTATTTAGTTTTTCAAACACCAGTTGTAATAAGAAAATCAGAAATAAATCAAAATATTAACTTCTTTAGATAAGTCTAAACTGAAATAAAATCCTCAATAGTAAAAAATAATATGAAGAGAAAATAATTGCAATCTGTTATCGCAAACTTCCTTGTTGAAGAATAAAAAAAAATCGGGATGTATTTTTTGTTATTTTATGATTTTTTCTAACATTCTTGTATTGTATAAGAGTGTACGAGTAAAAAACTATGGAACTGTATTTCTTTATTTTCTTTCACCATTGAATTCAGTTTGTGCAAAGGATTTCCCCCACTTTTTATGTTTTAATATTATCTGTTTTTACACAAAAGCAACTATTTTGTTAAAACTCTGAAAAAGATTTTTAGGGAGATTAATTATTTCATTCTTTTTATTATTTATTATATTCCTTTTTCATTTTTATAAAAACTTCTCTTGTTAGATTTGCTGGTAGAACACAAAACATTTTTAAATGTGCTGGAAGCTCCATTTATTCCTTTTATTATATCAATCTTTAAAAATACATGACACATATCTTGCGTTTTTACATAATATTTTATAGAAAAAATATTATTGTGCTTTAATATGTTTTAATAAAGATAGTTTACATTTATTTGGGGATTTGGAAATGTATAAGCATGTGGATTATAAAGTAATAAGCAATTGTTGATATATATTATTTTCATTTTGACTGAAAAATGTAGCTTTGAAAGCCACTTACCCACTCTTTTTTAATACGACATCACATTAATGTATAAGAAAATATTTTTTCTTTGATAGATAATAACACGTTGATATGTTATCCTTTTACCGATGAGAAATTAATATTTTTAGTTATTGTCTTGTGCTATAGATGGTTTTCAATGTTACTTGTATATGACATTTTTCTCAGAGATTTTTAATGTTGTTTATCTAAAAATTACGAGCACTTTGCGAATATAGGCAGTATAAAATACAAAAAAATACTAAAATATTTGAAATAGAAAATTCAAACATTTTAAAATTACATATTTAAAATAATATAATATATATCCTTTTTAATTAACATATATTATTTATATATAATTAATATTTTTTTATTAATTAATATAATATAATATGTTCAAATTTTATATTATATACCTTATTTTAAAAAATGCTTAAATGTGCATTAAAATCAATGCAATTTGATAGCATTACGACGAATATATCAATAAAAACATGATATAAAAAACTACCAAAGTTTTCGAAGTTAAAAAGAACTAGTAATTTTTCCACGAATTCAGAAACTTATGCATACTTACATTTTATAAACTGAATACATATTTATTATATTATATATTGGTTTTTTTTTGCGTCTTTTCTGAAAATATTTCGGGAATACTTTTCTTAATTTATGGTTTGTTAAATAAATATATAATGTAAAGCTAGGACAGTCTGCGCACAATTCAAAAGAATAGCGATAAAAAATCTAAATATTATTTTTTTGCTAAAGTATTCATGAATAATTTTTAATTCATTTGTTTTTTATGCATTTTCATTGCTATTTTGTCGTTATGTTGCAATTTAATAGAACAGTTGTAATAAAACCAAAAAAGTTATTTTGCGCAATCTGTCCTTACATGGTTGGTGTGATTGCGCACATGGGTAGGAGGGATTGTTACTATTAATAACTACAATTAAATTGTTAACAATAATAATTACACTTAAATGACATTGCTGTAATGTTTATGTGAACAAATATTATTGTATTAGGAGTGAATATTTCAACCTAATGATTAAAGAATCAGAAAAAGAAAATAATTTTAAAAACGATAAAAAAAAATTAATTAAAGGAAAAAAAATTAAAGAATCAGAAAAAGCAAGTCCAGATAAGATTACAAAATAAAATTATGTTACTTAATAACACGTTTAACTTAAAATTAGTCCATTTTCATTTTTCATTTTTTTATGCAAATTTACCAATTAGGTGCGTAATCTCTCCTAGAATGGAAACTAATGGGAACACTGCGCCATCTCTCCTAAGTAGCAGATGCGCAAACTCTCCAATTTCGGTAGGAAAGATTGCGCGGCTTTTTATTTAAACATGACCTCTTCTAAAACGAACCGTTGATGTTCACATTGTTAGTCTAGATTAGTAGACTCTACATATAAAGAAAACAAAAGAATTGTATTTCTTTTTCTTCTTTTTTCATTGAAATCAACTTAAGTTACTGGTTTACTTTTATTATTTCCTTTTGCGAAAAATCGGAAATAAATTTTTTTTATTAGATTCCAACACTAATTCTTCGTTTCATTTTGTCGATTGATTACATTTTTCTCAGAAACTGACGTTAGAACATTTGCAGTAAAACTCAAAGTTCTTTCTAAAAGAACTTCAGATGTAATTGTTCCTATCTTTCTTGAAATGAAAATGAAAATTTATATATATATATATATATATATATATATATATGATAGATTATGAAATTGAAATTTAATGAACTGCAAGTGCAATAGCAGGATTAATAAATTTTCCGAATATACAAAAACATGAACAATAAAGCAAAATTCAAAAAATTAACAGCTCATAGCTCTTCGGAATTAAGGAAGAGCGGAAATATCAAAAATATTTGTAGCCTATCAGGTTAGTTACGGGGACGGTTGTCTTTTCTAATATAAATTTCTATTGTAAGGAAAAATGTCCTTCCGGCCTGTACCGGGAGGAAAAGGTAGCTTTCCCATATCTTCGTTTTAAAATTTTAGCTAATGTTACACGAAAACAGCAAGTTAAAATGCAAAGAAAACGTTTACAAAAGATTCGTTAATACTGAATTTGAATAAGAAATTCGCCAAATTATTGAGCAATAGCCAAATTGGCTTCATTTATGAAGACTTATTTTGGTCGCCAAATTTGGCGATATTTCGCCAAATGTCGCCAATTTCGGCGAGAATTTGGCGCTAACGGATATGAATATATAGTTTCATGCGTATGATTGGGAAAATTATTACAACAATGAAAGAAAATAATTTGGGAGTAATCGCGTTAATGTGCTGTTTTGTTTCAAAATGTCAGCCACCCTAGAATTTCAAACTGCTCTATCTCAGCCATTTTTTAAGATAGAGGTAAAACAAAAAATGCTCTGGAATCCTTATATCAAGGCCTAACACTTAATTAAAAAATAAATTTGAATTTTTAACTTTTTTGTACGTTTATTTTAGTTTTAAAATTTTAAATGGCCGCCATCTTGAAACAAAATGGCAGACCAAGCTGGCCAACGAACTCGGTCGAGACATTGGTGAGCTTAATACACACAATTAGTTTCATCAAAATTGATTTATAAATACGAGCGTTATCGTATGACATAGGTCAGATATATATATATATATATATATATATATATATAAATCATCAACATTCGAACGGAGGGTGGTTTTGGGGTCTGGGGGTCATGATCGGTGAAAATATATCGAAATTTTCCGGAACTGCTTTCCTCCGAACGGCTGCAATAGGTAGCTTTATACTTTTTTGTATTGAAAGCTACCTAAAAAAGATGTAAATCTATAAAACTAGTTTTTGTAAAGCAACAGAAATCTGTACGCTTACTAAAATAATTTTATCTGTATTTAGTAACAGTTACTAAAACAACTTTTGTAATTTTACATGATTTGTTTTGTTACAGTTACATAAAAAGTTCTAGGCATCCCAGGGTCCTAGAAATTTTTTAGTAACCTCATAGATTTTTTTTTTACAGTGATGTTTTAAGAATGTAATTATAAAAAAAATACGTAATAATAAAAATACTATCAGTTTTCGCAAGGCTACGCTATTTTCCATACTCCAAAGTATATTAAAAAACTAAAAAATTCAGATAAATTAATAAAATTCAAATGAAAATTTTATGAAAACACAACCTTTAAATCCAAATAATATAAATAAGTGTAGTAAAACTAATCATAACTCAAGTATAAGATCTATTGAAATGAAAACAATACAACTTTCAAGTTTAAATAAATCCAAACTGGAACATAATTTAATTAAATTATAATTGTTGTAATAAAATGAAAATGAAATTCGCTATGCCCCCCCCCCCCCTGTGACCTGACAAGACTTTCCCAAATGGATACTTCATACAAGCAAGCTCGACTCTCCGTGACTTCATCTTCGGCTGGAACAAAATAGGCTTAAGATTTTAAAAGTCAACATTAGAAAATACATTTGAATTGTCGGTCCGTCAGTCCAAACTGTACATATTCCTTCCTGTCTTCTGGTTTCTAGTCAATGACGAACTGAACACGGCTTTCTGGGACGTTAGCTGTGTTTCTTCATAAATATCAAGACTTATAATTCCCATTACAGTGTTTGGCTCTAATGCCGTTGCCAGTTCAGAAATTTTATAAAATTATTAACATAATGAAAAATAAAATCATACAAATAAAAAATATTGTAATGTAAATTTTCTGTAAATTTAAAAATATTTTTTATGAAAAAATCCTATTGTTACAAAAGTTATAGTATATGCTGCATTGCCCTTGGATAAATATTAATGAAAACCTTTTAACTTAAATTAGAAAACCAATGTGACATCGACTGGGTAATAAAATTTTTAAAAAAATCGCGATTGGCAAAATGATTAATATGTAAATAATTATTATCTATGTTTAAATCTAACTCCAGATAATTAACATGTAAACTATTGTGAAATGCCTTATTCGATTTTAAACAATTAGAATACATATTTTTAATTACTAGCTGCAAATATTTATAGCAAAAATAAGTATGTCATCAATATTAAAGCTATTATTAGATTTCAAAGCAACAATAAATTCATTATAAAAAAGAAAAAAATGCTACAGTAATAGAAACTTTAGTACAAATACCAATGTCACAGACCTGATAATACAGACATTGAATTTAATAAAATTAGTCTTAAAGCAAATATTGCATAAACTCAAGAAAAAATCCCTTTTAATAATTAATTCCTCTTCAACAATAAAAAGTATCGCATATTAAATCAATTGGAATATTGAAAAAAAGGTTCTCAAAATTATAAGTATATAAATTACTGGGCGTTAGTTTTAAATATATTCAGAACATCATTACTAATATCAATACACCAAAATCAACTAGTATTCTTAAATTTAAATTTCAAAAAGTCATAAATACGTTTTGAAAAATCTTGAAGCTTAACATTAAAATTTTTACCAATACCTCTAAAATCATACCAGTACCTAAACCAACAGTTTTATAGATATCCATAAAAACAGCATTGTTACTTACTTTTATAGTAAAACGTTCTGTCAGAATACCTGTGTTAAAGCTTTATTGTTTATCGTGTAATTATCTATAAATTACTGACTACATAATACTAAGCATTTTTGACGTAATATGAATATGACAATCTCTATTTTCCAATAGTTTTAATTTATACCAAAAACGGCCGAAATTTTGTAACACTTCATAAATATTAATATTTTATGAAACGTACAGTATATTAATTTTTTCCAATAAAAATTCCTAAACTTATGTGGTATTATCTAAATTCATTGTAGGAAGTTAAGCGTTTATTACTCAGATGTTTATTAAAATTCGTGTTTTAATACTTTTTCCAATAAACGTTGAGATAAAACTATGTACAATATATTTAGTAAATTAAAAGGTTGATAAGCGTTTATTATGAGATTTTGTTTTACATAAAATTTCGTTTTTTTAATAATGGAAGTTACGCAGTTTACAGAAGATTTACGAATTTGTAATCATGTGTTGGTGTTTTCTGAAATAATTTAAGATGCAATGGTGACATTGAAAACAGATTATGATATGTAAAATTATGAGTGGCAATAATATAATCTCAAAATTGTAAGAATAGTCTGTAGCATATACTACATATTCTGGTTTCGCTATTTCTGTTTGTCTGTTTGTACATATTAAATCAAAGAAATGTATGATAACATTATATTTCCATGATTCAGATTAAATTCCATGTTTGTTAATTTTTTTGTATTATTATTATTATTATTATTATTTACTTTCATAAAATAAAGCACTAGATTTCATTTTTGTGAGAGCATTGCCAATACATAGGAATTTCAAGTCAATTATACTATAAAATAAATGAAAACTAATATTTATTTTATAATATAATTTGTTACTTAGAAGAAAATTGGAGCTTTATTTATTAAATCAAAAAATAATTATTAAGTAATTTTAAAATACGATTTAAAATTTTCATAAATAGTTGAATTAATTAATGTTTTCATTATAGATAGATTTGGTTTTATTATATTTATAAACTGAAACTTCTCTAAGACTTATATATTTATAAAACGTAATTATATAAACGTCATTCTTAACGACAGTTATTTACGAAATAGTACAATTCAACATTTCACTACTAATCTTTCGGATTATAAAAAAAAAAAAAAAAAAATAGCTCTTCTCGGCAATATAAAATTGTGGTTAATAAAAAGACACATTTTATTTAATAAATGTCATTTATAAGTTTTCAATTAAAATCCAGCAAAAATTAGCTCTCTATACACAAGGGAACTAAAAATACATGCAATAAGAAATGCAAAGCATATATGCTCCTTTTTTACAAACCTCTGTGGAGTAATCCCGTAACTTTAAAAACATATCTAAAGTAACTTATTTTTATAACCAAAGTTATCAACAACTTCCAATTTCAGTAAATTGACTAGAATGCCTTAAACTTTGAAAGTGTTACCACATAAACATGATATATTAACGGTTGACCAAGTTAATTAATCTATTGAACATGGTTCAGTTTATATTTTACATCAGTTCTAATATTCGTTAATGAAGTAATAACTTAATTTCATGAATCAAGCAACAGTTATTATTGCTAGACATTTTTTTTGTTCGTTCATACCACAAACAAAGAATTTGTGAGATATTTTAAGTGCATTTATAAGTTTTGGCTTATTTTATTAATCGTAAAACTAATGGTCTATACAAGTGACGATGCTGTTTAATTGATAACACATTTTACTCAGATGAATATATTACTTTAATTTTAGTAAAAGATTTGCTAATGTCATTGCAGAAATAGATATATAATACAATTTATTTTTCCCATTTAATTTTAGTGATTTATTCCACCAAGAATTGAAATTATAATAAGTCTTCAAAAAGCTGTAATAATTTAATGTTTAATTATAACGATTTCAATAATTCAGCTTTCGATTACTATACAAATTAATTATTTACATCAACTATCATTTGTAATTACTAAGCAAATTTATGACATTTAGACATAAATCAAAACTTTTTAAGGAAATGTGATATAAACTAAAAATTTACGTTCTAGCCGAAGAAAATATGACTTTTTCATAAACATGGCTAAAAATGAAAAATGTTTGAAACAAATATAAACTCGGATAAAGCATTAATATATTTTTACAGAAATATGAAAAAATAAATAAATTACTTTAACAAAAAATAAATAAGTAAATTCGAAATGAAAGAAAAATATATGCAAAATTAATCTTAGGAAAATATATCCTGTAAAATTGAAATAAGAAATACTTTTATATGAATTTGAAAAAAAAAAATGAATTAATTGGAAAACATAAACATAAGAAAATATAATTACTGTTCATGTAAAAGATAAAAAAACTGCTTTACATTGCTTTAAAATGTGTAAAGAAAGAAAATCATTTCAGATTAAAGAAATAATATTATTACAGCTACAAGGAAAATGTTTCTGCTAATTTTAGATAAACTCAAAAGATGAAAAAAAATTATTTGTGTAATCTAAATTTTTAAATTAATAAAAAATATAAAGATTTTCAGAACAATGAAATATAATTTAAGATTTTCACTCATAGATATGCTTACACAAACATTCGTACATTCACATTCAGAGTTATATATGTTCAAAGTTATATACACACAAAGTTATATACATACAACTTGATTACATAAAATGGCAGATACACACATATACACAAAATATATATGAAAATGCATGTATATATAGATGAATACATACTTCCACACAGGTGTAACATAATACGACCACGCGTACATGCATAAATGTACACATAATAGATATGTATACTTTCATTAAAATTGAGAGAACCAAATACATTTTTTAGTCTGCGTCATACTATCGCATAAAAATATGCCGGTTTTAAGGCATAATATATAAAGTGTACTTTTTTAATGGAACCTCGATAACTCAACACTGAGAAAAATAACATGTTAATTTAAGAGTATGTAGTATTATCGAGGTTCTCTATAATTTATTCATAAAATTTATTTAAAGATCTTTTATGTCCGAGTATTTTAAAATCGCAAAATATGTATGATAAGGAACTATACTATTTCATAATCATATTGTGTAATATACAACACATTTTGGGAAACAACACATTTTGAGAGTGTAATAAACACAGTATATTTATAATAACACAAAACAATAATTATTAATTTAAGACATAAAAAAAACATTCGAAAAAGTATTTTTAATAACTAAATAATGAATTCGAAAACTAAGTACTTACATTTTATCTATTGAATATACTTTAATGGTTACTTTTAAAAATCTAATTTCTTTTTTAAATAAAATATTTTTAATTAAATAGATAATGTTGGAAATGTTTGTTATTTAATATTTCATATATTAGCTGTGATAAGAAAATCGGAAATGAAACCAGTTATTAACTTCCTTACATCAGAATAAATTGAAATAAAATCTTACAAGTAAAAATAATATGAAAAGGACATAATTGCAATCTGTTACCTGATATTTCCTTGCTGAAGAATAAAAATACTCGGCAATGCATTTTTTTTTATATATATTTTGTGATTCCTTCTAACATTCTCGTATTGTATTCGTGTGTGCGTGTAAAAATAATGGAACAATATTTCTTTATTTTATTTCTTCATTGAATCCAGCTTATCCAAATTATTTCCCGCACTTTTTATGTTTTAATGTTATACTTTATTTTATTTTATTTTATTTTATTTTATTTTTTTTACAAAAGAATATTTTGTTAAATGTCTGAAATAGATTTTTAGGGAGATTAATTCTTTCATAATTTTTAATAATTATTATGTTTCCTTTTATTTTTTAAATTACATAAATTATTTAATTTACTCATGTTAGTTTTGTCAGTAGAACTTAAAAGCATTTTTAAAAGTGCTGGAAGTTCATTTTTATTCTTATTATTATCCTTGAATTAATTATATGAATCTTCAAAAATATATAACATATATTGTTACGTTTTTACTTCATATTTCATAGAAAAAATACTATTTTGATTTAATATGTTTTAATAAAAATAGTTTACAATGATTTGGTGATTTAGAAATACATTTAACAAATGATTTAACAAGGAATGAAGGAATATTGATTCACATTGTTTGCATTTTGTCACAAAATATAGTTTTGAAATTCACTTACTTCTTCTTAATACAACATCTCATTAATATATGAATTTTTTTTTCGTTTTACAGACGATAACATATTAATATGTTATTGTTTTGATTCTAAAGAAATAACATTTTTAGTTACTGTTTTGTTCTACTTATAGTTCTTAACATTAGTTGTATATGATATTTTATCTGAAAATTTTTTAATGTTATTTATCTAGAAATTAAGAGTACTTTACGAATATAGGCAGCTTAAAATACAAACAAAATATTAAAATAGTTAAAGTAAAAATATTAAACATTTTAAAATTACATGTCTGTTAATAATATAATTTAAACATTTTGTATATTATATTGTATAACTTATCATAAAAAATGTTTAAATGTATATTTAATTCAATGCGATTTGATAGAATTACGACGAGTATATCAATCAGAACATGAAGAACACAACTATGAAACGTTTCTAAGTTACAGGGAACAAAAGGCTTTCCTCGAATTGCAAATCTAATACATACTTGCATTTTATAAACTGAATAAATATTTAATAATTTAAATTTTATATTGAATTATTTCGTAATGTCTGTTATGAATATATTTTTATTTGTTAAATTTTTCTGTATCAGGCTCATAATACAGTTGTTATACTAGATGTCCTAATACAAAATGGTTTTATAATAAAGTATTCTTCTTCAGTCAGTTTGTAACTAATGGGAGATAACTTCCTTAAAGATACAAAATTAAAAGTGTGTTTCAGTTGCGACTACATTAATGAATATGAGCTTATATTATAGGCAAATGCAAATAGCGTGCATTACGTTATTAACAATAATTTTTATGGTTGAGAACGACAAGTGCATTTTTGCTTTACGGCAATTTATTTCACTGTTACTAACTTTTTCGAATACATTTGCAGTAAATAATTTCAGCTGCTTCATTTTAATTTACAGATTTAGAAAGCCTATTATAAACGTAGACTGTTTTTCCACTATGTATCCACTATATTGTACAATAAGGAAATGCGGAATAAGTATTCTTTATCTCAATTTCATAAAATATTCGAATCTTAGTTCAATATCGTACTTTCATGATGGGAAAATCAAAAACTCATTTCAATTGGAAGCAAAAAGTTGTGGATGTATTTTGTCGAATAAAGTAAAATGAAAATTCTGTCACATGTTTTTATATACAGCATTTCAGCTGGTTAATTATTACACTGTAAAAAATGATCAATGTTTCTTATTTTATGAAAATATACTATAACTACGACCTAAAATATGATATAATCTTCTGAGTAATCCGAAATTCCTAAAAGCGTGTTCCATTGTCTTTTGAATCCCCATAAACCAATACATTTCCAAAATTTAAAGAATTATTTATAAAAAAATAATTCTCTAGTTGCCCGTATTTTTCAGAAACTTTTCCGAATAGTTTTTATAGTGTATTAAACAGTTTCCTCAGCCTGGAATACCTATTTATCGAATGTCATCCATTCTCAAGTAAACGTTTTCAGCTGCATTAAGTTAATTTATACATGAAAGAGTAAAGAAATAATCTTAATTTTAATGTTTATGTCAACGCTGTTAATTTTGCATGTTAGTCTGTTAAACATATTTGTTGAACATGGAAATATTTGCTTGAGAATGGATAGCATTCGAAAAAACTATATTCCGGGTTTAGAAAACTGATTAATACACTTTAAAAGCTACTCGTAGACGTTTCCGAAAATTACGGGCAGCTAGAAAAAATTTGCTTTTCTAAATGATTCTTTAAATCTCGAAATGCCATTGATGTCTGAGGTTTCTAAAGATAAAGAAACGCTGTTCAAAATCATGGTTAACAAGGATGAGTTTATTTTATAAATTTATTCGTCATTATATTTTATTTTCGTAGATTCAGAAACATTCATAATTTTTTACAGTGTAGAAGCGTAATTAAGGTTCGCATTGCCGTTATTCTGCTTATAATCATATTTGTTAAATCTTTTTGTATAATGCCAAAAATACGGATTTTTAGCATAAGAATACCGGTCATATAGCATCGGTAGAAAGGAAACAATTATTGTGTGCCTTGAAATATTCTTCTGTAGTCATTTTTAAATATATTGAAGATAATTTCTTTAAAAAGATGGAAGTAAAAGCGTACATCCGTTGCGAATAAATGAACGAAAATGGATTTATATGACAGCTCATGTAAATATTATGCTATGAATTGCTAATATTGATTTATTTGTAGAGAATTACGATTATAATTAAGTATTAGGATTATTGAGTCTATTACTTCTCCTTTTATGAATGAGCATACAATTAATGGAATCTGATTCATTATATGAAATAACAAATGTATACATGTATAATTTATTAGTAATGTATAATTTATGACTTTCGCATAAATTAAAATTAAAGTTTAATTGATCATGTAGACATTTAAATTAGACTAATTTAACGAACAGGTGTTAATATATAATAAAAACCAATGTAAACTAATTGTAATGCGTTGTTGATGCAGATACTTCTCACATCTACGCATAAAATAATATCGGATAACTGACAGACTATTATGCTCATTTATACACATTACAATTTATGTGGAAAAAATCATTTAAAAAATAATATTATGCTTAATAAAATTGTAGAACTAAATATAAACAATGCAATATTATAATTTAAAAATCTTGATTTTTAAACTATAAAATTTATTTTCGTTTTTAATTAAGAAATACACCAGACATATAATGTTATTGCATGCATAAAAGAAACATTAATTGTACTCTCATAATAAAGTGCGAATTTAGACCCTTGTTTAAAAATACATGAATGCTAGTTTGTTTTTGCTAGGTCGCACATCTTAACATTTTTACACCTTCAAAGGCAGTAGCGTAAGATGAAATTGAAATTGAAATTTAATTGAAGGTTAATTCATAAAAAAATGGAATCAAACGTGCATTTCAGTTACATTTATATTAACGAACAAGTGTTAATATATAATACTAGGTAATGTAAATGATTGCATTGCGTTGTTAGTATAGTGAATTTTCACCCATACACATTTGAAGGGACGTCTTTAAAATCGCACATAATTGAGGGATTATTATGCTCTAGTTCATTATATTCATTACACAATATGTGAAACAAAAAAACAGGAGTGCTAGTGTGTTTTTCCTTTGGTCGCTCATTCCAACGATTTTAGGGCTTCTAAGGCAGTAGCATAAGATGGGATATATAGAGTATCAGTTCCATTATCATCATTTTATTCTTAGTTTACACCTGTAACTTCATTATAATTAATTCCAATATCCCTTACTTAGTTCAGTAGATGAGTTAGTACTGAGATGATGATGTTAGATTGTAGATGAGTCTTAGTTCATCAACATTTATAAAAAAGTTGAAAATGAGATAATAATAATTCACGCTACTTTATTCTTCTTCATCAATATGAAAATTCCTGTTACTACTGACTTTTTCATTTTCCTTTAACGAAAAAATCTGATTTTGTAAAACAGTTATAAAATATTGTAGATGTTACTTGAGTCCAGGATGAAGCTAACTTACTTGAGTCCAGGATGAAGCTAACATATATACATAAAATCCCTAACTCAAAGTTGATTACTTTTTTTTCTGTTCATATAGGAAATAAAAATTCTCTGCACCAAATCTTTCCTGTAATACGTTTTAATGACTGTATTATACCATGTTTTAATAGCTAGAAACCTAATACCGTTTTCAGTGAAAAATGCATCTCGTGTATGTGACGATGAACCTGACACCAATCAATAAACAAACAGAACTTTTCTATCTTTATTACCTCCCATTTTAACTCCGTCAAAATGTAAAAAAAAAAAAAAATCTGATGTCATTTAGCTGTTACTGCTATTTGCATAAGAACGTGGCAATTTCTTACATTTCGGACAACCCGCATTGTTTCGTGGATTTACAAATAAGTATAGGCAGTAACTTTTCATAACTATCAGCTTTGCAACATAAAAGCGCTGGCATTATTTCATTAATGTGCTTGTCACCATGAAAAGTTTAAAATCCAGCATTTTGTTTGGCAAAGGACATAACAATATTCCTGTTTTATCACAGATAAAAATATACTTAACATCAATGATTTCAATTAAATTTCAAAAGTCTAAAATCCACTCATTAACACTCGATCCATCAAAAATTGCATTTTTAGATAATGGTTTGTTAAGCCATGTTTTTCCAGCCATCCATATGAAGCGAGAAAATCTCCCATTTTTGATGAGGTTTTGAGTGCTGTTTCATTAAACAACTCGGGTAAATTAGATACTCTTCTTTCTCTGAACCACTGATTTAAAATGGATTAAAAAATCTCAAACTTTTTCATTCTGAATTCATGATTGTTTCTACGCATGTGAAGAATGTCCACTGTTCATTGTTCTTACATCAACTCGTTTTTCTTTAAACTCCCTTCCAACGCTGTTTCTTGCAAAACGGATTTTCGAGGTAAACTAATTTTTGGCAGTTTTCCAGCCATCCACGTAAAGCCAGAAAAATTTCGATTCCATTTCTGATGAGTTTGTGAGTACTGTTTTTTAAACAACTCGGGTAAATTAGATAATCTTCTTTCTCTGAACCACTGAATTAAAATGGATTAAAAAATCTCAACTTTTTCCCTCTGAATTCATGATTGTTTCTTCGCATGTGAAGAAGGTTCACTGTTCATTTTTCTTATCAACTCGTTGTTCTTTAAAATCCATTTCAACGTTTATTCTGGCAAATCGAATTTTCGAGCTAAACTAATTTTTAGGATCTTTTTCTGTTGCGTGTATAGCTTTCATTTTGTACTAAAGTGTTATAGTGGAGTTTTTTTGTTCATATTTATAACGAGAAAAAAAAAGCTTGAGCGACTTTATTTTTCTATTAACTTAAAGAATAACCTTCAATTAAAGACGCTGGAGCTGCACGCGTGCTTTACTTGATAAGAATATTAAGAATTTCTTTGAGCTGAGAGAAAAATCGAAGTGTACTGCACAGTAACATCCACTGTACACAGTTTGTGGAATGGTCTTTTTACCTTGACACCGTCTGAAATTTTTTTAAAAATATATTCCATTTCCCACTGTCACAGAAATAACAACATATGTTTGCGCATAACTCGGAGAGGAGATTAAAACTGGCGCTGTTAAGTGAGATGTTGGTAATTGTTTAGGACAGTCATTTAAATTATGATTTAGTTTATTATGATTTAGTCCAGAACATTCGTTGCGATAACATCAATTTGTGATTTTTCCACCCAAAATAATTTAAAGCAATTCATAAGCAGTAATTTGTATGTGAAAAATTATAGCATGGGATGCAGTAAAAATAATCAGAATATTTTTCAATTGTCTAATTTTTCCGGAATAAAAAAAAAGAGAGAAATTTTCTTCTTCGACTATCTCAAATAAGAGAAAAATGGAAACAATATAAATATTTTTTTAGATTTCCAAAATCAAAGAATGTTTAAATGCAACATTTTTATTACAATATAATCAAAAACGGCTGTCCCACAGTGGCACAGACAATTAAGCTCGGTTCTCGTCAAGATCACCGAAAGTGAAGCAGCATCGACCATGGTCCGTGCTTGGGAGGGTGACAACCTCTTTTGACTGCGGCTGTTGTGGGACCGTGTACGATAATGGGAGATGGTGCACGTTAAATCTGTTCATGGCTCCAATGTCCACCAATTTTGAAAACGATACCTCTGGGGCTGCTAATCCAGGTGCAGGTCTCTCATCTGGGTTGGTCAATTGGTTTAAAAATTAGGAGACCAGCTGTAGAAGTCCAACCTCTCTTGAGGCTTGTCACGCCTTCTTTCAGAGAAGTGCCATGGCGCTTTCTCTGACACGACAACAACAACAACAAAACCGGCTGTTAATAGAATAATTTAAAGTTTTACTAGACGCATTTCTGTCAAAAGTTCCCGAAACAGCAGATTTGGTGGCGTCTGTGTGGGTAAATAAAATTCAATTTTAATTACATTTCTTAATATTTTTGTATCAGAAGAATAATATCCATGCTACATTAAATATCATCAATAAGATTAATTTAAATAATTAGAATCAAGAAATGTTACACCATAAATAGTTTGACATTATTTTTTTTTAATTAAAATACAAAATCAAATGGCTGTGAGTAAATTTATTGATCAGTTTATAATATAAGCTGTCGTGAATACAATTCTATGTACTTTTATTGATCATGTCTGTTGTTTTGAATTACAAATGTAATTAATGATTAAAACAACTGATTGCATTGTTAAAGGATTACACGAATGATTTTCCAGGGAATGAAATTCTGATGTGCATTATTTGAAATAACAACTTCAGAATAGCGTTTGCAAACATTGCGTCGTAAATTTCTAATTGGAATTTACTTAAAGAGAGTTATTTAAAATTCTCAATAAGATCAGATATTTCAATTTTAGTTTATCTTTAATTTCCAGATAGAGATTTTATTCATCTACTTCATTATGCCGTAAGAAAACACAAGGTTTAGTATGCTGAATTGCTTTCACATAATTACTTGACGCATAACTCAAGATGATTCCTTCAAGATGTCATTATTAAAGACCCGTTTGAGTCGTAAGCAAATAAACGGGAAAGCAAAATTTAACACAGTATAATGGCTATTTTGTCACATATTACTACGCGCAACATTTTAGCTAGTGAATATAAGTGTAAACATAGTTTAGATTTTTATCAATGATTCTGTTTTAAAATATGTCTGTTAGAACATTCTGCAGTAGAATAATAATGTTGTTAAATTAAATATCTTCTATAAAAATTGATTCAGTTTTTTAACAAGGAGAGGGCCAAGCTTGGTAATCACAGATTGTGTTTATTTTTATATATGTTGTAGGATAGAAGCCCTTTAGTCTCAGGTTAGAAGGATTTTTTACAACGCTCCTTTGTTCTCGAGAAATAGGGAGGTCTAAAACTATAACACAACTTAAATACTTACTTTGTAATGTGCTTACTGTATTACAATGTCTGTTGTGGCGCTCACTAGTTATAATGAAATAAAACATTTTCAAATAAAATAACAATAAATTCAGAAAAACGATAAATGAGTAAGCAAAATAATTCAAAGCGTAATCATACGTATTACAAATTTAAAAACCTTTAATATGCAAAAAAATAAGTTGTAATTTAATTCTTATGCTACGTTTTAATATAATTATGCTTCTTACTTTAAAAATAGAGTCGTATTATCATTGCATTGACTTCCCTTGTTAAGACAATATATAAATGTTGTTCCTTTAAAATGAGGAATTGACACAATGATTCAATATCATTGCATAGATACAGAATATGTGAAATACATTTTAAAAGTGATTAAAAAAACAATTAACCATATAGTGCTGTTTTATACTATGATTTAGTTACAGATAAAAAAAATCGTTAACATTATAATTAATGCTCAATTATGTTATAATTTCTAATTGCGATTATTAATTTACATTTACAAGTATATTTATAAAATAAAAAATGAGAAAAACAAATGTATCGCGTTCCGATCTGGAACCCGCGGAACAACGAGCAGACGCTATAACCACTGAGCTACAACCAAGCAATTTCATTACAAAGTAAGTATTTAAGTTGTGTTATAATATTAGACCCCCTATTTCTCGAAAACTAAGGAGCGTTGTAAAATATCTGTTGAGCCTGAGACTAAGGAGCGTTGTATAAAATCTGTTGAGCCTGAGACTAAGGTGCTTCTACCCTGCCACATATATAAAAATAATCAAAATCTGTGATTACGAAGATTGGCCATCTCCTTCTAAAATTTTAAATGCTGCTGTGCCTTAATTTTGAAACTAATCGAAGATAATTCCATTAAAAAAAGATCAAACATGCATTTCAGCTGTGACAAAATAATTGGACATGTGTCAATGTTAAAAACTATTCGAAATACGATCGTAATATGTTGCTAATATTGATTTATCTTGCACAGATTTACAAATTTAATAAAGGAAAGCGACAACTGATTCAATTAGTTCTGTTTTATAAATAAATACGTTTGCAGCTGATAAAATATGTTTTGTTATTTGAAATAACAACATTATAAAGCATCTTGTAAACACTTATGTAGAAAAATGTTATTCAAGTTAGTTAAAATCAGTTACTTATAATTTAAAATAAGATTAAATGTTTCGGTGGTAATTTATCTCGTATTTCTAGATGGAAATATGCATACAACAGATTATACGGTAAGTAAACATGAGGCTTGGTATGCTGAATCGCAATTTCATAATTAATTAAATGTCATTTTAAGACTCATGGCACAACTGAAATGCATTTTTAAACACAGACGAATAGATGAGAAGCTAAGTTTTATCAAAAGTGTTCCTCACTATTGCGTCATATATTTTATATAAAACTTTCAGTTAGCGAATAGTTAAAAGCCTAATTAAAGGTCACAGCCATTAATAATTAATATAATTACAATTGTTAAATCTTCCTTTTTCAGGCGAATAAATATTTTTGTATCGTTAATACTTGAATTTTTGTTTTGATATAATTTTATTGGGTCTGTAATGGCAAGTAAAGTTTTAAAAATAAATCTATTAATTCGTGTGAATATCAATCTTTTTTTTATATTTTCGTAATAATGCTAAAATACGTTGACAATTATTTATTATTATTACTGCTTAAACACCACTTGGATTTTCACAGAGCATTTTTTATTCTTTAAAATTCCGATAATATTGTTAATTATATCTCATCATCTCCTTTTCTCTCTTCAGCGCGTCTCTCCCACTCACTTGGATTTTCACGAAGTATTTTTTATTTTTAAAAATTTCAATAATCTTGTCAATGATCTCTCATCATATCCTTTTCTCGCTTCAGCTTGGAAATTACTTTTGTAATTTGTTCCCGTTTTATTTATTTATTTATTTATTTTATTTTATTTTATTTTATTTTAATTAATTAATTAATTAATTAATTAATTAATTAATTAATTAAATTTATTTTTTATTTAATGTATTTATTATTTTTATTTATTTATTTTGTTTTATTTCATTTCATTGACTTCTTTTGATTTATTAATTCCTCCTTTTTTTCCACTATCATTTTGGATAATTTTTCTCTTCCGAAAGTGCTCCTCTGTGATTGGTGTTTTCCTTTCCGCTAGCGCCACATGTCGCATTCTTTGTAAGCTCTCCTCTCTGTCCTTTTGTTCATTGTTTTCTTACGGACACGTATTTACTTTGGCTGATGACGGGATGTTAAAAAATTTCCACCCAGAAACGCGTCCTGTGTGTTCTTTGTTTTTATGGTGATTTATACAAAGTTTTAATATTTAATTTATATAGTAATTGCTGTGCACTATCACGAAGTCCCGAGATTGCGCTTTAATTGCTTTTCACACAGTTCAGAAACAGTGCTTTGAAAATCAAAATCTAATTCATATACATGTTAATTTCATAAAATTTAAATTTATATGTACAGCAACAATGGTTACTATCAAATTTTGTACGTCTATGTTTGAATTTGTAATAATTTTAATAAAACAAATATAGTGATGCTTCTAATTAGCATTAACTTGTGAATATTAAATACTTATTATGAAAAAATTGTAAACATTATTACAGTTATAAGCGTTTACAGAAAATGAAGTTCCTCTTCTTGGTGAATATGTATATTCTCATATTTCTTAACAACTACTAAACGGATTTGAATGTAACTGTTCTCGTATAAATGCAGTTCTCGAACACCAGGAACTGTTTAATCTAAAAGTATTCATGATACCGTCTATAGTGGTTTACGGGGGCTGATCAAATACTTTAATAGATGAATGTGTTCTGTGTTTTAAACCTGCGTTATATGCCATTATAAGTGTGTGAAAGGTGGATACGAAAAATAAAATTTGACTTGTCGAAAAGATTTTGAACAAAATCTTGAGCGACGAACAATTACAGTTCCTTTATAAATTTGAAAGTGGCGACACACGAGCAACAATATTGGGTTGGTCAAGAGGATTTTGGAAGAATTCATGCACTATGAGAATCTAGAGTGCCTTTATATATAATAGAGTGGCGACTTACTATCAATACAATTTAAATAGTCGAGAGAAGTTTGAAAAAATACTTGACGAACCTACCATTATGAGCAAACTAATGTTGGTGAATTGTCTCACAACCGTGCCTCTGTATGATAGTGGCAAAATAAGGAAACAAAATTTGATTGATGAAAAATATTTTGGTCCAAAATGAATCAACAAACATCTGGGCCATTATTGACTGTCTGCTTCATTTTAAAACTGAGCGATGATCAATCGATTGCCTTTATAAATGTGAGAGAGTTGGCATACTATAAATAAAATTTGACTCGTCAAAAAATTTTTAGCAAAATCCTGTGCGATGCAGAATGCATGACTATGCATGCAGAGTGCGTACATGATATGAGTGTGTTTATAAATAAGAGAGTAGCGTAGTAGAAGGAGCTTAGTAGTAGTGTGAGCCTAGAGCGCCTTTATATATAAGATGGTGGAAACATAAAAGCAATAAAATTATTTTAGTCCAGAGAATTAAAAAAAAAATCTTGGAAAGCCTGCCATTATGGAGAACGTAATGTTTGTTGATTTATCTCAAATTGGTGTTTTTTTAAAAGTAGTGACATTCTAAAATTTAGAAAAATATATTCAAATTTCATTGTTTAAGACATTTTTGACAAAAATGATTCATTAATCATCTTGTAAAGTCTGCCATTTTCACGAAATTATTGTTTGATAACTAGTCTAATCAAAATTCCTGATACGAGTTCTGGAACGTTGGTTCCATAACTCCTATAATGAACTTTACCCTTATCACGTCATCTGCGGGTATATAGAAGAAAAACACCAATAGACGTAGAGAACATTTTAACACAGTTCCCCCTTTGTCCAATAAAGTCTTTTTCGGAGGACATATACCCGCGGCGGCGTAGTTTCTGCCACTCGTGGGTAAAGTCCATTCCATAACTGAATGTTGGTTCCATAACTTTTGTACAAACACCATAGTTTGCACAAAAACTTAATTTGTACAAAACACAGTTTTTATAAAAGAGTCTATCCATGCGCCACGTGGTTATATCTCCACTGTCTTATAGTAGAGTTGCAAAGACTAGAAAAAAACATAGGTTTAAACCTGGGAATAAACCGGGTTTTTTTGGGAATAAACTTGTTTTTTTGCGAATAAACCAGGTATTTTGGAAATAAAGCTGGGAATAAACCGGGTCTATTGGAAATAAACCTGGGAATAAACCAAATTTTTGCAACACTATCTTATAGGGACATTATAGTCTCACCTATTTAATATAATGTCTAGACGAAAATCGGCAAGATCTTGAATGTGGGTTGCAAGAGTTTGAAAAAAAACCTTATATCTGAGCATGCGCCATGTAAGTTTTCCCCACATTTTTATTAAAAAAGTGAATCACATGGCTATAATTTATACATTAAATTGAATGTGGTTGTCAGAAAAATATTTTCTTGTGTCAAATCAATCTTGTTAAAATACAGTAAATGTTAATTACACGAGTTTTTCGCACAATTGTTTGTTATAAATTATGGAAATTCCTGAAATAAAATCTCAAAAATGAAGTTATTTATTCAAAGTAATGTATGTTCATTAATTTACAATCGCTGATTTTTTATTAAATCACACGTGAAACCAACAGAGTGAAAAGTATCCAAGCTGGGATTCGAACCAGGCATTGCACGACGATGCTCTACCATTAAGCTACCTGATATATCCAGCCTGGCATTTCTTACTCTTATAAGTTGGAAAGATACAATACTGCTTAAAACGATGGACTGTCTTCATGAGACGCAAATGCCATTTAATACAGCATCGATGGATATATATATATATATAATTTTTATAGAATTGGCATACGCCTGTACAAATACTGGATGAATTTATAATCGCTGATTTCTTGCTAAATCAGGTGTAAAGCCAACAGAGTGAAAAAAGTGTCCAAATTAAACTTAATTGTAGAGCAACGACGCGCAATGCCAAAGATCCTAGTTCGAATCCATGCTTGGACACTTTTTCATACTGTTGGTTTCACGCCTGATTTAGCAAAAGAACAGCGATTATAAAATCATCTACCGTGTGTGCTCAAATGGACTGACTGATTTTAAAATTCAATAACTTCCAAACGGTGACCGATATTTAAAAAATACTTGCAATAGAGTAATGTTACATGTCAGGAGTTCTTTCACTACGAATTCTGATTTTAGTTTGAATTACCAACAATAGATAGGAGCTGCGCTAGGAGTGCAATCCAGACCAAAATTAATATCACCCAGCATTGATGCAAAGGAAGGAGGTTCAATCATGGAGTGGGTCTCATTCGTTAATACAATCTTGTTCTTAGGCCAAAATTTTGAATAAGATTTTATTGATGAATGAGACGCACTCCACGTATTGAACCTCCTTCTTTCACATCAATGCTGGGTGATTTCTGCTTGGTCATCGATTGGAAGTCTATTGTTCGCAGCGCCATCTATTGCTGATAATTCGAACTAAAGTCAGGAATCGTAGTAAAAAAACTCCTGACATGCGCCACTCCAGACATCAATCCTGACTCTTCTGACATCATATATTACTCTCTTGCAAGAATTTTTTTAATATCTGTCACCGTTTGGAAGTTATTGAATTTTAAAATCAGTCAACCCAGTTTAGGACACCCGGTAGTATTTCTACAGAAATATGCTAATTCTATAAAAATTATATGTAACACATGTTCACAAAACATTAATTATAGTATGTGAATGCAGTTTCTATGACAATTCAATTTCTGAATAGTTACGTATGCTGAATATTTTTAAAGATTCCATAGGACTGAATGTGCACGAGCCCTACATATGATTTTCGACTTGCTTAATGAACAACAATTTTTTAAACAGGATTGACATTAAACAGGCTTTAAAATATGAATTCATTAGTTACGTTGCATTAATAAGATATAATTATCAATGTAATTACTACACTTTCACACGCTTTGCGTTTTCTTAAAGGCTAAGAGATCTTTCTTAAAGGCTATGAGATCTTTCGTTTTGAACTAATCGTGATACTGCTTATTATAATACTAAGACATATTTATTTTAAAATATGTTTATTATACATTTGAACACATTTCCTTTTCATATTATGGAAAATTTCAAAGTGTTCGACTAAGTAAAACTATTTGTAGTTTATCTATTACTCTAATTGATTTTATTTTATTTTTACTTTAATAATACATTTTTCAGTGATAACAGTATGTTTCAATATTAATTGTTTTTGAACTTGTCTGCATATTCATCTAAATATTTTTAATATTGCTATAATAAAATTAATAAGTAGATGCAATTAATGTAAGAAGACAAATTCAGGATACATTTTTTATTTGGTTTTTCGCATTGGTTTCATTTTATTATCATATTATCAATTCCTTAGCAGCCGAAAATTTAAATGATATGCGAGGAAATAGTGTTCGGTTTAAGAGCAAAACCAGTGATGTGACCAGATAATATATAGTATTGATGCTCTTCTGCAAAATTAGAAATAAAACACAAATTATCATTTCTCACTAAACACTGTTAGAAATCACACTGTGTATAGCATAGAACACTGTGAACTGTTTGGATCTTTCTGATTTTTTAAAATCATACACCTCTTTGCATTATTTAATTTTATCCTCGTTGTGTAATTTTTTTTTCCTTTTCTTTTCTACTTTTACCCTTTTTTAAATTGATGATACTGAAAAGTTCATAGCAGATATTTGCAATTTTGTATGAATGGTATAAACGGATATTCTGAATAGAACTTTTCAGATGTCTTTCAATACATGTAAAAAGACTTTGACCCATTTGGCATGCAAATGTATATTTCGATGAGATTATGCCAATTTTGTGGACGTCTCATAGAATCAATTTGTTTTATGTTAATACACAAAGAGTGATTCGGTACTATTGTGTCATTTGTGGGGTTTTCTGGATCCTCTCTCGTCGTCCATTTCTATTGACAATGAAACCAAATTTTTACATTTTTCCAAAATGTTACAAAAAAAAAAATTAAAAAATCATAGAATTTTTTTTATTATGAAGACGATATTTGCATTAGATAATATTAATATTGTAATTTTAATATTGTTCACTTAGTCCGCTAATCATTGCTGCTAATCTAAAATTGAAAGAATATTTTTGTAACTCTTCTGAATTTTCCAATTAATATATATATATATATATATATATATATATATCCGTTAACGAAAAGAGTGTAGAACTCGAGGTTAGTTATATCATGAGTTTAACTGAAGATGAATAAAGGTTTTTTCAACTGTTAAGACCATTTGCATAAAATGCAGTTCTGAACAGAAGGTATTCAGTCAGGCACAGTGGTACTTACATATATTTAAAGAAATTCTGCTTAATTTAATTTAAGTTGAATGATTCTGTAAGTGTTCTGTTTTTTTAATTAACGAATGCAGGTTATATATAAATTTATCCCAAAAAAGACTAAAACGCACATTTGTTTTTATCTGTTTCAAAATCTTTGGCAATGAATAGTGTTCAAAATAAGGTATGAATTTGGGAATTCTTTTTGGGACATCCTTTAATGACATGAATTTACCAATTAATTAACACGAATATTACTGCAGATATTAAAATGTAAATTCCTAATGAAACGTGAGTGTCTAAGTATACAGGGCACTAAACTGAAGCTGATTTTTTTTTTTTTTTTTTGAAATTGTTTCGACATTTTGTAATGAAAGGAGATTATAATTGAGGAAAAGAGTGTAACATATATACATTCGTACATATATTTTGGAATTTATGTTCTATTAATTCTCGAAATTTATTTTTCCAATTAATTATCATACAATACTAACATTTTTCGGGACGAAGATTCGTATAAACATCGAAGTTAAATTAGAATTTGAATTACTACACAATAATGTGTAACTACTGTACAAAATTACATAACAATATAATTTAGCATAAATATGTGAAAATACAATTGCTTTGACTCTATGTGCCAAAGAAATAATGATTAATTTAGTTTTGTTTTCAAACATTAAGTAATTTTTGAAGCAAATTTCAGACACACTTCTTCGATCTTATGTAATTAGATTCGTTTCATTTTCGGAATAATGTGTTTTCTTCAGAAAAAGAGATATCCTATATTATGAGTGCAAGAAGGAAAACCTAATTAGTAGAAATGTACAATATACTGAGTATATTATATTTCTACTAATTTGAAAACATCAGCATATATGATTGATTTGGTTTATTTAAATTTTATAATGCGTACGGTTACAGCTAATGATACCGATCTACGATATAACTTGTATAAAATTTTTAATAATGTTTGACACATATAGATTGAATTTTTAATCATGTTATGCTTGAAATGACACGATTAAATCAAAATGCATACATTAAATTTCGATTTTTGGTTTAGTTACGTTATTAATTTTATAAAGTTTTAGTATTAATGAGTTAAAGGAAAATTTTACTAATCAAAAGCAGCCTCAAATTCCATGCTTGAAAACGTTTACATTTAGCGCATAATTTTAAATTTCTGTATATTAAATTTAAGCGAATCGATGATTTCATTGGTTTTTTTTTTTCCTTTTTTCAGTTCTTTTGCTGCTTAATCTAATTACAGCGTTTCAGTTTAGATCCCAGGTAATCAGATCTTGTTAGATAAGACAGATTATATGGCACCTAATTGCATTATTCTAATCAGAATGACGAGAGAAAATTACTCTGTCTTTTGTATTTGAATACGATTTACTTGGATTATACATTTTCGATCAATGGATTGACAGATTTCGATAGTTTTCAGACCCCTGCTGATCGTATCCATTTAGAGGGCGATGGACAGAGGATAATTAAGGCGGCTTTACATTAAAACGTAAAACGTATAACTTCACTCCTTCTTGTGTTTTCATACACCTTAAATGTTATTGATTAGATATATCCATCTCAATGTCTAAATAATCATATGTTTCAAAATATGTCTTCTAGACAAAAAAGATACATTCAGCTTTTTAAAAATATATAAATATATATTCATGCAAAATGCAATTAACGATTTCTATTATAATTATATATATATATATATATATTTAGATCTCTTTTGAAATCCAAACATAAAAATAGAAAAATAGTTGAACTAATACCAAAATCAAATGACAAACTCCAGAAATACGTTAAAGTTTTATCAAGTACTTATGCATAGTTTATGATATATTACTCGAAATTCTCCAATATTATCATGAATATTTTAATTTTTATAATGTGTATTTAAAATTGTCATGGTTGTTTCTTTAGCAACACAAAGTTCCATAGCAAGAAGCCTACACAAAAAATAATAATAAAATAAAAATCCATGAATTGAGCAAATTTTTCCGATGATAATTTTTCGTTAAAACATGAAAATGTTCGCTTTGATTTGTCCATTTTCCGCGGAAATATAGAAATTTTCCGTATCTGTCGTAAAATTTAATTGAAATCCTCCAATTTAAAGCTGAATTTTCTTCAAATGACAGGTATGTTCCGGTCCTTGTCTACTACTCTTTCGCATTAGGAGCGGATCTTTTACATATGTTCTTTTATCATCAAAACAAGAAAAATTCGAGAACCTAAGCACAATTTTTTTAAAATCCTCCAGTCAAAAAAAAAAAAATTCTTCAAATCGGCAGGAAAATATGTGCTATTCGCAAAGTTGTTCTTGTAACTTTTCGTCTATACCTTATACATTTTTTGATGATATTTGTTTGAGAGTGTACACTTTATATGTCTGCCATGGACAACAATTTGAAGTGTTTTCTTTTCATTAGAGTATGTCCGATTGATTATGTCATCCGCCAAGGATTATCTTTTCATCCAAAAGTTTGAAAAAACAACCGAAAATCTGTGCGCAGCTCTGCATAAGATACACTTCTTCTTCAGTTTTGCCAAATTTGTAGCAGCACATTTTTCTGACTCACTCTTTGGCACGCTTAGCTGAAACTGACTCATCCCTACTGCTGACATGGAAAAACAGCGCATGTCACGCCACAAAGCTATCGTATTATGCTCAGAGCACAATTACAACTGTCTATTCTATAACCTGGTTTTGCGTTTGCATTTACATACTTGGCAAGGAAAAAAAAAACTTGTTTCATTACTTGTCGGACGTATTGTGTGTATTTTATAAACTTTGGCTTTTCTCTTAAAATAATTGTGATGTTTTAAATGACGTTTTCAAATCACAGAGTAAAATTTGCTTATAATATTGTCTTCTTTGAAACTCGTTAAAATTTTACTAGTCTTATATTTTCGTAATAAACTGCACACATCAAGCACAATGTAATAGTGTGTTCTTACACAACTATACACATTTACGCATTAAATCTAGAAGTTGTTTTATACGAACGCTGCAATATAAATTAGTTTTTTGTAGCTATGAGCAATAAAAAGGCAAGAAAATCAACGTAAAAAATAAATAAGTCTAATGCGGTGCATTGTAAAAATAACTGTAACACGGAAAGAAAAAAGTATAATATATTTTAAATACCATAATACATTTTACGATGCATAAGAAATTGAAAAAAATGCATATAAAATAGCAAAACTCATACCTGAATAACATATCGCCGCAAATAAGTAACTTGTAGCCTATATATATATATATATATATATATATATACTGTTAAAAATTTCAGTTCATCGTTTTAACAAAAGATTGTAAAAGTGTAGCTGCTATTATAGGATGGTAAAACATTTCTCCATCCTTTGGTGCTTTGTTTGAACCTTAATTTGTTTATAGGTTGAACCACGGTTTGGCAATAAGTTGAATCATGGTTTGATAAGTTGAAGCAAGGTTTGGAAATAAGTTGAACCGTCGTTTAAGAATATGTTGTACAATACTTTGGAAACAGTTTGAAACATAAACTGAATTTATGACAATGCTTATACAGTTTTATGGAAACAATCTGAAGCATTTAAGCTGAAAGTGCGCTGGCAAGTTCTTCGGAGAATCAAAACTAGCTCGTATCAGAATCAAACTTGTATATTCAACAATTGAATATTACTTTTATATCACAATTTCAGAAAATTCCAACGCTGTAATATTTTAGATTAAGGTAGAGATGAGCAAATAACAGTTTTCTCTAATTTCAATATTAACTAGCTAACGTAAGTGTTATCAAGATACATGCTGATATAAATACATTTCAAATGCACGTTAAAATGTAAACAGTATTTAAATTCTTGACGAATCCAACTCATAAATTATATGTATATTTTAAACTGAATGATAAAATTCATATCAATGTACAAATAAGTTAAATTGTCTGCAAACACAAATCTAATTTGAAACAATCTGTTGAAGGCATTTTGTCTGAAGACAATATAACTGTTTTTACACACTTTAAAAATTTATAATTACGATTTTTTTTAAAAGATATTTTGTTTCAATTTTAAAATAAATGCTTTAAATTTTCTTCCACCAAAATCTATGAACATTCCTTATATTTAAAGTGTAGTGTTTCAAACTTAAGTGAATGGTTGTCATAACTGTCAAGTAGCAATGTTTTTATACACTGTTTAAAATGTAGTTATCAAATTGAAATATTATACTGTTTAGTTATTTATGTCTGTGGATTTTTATTAGTATAATTCTTTAAACTTTTTTCAAGATTACAAATAATGAATATTCAGTTATTAAGCTTTAAAAGCCAGTGCGCTTGAAAAACAAATTTATTTCGTAAACCATAATTAATATTTAACATAATACTAGGAATTCAGTATTAAAAATTGGGTTGCGAATTAAATTTCTGGCAGTTCTAACGCAGTAAATCAAGTATTACTTAAGCAGATATCTGACTCCCTCCTATTACGTAACAATTTTCAAAGGCTACACAAATTTTTCAATGCCTACCTTTCTGTTCTGACGTAAGCATTGCTCAGATCACCTCCACCCCATTGTCAGCAAACATAAGAAAATTTTGCCCCCCTTGAAGACTTACGTAATACTTGAACACTAAGATATATTGTATTGATTTTCATAAAAAATTAAAAACATTTTCAATATATGATCTCTTTATTTGTTTTTCTTATTTCCAAAAAAGTTTCAAAATTATGTGAATATTTTGAACTTGTCGAAGTCATTAATGAGTAAAGCACATTCTGAGGAATTATTTGCAAATTTTAAAAACATTTTCATTGCCTACAGCTAATTCTGAAATATATACATCTACGAAACAAAGCAACAGATTCTGGATGGAGCAACAAAAGCACTTTTAGATCATATTAGTTAACCGAAATGCGCTGAAAAGCATATATGAGTATGCTAATGAATTAAGAACAATTAACACTAAAATGATAACAGTATATGTTTGAGTAGTGCGCTGGCAAGTTCTTGGGATAATCAAAACAAGCTCGTATCAGAATCAAACTTGTATATTCAACAATTGAATATTACTTTTATATCACAATTTCAGAAAATTCCAACGCTGTAATAATTTAGATTAAGGTAGAGATGAGCAAATAACAGTTTTCTCTAATTTCAATATTAACTAGCTAACGTAGGTGTTATCAAGATACATGCTGATATAAATACATTTAAAATGCACGTTAAAATGTAAACAGTATTTAAATTCTTGACGAATCCAACTCATAGCCTGATAATAACTTCAAGATCATCAACTTAGTAAATCTTAATTCACAATATCAGTGCCTAATCCAGAACATAAATTCTAAAATTAATATATGATACACAAGATGTAAAAAATGAAGTAAATAAATCCAACCACATATCCACATATTACTCAAATAGGCCTAATAAATACATACACATTGTAAAATTACATTTTATCAATGTTGCACAAAAATGAAATATACCTAAGGACTGGTAAAAAAGTATATGCATTATTCACAAATTATAGTTAATAATTACAAGTATTATAGTTATAAGAATTATAGAAATATATATTATAGTTATAAGAAATTTGAATAAAACCTTATATATTGTTAAGATTACATGATACAAAATAAAAATATCTTGCTATTGCTGTTATTCTACACGTATACGGCAAATTTAATGGCGGACAATCTGTGATTGGCTGAAACGTGTTATCATAGGATGATAAAATGTTACCTTACTCCAAGATTCACCAAACAGAGAGTTTTTGAAATACAGATTGAACCATCTTTTGGTACTTTTGCTGACTTTGAACCACATAATAATTCAACATTAAACAGAAATTTTTGACAGTGCACCTACAGATTTTTTTATATTTACTAAATTATTCTAGAAATCAAACAACGTTTTTCCCATGTCCTTTTCAAACACGTATTTACAATAAAATGCACAATATGTTATATATACTTTTTAATATAATACAAAATACTTTTTTTCAAGAAAACACTAAAAGAAGATTTCTGTTTCATTTGATGAAACATTACTTTGCCTTACAATTTTTTAATTTGCAATTTATTTGAATGGTGTTTTATATAAGTATGAAAAGAAACGAGTCTCAAAGGGGAGTATTTTGCATTTTTACAACTAGTTTTTAATTTTTTTAAAGTGCAGTATGAATGGTGTGTTTTAAATAAGTATGAAGAGGAACGAGTCACAAAAGAGAATATTTTGTGTTTTTGCAGCTAGTGTTTAATTTTTCTTTAAAGTGTAGTATGAATGGTGTGTTTTAAATAAGTATGAAAAGGAACGAGTTTCAAAAGAGCATATTTTGTGTTTTTGAAACTAGTGTTTAATTTTTCTTTAAAGTGCAATATCTTCTTTTTCTTGTTATTTCTTCTGTTGTATTTATTGATTCTGAAATACAAACACTTATATTTAAAATCTGCATTTAACTATCGTACTAAAATACTTTTTATTTCTTCTGACGTTTAATAATACTGGACAACAATTTTGAACTTTTGCTCTGTCCTAAAATCGAAATCAGTTGTTTCTTATTCAGTTTTTTGCGCTGATTCTGAATCCAGTTTTAGAGTTTCTCCAGCACGCTGAAATATTCAGGTATTTGCATATTTCACTTTATGCAAATTTTGGAATTTGTGTACAATTACATGGAAATTTAAGACATAAAGCATTATCAGATTGACATTTTTGTTTCATGTTATGATTACTGACCAGTTTACTTCGCAAATATTTTGTTTCCGAGATTATACTGACATGGGACAATGAAATAATGTGCCTAATTTGTATATTTTTCATGTTTTTCTAATAACGTTTCTTGACGTCCTACTATTTCTGCTATATTAGTACGCTAACATGTTTCTAAATCAGTTCTTTACAATAATTTCAAATCTAGTGTCCGTTTCTTTCTATCACATCTAGATTTAAAAAAAACCCGGAAATTAATTTTTTTGTTAAAACAGCCAGAAATCGCTTTTTATGCTAGTTTGTGATCTACTTCAGCTATTTAGGACAGATTCCACTACATTTTTCCAATTGTTTTTCGGTTATACCCATTTGTGATTATGTCCCTGATAGAAATATCACACTGTTAACAACTTTTGTAAAGGAGGTACATCTCCTAAAAAAGCATTTTATAACAAATCTGTGTCAATACCATACAAACGTATATATTTATTTTGCTCAAAAATTAGACGAGATAGAAGATAATGGATTGCAGATTCGAAATCAACATAAAAATCGGGTCTAGGATAAAATTCTGTGGCAACAGCTTTAAAATTGATAGTAATGTAAATATTACACCATTGAAAAATATCCAAATTAGGCTTAATAACTGACAGGTAAATGTTAAGAATATACAGACTGCGACATTTATCTAAAGAAAATGGTCTATTAGTCATAATCTAGAAAATGTAATTCAATCTGACATTTGTTGTACCTAAAATTTACATAAAATGGCAAAAAGGGCTTAAATTTGCATACACATAAATATGCAATTTTTTCAAAAACTGGACGACCTAGAGAAAAACGGAAAGTTTATTCGAAATCAGTGCAAGGAATTAATCTAGGATCAAATATTTTTATCTAAAGGACATTTTTCATGTTGTACAGTGTACTATTTTAAAATTAATAGATTTCTAATAAACTTTAAAATTTTCTAAAAAGAACATTAAATTCAGGAATTTAAACATTGCAAAAAACTCTGTTTATTTTATTTTACTGGAATTACTGTTAATTGTTGTCTGGATTGATACATTTCATTTATTATATATAAAAACAAAGGAATAAATACAGATAAAGAACATATTATTCCCGTATGTCATGGCAAAAATCAATGTATAAACATATGATTACTTTTATTGTAATTTTTAAATTGATTTTTTTTTACATTAATAAAGCACAACTATAATTTCAAAAATGTGTTTACACTGAATATGCCAAGGTGGGGACACCAAAATGTTATTTTTCGTGATCCTGCCGTATCTATAAGAACTATTTTATTCCTGATTTTTTTATGTGTCTAGAATCAGAATAACATAAATAATGTGCAATTTTGCTTATAAAATGTTCTATAAAACTAACGTAAAAAAAAGTGAGAACGCACCAGGAACCCACTTCGTATACTATGTTATAAATTCTTAATATTAGTATCTTTGTTTTTTGAAGATTCTGAAGGTTGTAATAAAACGAAAACATAATTTATTATGATAATTCACCAATCAAACGTTAGAATTTAGCGGTAAACATGCGACATTTTTAGTTTTAGCTGGTGTCTTCAGAAAACCCCTGAATAGTAAATTACGTTGACAAGGTTGACAAAAGGTAACCTCCAGTTAGGCATTGACAAAAACATAATTTTGGTTTTTAAATGAATATGCTTGTTAAAGAATTAAAAATAAATAAATATTGCCAAAATATATTTTTATTATTCACAAATAACTACTGATCAAGCACTTTCAGCCTTTTGGAGGAATTATATATTAAATGTTTTCTGCATGTTCTTTTTAAAATATAAACAACTTTCTCATTATCTTTTTGTGCATTTTATGCAAAAGAAACATCCACCGTTTAATAAAATGTCATTTGCCGGAAAACTGTACAGTTACTTCAACTTCCAACTAAAGTATATTATTTCGTATTGAACCAAAAATATAATTCAACAGTTACCTAATTTAACCAGAAAGCTTTTAAAAACTGTTATGGTGGGACTGACAGGTTCGATTATATGAAAACTAGATCCCAAATCCAAGTTCACTGTAACCGATTTTGCAAGGCTTCCCAAATGGTCCACTTTTCGAATACATGTATTTTATAAGAAATATTGTCTTTTTAGATTTTTCTTGCAAATTTTCTATAAATCTACCTCGAAGGATATTTGTATTTCAAATGTTGCAGAAACCTGCCACGAATCTTTTTTGTAGAAACTACTGGTATTAAAAAAGCAGACCATTTGTGAGCCCTGATCTTGCACAGACGCATTACAAAAATGAGAGATGACTGCCAATTGGACATGTGTATTGACAGAATTTTCATTAGCAATAGTATTCGTTATACAATTAATAAACGAAAAGATAATTATAGAAAACGTTAATAAAAAATTATGCATTAATTTTAATTTTTCAGGATTGTAACGAGATCAGAATTATATTAAGTATGTGACCACGTTAAAACAAAGTAACATAATTTGCTTAATATATAGTTAGTGAAATGTTTGAGAAAAAATTAAATTTTTCATTCCAAATAATGAACAAATTACATATTCTCAGATTCAATGTTTTCTCTCTGCATTTACTCGTTTCAAATAATACACTGTACTGTACAGTAAAATATAAGAACACATTATAATATCGTACATTAAATGAGACAATGAAAATTTTATAAGATTTTGATAATATTTCATTTTAACAAGCACACTACATGAAAACTCAGACTTTAGATGGTTTGAGACTAAGAAGAATGTCGGATTGATTTATTTATTATATTTATTAACTATTATACCAACTCGTTGCTTATTAATATCAAAGTTCTTGAAGTTTGTTAGCAAGCTGATAAATACATCGTATGTAAATGCGCTTTATGCCAATAAAAATTACAAAAAAAAGAAGGAAAGAAAAAAAGAAAGAAAGAAAATCAAAAATGAAAACGAAATAATCCGTTGTGTGAAAATTTTGCTCGACAAGAAATCTCAAAATATATGAAATGCCTGAACACTTTAATTACTCTACACCATAGATGTTCTTTTCACGTCTCTGATAAAAAAAAACAGACAGAGAAAAGAAAAGCTCAATAAAAACCAAAAGAAGGATTCAGCAGCTTCACCTGAAATCTTTAGTTTGGTGGAATTTCTAACGGATTTCTTCACTGGTAGAAAATAGAATTTCTTTTCGAAGACTAAATAGAAATTTCTCACATTTCTTGTTAGATAAAAGGATTGAGAAACAAATGGGAAATTCAACGACCAAATTTCTACGCACCAAAAGTCACACTTGAAGTAATTACATTTGAGAATTCTTTAATCTGAAAATTTGGCAAATTTCAATGCGACTATGAAATTGTTAAAAATAACAAGAAAAATATATCAAATAGTGTAAAGGAAATCAGTGCAAAAAAAAAAGACGACAAATTAAATGTGTGCACATTTGTCACAAATGTCAAACCGCATGTGTGTTTAAATAAAATAATAAAAAATATATATTACAAAGACCTTAATAATGTTAGTTTTTTTTCATTCTTTCTTTCTTTATGATTTACACAAACCATATCTTGAAAATGTCATGCAAACAGTTTGAATTATATAACTTATTTTTTATATTATCTGTAAGTAATCAGAAATATTGCATTTACATTGAATGATATCTTTCAATTTTCCGTGAAACATAAATAGAAATTTCTTCAACATTAAAAATTATTTATAATAATAGTTTTATAAATTTCTTATAATAAAAAAATAAATATATTTAAAAATGTTGTCAAAGAATAATAAATCGAGAATCGAAAGGATCGAACATATTTTGACGAAAAGAATAAATTCACACATCACTAGTTCAGAAAATCAGAAGTCCTGCCATGAATATTTTTACTAAGAAAGTTTAATTATCATAACTATACACTACAAAAAAAAGTTGATTTTACGTTATAATGCAGGTAGCTGGAATGCCAGTATTATACCGTAAAATCTACTTTTACATATGCACATATTACATAATTTTACATATGTACAGTATTGAAAACAAATTACTAGGAGACGCAATACTCCGCATGAAAATATTCAATATTTGTGTCAAAAATATCACATCTTTGAAATCCCAACAAAAACACTATAAAGTAACTTTTTTTTTTTGCATTTTATTCTAAAACACAGAGTGTTCTGATAAAGAAACTGAACGTAGAAGTTCTTAGCGACGCAACACCATCTAAGGTAAGTGATCATAATATGGCCAACCCTCAATAATGTTATTAATTTCAGGGGAATCCAAAGGATAGCGCTTGAATCTAGTCTGTGGAAGTCAGAAGAATATAGTTTAGTACCGGGTTGCCTGCAAACCTTGATCACGTGCACGGGAGGGCAGTCACTGTTGTTAGTTGCGTTGGCGTACTATAAATTTGTCTCTGTTAAGTTTGTTACTTTTCTTATTTAAACAAATTATTTGTATTTACTGTTATACGTAATATTTTAGCTGGTTTAATGCTCTTTTTAACTGTATAAATGAATTTCAATATCGGAGTGCGCAGACAGAATTGCGAACACTTTTATAAAATTGGTTTTTGTTGGCAATATGGCCAAATGGACGAAAAAGCTATAGCTATGAGATTATGTATTGTTTGTCGTAATTAAATGCAGGAAATGTGTCGGCCTTACCAGTAAAGATACAAAAGTTTTAATTTGATCTACGCTTTACAAAACAAATTTAAAATTCTTTTTCAGTAATTTTTTTTGTCTATTAATTTTTATATTATTTTTATAAATTTTCAAAATACTTTTTTTTGAGTAATTAGTGTTTTTTCTGCGTTTAATATAGATCTTTCATTTTATGACACCTATGGGTATATTACCTGCATATGGCCGTATTACCTTCATTAACTAACATTTTTTATTTACCAAACTGCAACAGGTGTAAGTTTTGATTAACTTAAATTTTAAAATATTTTTCCAGTGCTAAAAAGGGCCCACTTTCTTAGTTAATTATTATTTTTTTAATCAGTTATTATTACTGTTTAACTCCTTTGCGACGAGCGTCCTTTACAGAATTTTTAATCTTTTACCACCGGTTTTTCAAAACAGAAATTATCTCCTAATTGAATCGCAGAAATGCTAATATTTAATGAGGCAAAGCTTACAATAAAAAATAACTGGTGGGAATAATCGAGGATTCGGAGCATCTTATGCGCCACGTATACGTGTCGATCGTCCCCAAGGGGTTAAAAATGTGTAACCTTAGGGTAGCCATATCACCTGCAGATACCTTATCTAAACATTATTTTTTCCATACAGTAGTTTAATTGAAAAACTTGCCATTTATCTTCGAATTTGATTGTGCACCATATCTGTCTGTCACCGCTCTCTAATAATGAAATTCTAAATTGTAGTAAAACGTTGCTCATTGTGCGAATTGTAAAACGTTATTTTCGATGTTGATAATGTTTGTCAAAACATTTCGTCCATTAAAGAATTTTAAACCGTTGGTATGAATATAACATCAGTTTTACGCATACAAAAATATTTTAATTTTAATAATTGAAGTACATGATTCATATTAAATATTATGCAATTACCATCCAGCAAATGATACTTGTTTTAAAAGCCTGAAGAGCACTCTTTAAAAATATTTATAGATAGTATGTAAATTTGTTGCGACAGCCGAATTGATGCAGAAAAACAGCACAAAGCGGTATCTTTATTCAAGTAATTCGGCATGAAAATTCGGGGATGTATTTCATTTATATGCCTTCATGTGATTGTATCATGAGTACAGCTATAGCCAAGAGCAAAGAATGCACTCCAAGTCGCTTCCCAAGCAACAAATAATCCCTGGGCGAAATTTCGCCGAATGTTCTAAATCAATAACTTTTCGTCCTGGCGACCTCATACTTCGGGGTCGGCAGAAAACACATTTCCGCAAGGCAAAGCGTCTCTCGACCATCGGAACCCGACTGCTATTGAATCGATTTCGAAAACTTTGCCTATTAGTTTGCAATAATTTGGTCACTTGGCAATCTTTTACTGGGTACATTGCGGTATCATTATGATCTTTTGCCAATTAATTAATGATATCTAATAGGAAAAGTTGTAAGATGCAAAAATAGTATTAAAAACGTAATAATGTTCGTATTAATTCAAAAAATAAATGTTGCTAAATGAGAATTATTTTCCACTATGCAATGCAAAAATATTGACATATTGATTATATAACTAATTAAAAAGTAAAAAAAAAAAATCGTTTCAGTTTAAATATTGCTGTTAAATGAGTTTCCAATAAAAATTAGAACTAGTTACTATTAAAATTTAAATTACAATTAATTTTTCATTATAAGATGCAAATAACATTTTCTTTTCTATGTCAACATTTTTGTATCACGTAGTGGAAAATATTCGAAATTAGCAATATTTATTTTTTGAATTAAAACGAACATTCTTACGTTTTAAATGCTATTTTTATATCTAAACAAAACTAAATTTCTGACGTTATAATTTGTTACACCCTCGATAGGTAATTCTTTTTGCATTTTACAATTGGAAATATTCCCATGTAAAAAAAATTATTTTACTTATCCTTTATACGCAGTATACAGTAAGTATTGTAATCGTTTTGAAAATCGAAAAAAAAAAATTGACGGATTTACAAGTTTCAGACACTGGAGATTTCGAAAAACATATTTTTAGAAAAAAAAATACCGCCCGTCTGTATGTGTGTCTGTAAACGCTCTGTCTACCGAACAAATTCAGATAGAGACTTGAAATTTGGTAAGTACTTAGTATGTAATAATTGGAAGAAGTTTATTGAATTTCAGTAACCTCGAATATGCGGAACTATTTCTTTCGGACTCTCGAAATATTCGTTCTGATAAAAGGTAGATACAAATTTTCGAAATTGTTTATTTAAAGGAGTGAAAATAAAAGACAATTAAAAAACATAAATTAAATTTGCATAAAGAATGAAGTCGATGGGATAATGACTTGCCGAGATATTTGTAACCCTATTTTCCACACTTTTCGATTTTTCATGACCCTGTATTTAATTCAAATTTCAGTTCAAAGATATATTTTAATTGGAAATGAGGCGCTTAATCTGACGCAGTAAACCATTAGTTAGTATGATTATAAATTTTGGAGTTATAAGGTTGTTTCTTTTACGCAATTCAGTATTAGAGCGTTTAAAGTTTATGACGTCACCAAGCCACGATTTTATTCGAATTGCAATGCCTTATATAAATAGTTTACACATGTTTTATTTTCATATTTTATATTATGCATATACATGATGGGTAAGTATCACGGTGGCCCCCAAACGACTAGCTTGAATTAAAACGAACTTTAATACATTTTAATTAATTATACAAGTTTTACATCGATGAAGAATATTCTCACTAAACATTTCTTCCTAGCTGTAAAAATCCCAACCTTTAACAGTTCTCATTATACTATAATTTTGTATAAAAATAGCGTTTTTTTTTCTTTTTTAATAATTTAAATTACTATTTCAATTAATACTTTGTTCAGACATTTAGTTTAACTTTTAATAGGCATAAAATAAAATTCCTTACTATCTGGAGAAAATAAGATTATCTATTTCTGTATAAATCAGTTTACATCATAACATTTAGAAAAAAAAAATTCAAAAACTTTTCTTTAAAATGTAATCTTTCATTTAATTACAATTCTAGCGTTGTATTTTCTTAGTTCACATAATTTTATCTGAATAATTTTCAATGAAACTACTTTATTTAAACTCGTATATCTCTAATTCATAATTTAAAAAATCTATTTAGAGCAACTAATTCTTTGTAGTAATAGTTTAAATTTAAGATATTTTATCATATATTTATGGGTAATTTTAATTTATTTAGATAAATTAGCAAAAAAAAAAAAAAAAAGGATATTCTGTATTTTTAATTTACTTATCTAATTCAAGAAAACAGCAAGTCTTTCTAACTACTTATTCCAAATATATCAGATTAATTTATCAAAGTATATTTTTAAAAATGAATATGGATATACGTAATTATTAAAAATAAATAAATAATCTATTTTAAATTGTTAGAATTCTTTTATACCACTTATTGTGCTATCTGTAAATTTTACAGCGTGAGATTTACTGATTTGTGACTAGAAACTAGACTACGCAATTTATTTTCACCAAAACATTCCTTCTGATGTATTTTTGACTTGTAGTTACTTCGTCCATCCGTTTCCGTTAAGGGGCTACTTCAGTCAGACGAAAACACCCGCTCGCTCATGTTAATCCTATGGAGGAAATTTTTGAAGATATCTCGTTCGCATTTCAATATTTTTAAATGGTTTTTTTTTTTTTTTTTTTTTTTTTTTTTGCATTCGATAGCTGAGGTCAATCTTTATGCACGCTCCTTTCTACTTTTTCGATTTTTGTTGCAGTTTTTTTTTAATTGAGGATACTTTCACTTTCAAAACCGGTTTCGAAAGTGAAAGTATCTTAATAAAAAAAAAACTAGTAATCAAAATCGAAAAAGTAGAAAGGAGCGTGCATAGAGATTGACCTCAGCTATGGAATGCAAAAAAAGAAAAATCATTTAAAAATATTGAAATGCGAACGAGCTATCTTCAAAAATTTCCTCTATAGGATTAATATTAGCGAGCGGGTGTTTTCGTCTGACAAGGAGAGTGCCAAGCTTGGTAATCACAGATTTTGATTATTTTTATGTATGTTGTAGGGTAGAAGCCCCTTAATCTCAGGTTCAATGGATTTTATACAACGCTCCTTAGTTCTCGAGAAATGGGGGGTCTAATATTATAACACAACTTAAATACTTACTTTGTAACGAAATAGCTGTGTTGGTCGTAGCTCAGTTGGTATGGCGTCTGCTCGTTGTTCCGAGGACCCGGATTCGATGCCGGAACGCGTTTAGCTTGTTTTTCTCTCTTTTTTATAAATATACTTGTAATTATAATTTAATAATCTCAATAAAAAATTTTGTTAACATAATTAAATTTTAATTTAGCATTTTTGATTTTTTAAAAAAAAATTACATTTAAAATGTATTACATATATGCTTTATCAATGCAACGATATTGAACAATTGTGTCAATTCGTGATTTTAAAGAAACATCATTTATGAATTGCCTTAATGAAACGCCATAAAGTCGATGCGATGATAATACTACTCTGTTTTTAAAATAAGAAGCATAATTACATTAAAATTTAGCATAAAAATTAAATTACAACATATTTATGTTTTATTTTACTGTAACTAGAGGGCACCACAACAGACTTTGGTCATTTCTTTTTTTTTAGTTTGGAGCAATTAAATGGTTTTTGTTTTCAATCTTTATCGCACAAGTGCGTATTATTCTATAACAGCTTATAATCGTATAAAAATGGAAGAAGCAAGCTGTAGTTCACAAGAAGATCAATCTGAAGTGTCGGGATTCGATGAAAATCAGAAAAGTGATGTCACAAATGCGTTGAAGCACTGTAAAATTTTATTGCAAAACAATGGATTTTTACCAAATAACCAAGCATCTGAATTATCTTCGTTTTCTATTGCGATGGGAGAAGAATTCTAGAATTCGATAGTAAATATGCTGATTTTGGAACGATTTTTTAATTTTTAATAGTCAATAATAGATCCAATTTTTATAATGCTCTTTAAATGATGAGAAATGTTTAATAATGGTTTAAAAGTCAAAAATGCTAAATTAAAATTTAATTATGTTAACAAAATTTTATATTGAGATTATTAAATTATAATTACAAGCATATTTATAAAAAAAAATTAGAAAAACAAACATGGTGCTTTCCGGCATCGAACCCGGGCCCTCGGAACAACAAGCAGACGCCATACCTACTGAGCTATGATCAACGAAGTTATTTTGTTACAAAGTAAGTATTTAAGTTGTGTTATAACATTAGACCCCCCATTTCTCAAGCACTAAGGAGCGTTGTATAAAATCCTTTGAACCTGAGACTAAGGGGCTTCTGCCCTACAACATATATAAAAATAATCAAAATCTGTGATTACCAAGCTTGGCACTCTCCTTGTTAGTGAAGTAGCCCCTTAAAAGCGCGGTCTGTCTTTGAAACGTGAAAAGAGAAATTTTGAAGGTTTTCGAAAGTGAGATAAGATCTTGCAGCATATTGGTAGGTTTATGTCACGTGACAAATGAAGGGGTTAGAATGACAGTGCAGTAAGTCAATATTTAGTAATTTGAGAAATGAATAGTTTTGTGAAACTTGTCGCATCTTAACCCCTTCGGCCCTGATTTTTTTTTTCAATTTTGGGAATAAATTACTGTTATGCTAACAAAATTAAAAATAGCTATCGGAATCACAGAAGTTAGGGTTTAATGAAAGTTAACGAATGCGTTCTTTACCAAAACCTCTCAAATGTACCTATTTTGCGTGTTTTTCATATAACAATAGTCTAAGGAAGAATTTTTGAAGACGTTTGGAAAATGTCGGATTACAACTAAATTAAACGAGCATAAAAATTAAGTAACATTTTTTTTTTTATCTTTTATCACAAATTACCAATTCGGAAAAGGATTCCCAAATTTTAATTTAAAGAGTGAAACGTATGTTTTAATTAAAAGAAATGACAACGGTTTGCTAATAATTATTATTATTATTATTAACAAATGCTAAACATAAGTGAAGTCATAATAGGAAATGTAGAGATTCATACTATCACTATTAGGTGCTGGAATTAATAAAAATAATGTTTAAGACAAAATAATACTCAATAAAATATATGTCCTATTAGTAGTAGGTCAGGTCCGAAGGGGTTAAGTGGTCCAACTTTATTTGCCCTCTAGTGACTCCTTAAGTGAACTATGACTTATTTGACTATCGCACTGAACAGAAATTACTATACGTTCAGTGGAAATATGGTTATCAAAATTTTTAAAATTTTTGACTTACGCCACTGTCAGTCTAACCCCCTCAAATATCACTACAGGGGGTGGGTCACCACGGAAACAATAACAAGCTCCCAACAAAATTATTCAACTGCTACCATGTTCAAACATCAGCCGAAACTATACTTGGAACAAGTGCCAAACTAATATATTTCCAACATCAATCTGATTTTCTGCTGATGATTCGTTTGACATATCACTAGAGAAATCGAAAGCTATTGGCGAGACGATATCGTGTCAATCTCTGTTTTTAACTACCGTTCATATACCGACAATTCTGAGGCAGAATTTTAGTCGATATCTATTGCTGTTGGTATTTCGTTTCGTCCCTATTAAATGCCAAGTTACTCTCTACCCGTTGTTTAATTTCTTTTACATTACAACTAATTTTTTTTCCGGTGGAATCTTCTGTAGTCGGAGTATGGAGTTTTTTACTATACATCGTCAGAATATTCCAATAAACTTACAAATAGCTGTTTTTTTTCTGAAAATCGCAGACAACCAGCCTAATTATATATATATATATATATATATATATATATATCATCATCATCATCATCATCATCATCATCATAATCAACCGTTTTCAATCCACTGCTGGATGTAGGTCTCCCCCAGAATTTTCCATTGTTTCCTGTCTAGTGCTTTAGTCATCCAATTAACACCGTACACTTTTCTGATTTCGTCACTCCATCTTACTTGAGGTCGTCTTTTTGGTCGTTTTACATCTCTGGGATACCACTGTAGGGTGTTTGTGCTCCATCTATTGTCTTGTCTTCTTGCAATGTGCCCAGCCCATTTCCATTTTAGCCGTTTAATTCTCTCGATGATGTCAAAAACTTTCGTCTGACTTCTTATCCACGTTATTCTCTTTCGGTCTCTTCTGGTTATGCCTAGCATACATCTTTCCATACTTCGCTGTGTTGCTTGTAATCTTTGTACCATCCGTTTTATTAGTGTCCAAGCTTCTGCTCCATAAGTTAGTGCAGGCAAAACACATTGGTTAAACACCTTTCTTTTCAAACAAAGAGGCATGTTACTTTTCAGAATAATATTTTCCCCAAAACACTCCATCCATTTCTTATTCTTCTATTGATTTCATTCATGATACTGTTGTCTGATGATAATTCTTGTCCAAGGTACACATAACTTTCAACATCTTTAATCTCAGTGTTGTTGTAGACGATTTTCTTTTTTGATGCAAATGAATTGAACATCACCTTAGTCTTTTCCAAATTTATTTTTAATCCCACATTAATGCTAGCTTCTGCCAAATCTTTTAGCATATTTTGCAATTCTTCAGGGCTATTACTGAAAATTAAAATGTCATCAGCAAACCGGAGATGGCTTAAATATTCCCCATTTATTCTAATCCCTTTGTTTTCCCAATCCAGCTTCTTGAAAATACTTTCTAAGACAGCAGTAAAAAGGTTAGGCGAAATGGTGTCTCCTTGTCTTACTCCTCTTCCAAGCTTGATTTTCGCTTTTCCTTTGTTCAAACGGATGGTGGCTGTTGCTTTCTTGTAGATCTTCTTTATGATATTGATATAAGGTTTGTCTACACCAATGTCCTCCAGAGAAGTAATTACTGCAGATGTGTAGACCGAATCAAATGCTTTTTCATAATCAATAAAGGCAAGGCAGAGAGGTAAATTATATTCTTTATGTTTTCCTATAACTTCCCTTACTGTTTGAATATGATCCATTGTGCTAAATCCACTTCGAAATCCTGCTTGTTCTCTAGGTTAAGCTGAGTCCAGAGCTGATTCAAGTCTTGTCGTTAAAACTTTGGTGAAAATTTTATAAATCACTGACAGTAAGCTGATTCGACGGTAGTTTTTAATGTTTTCCTTTTCTACTTTCTTATAAAGTAGCACCATCACAGCATTATTCCAATCTTCTGGTACATCTGATTTCTCGAGACATTTGGAAAACAGTAAGGCCAGCATTTTTGCAAATTCTTCTCCTGCTTCTTTGATAAGGTCAATTGTAATTTCATCTTCGCCAGGGCATTTACCTTTTTTCATGCCTCTAATGGCTTGTACAACTTCATCTGTCATCACTGGGATTATCTCTTTAGTTTCTGTTATGTTTACTAGTGGATCATGTAGGTTGATTTCCCTTTGATCTTCACATTTATATAGATTGTTATAGAATTTTTCGACAATGTCTACAATTTCATTATTGATTTTGGTGATTGTTCCATCTGCTCTCTTCAGTGCAAAAATACCTTTTCTTCCAACACACAGTTTGCGCTTAGCTGATTTTAAACTTTTGTTATCTTCTAGAACTTTTTTGACAAGATCACAGTTAAATTTTCTGATATCTTCTGTAACACATTTTCTTACCGTTTTACATAATTCTGCATATTCAACTCTTGATTTAGGATAGTTTTTCTACATTTTAAATTCTCTGCGTTTCTTCATCAATCTTCTTGTTTCTTCTGTTATTTTCTTTGTTTGCTTTACTTGTGCTTCACCAGCTATCGTCCTTGCAATTTCTTGTAGAGTATTTGTTATTTTCTTGTTCACTACTGTAACATCTTGTTCTTCTTCTAAAATTGATTGAAGTACTTGAAAACGATTTTTAAGTTCTAAATTAAATTCTTCTTTATGTTTCTGGAGATTTATAATATCGACTGATTTCTTTGAGCATTGCAAAAGCTTCATTCTTTCAACTTTAGTATTTAAAAGCAGTTTGCATCTAACTAACCTGTGATCGCTTCCTGTATTGAAATTATTGAGAACGCTGCAATCCTGAATAAGATGCTTTTTGTTTGTCAAAATGTAGTCGATTTCACTTATTGAGCCATTTGCACTAGGCCATGTCCATTTTCTTTGTGGCTTTTTCTTGAAAAATGAATTCATGATATACATCTGTTCACATTCTGCAAATTCAATCAATCTGTTTCCTCTTTCATTACGCACCCCATATCCATGATTTCCTACTGAGAACTCACCTTTCTTTTTTTCCCCAATTCTAGCATTACAGTCTCCCATTATTAATTTTATGTAGCATTTTCCTTTTTGATGCATTGAAGCTACTTCTTCATAGAAATCCTCAATTTCTTCATCAGTATAGCTAATTGTTGGTGCATAAACTTGGGTAATTTGCAGCTTGTATCTTTTTGACACTTGTATAAACCTTGCAACTCTATCTGATGCACTATCATATTCTACGATGTGATTCTTCCACCTTTTATGAATCAGAAATTCTACACCACTTGTTTTTCCATCTTCTGTACCTCTGTAGTACAATACATGTCCACTGGCAAGATCAATCTTCTCTTCACCTTTTCTTCTTACTTCGTATAATCCTAGGATGTCCCAGTTGATTCTTTCTAATTCTTCTTCAAGTTCCTGTAAACGACTTTCAGAAGATAAGGATCGTCCATTATACGTAGCCAAGGTCATCAACTTATGGCAGCCAAGCCGAGCCCGGTGATTCTTAGCACCCTCTGTCTTCATGTCTTTCTGATCGCTGCCGTAATCAGGAACATGCAGACTTCCGGGAATTGAGGGCCGTGATTTGTTTTGTGAATTCATGGTAAAATAAGGGGGGAGGTGGCCAAATTCCACCGCGCTGGCCAAGCGGGTTGGAGGAAGCCCATCCACGTTCGTTCCCCATGCACTAGGCAAGGGTACTAACAGGCTGCACCGATGGAAGGTGCGGATTGGACATTAAGTCTCTGCTCCCAGTCGATTCCTTTAAGTCCTGCTCTGAGGCATTTAAAGAGTCTTCTCCTAGTTAACAAGCAGAGGCTATTAAACAGCCCACATATATATATATATATATATATATATATATAATGCGAAAACCACATACCATACTTTCAAACCCAAAACTACTGAAACGGCAGAGAAAACAAACAAATAACCTTAAAAATTCGAACTAACAATACTTTAAACAAAACTACAAACAGAAAAAACACAACCAATGGAGACAGGCTGCAGGGCTAAAGACCTGCATGCTGGGTTATACCGGCATTACACATGAAACTTCCCCCATGCCTGTCACAACCAAACTAACCGTAGGAAAAATTAAACCAAGATGAAAAGACGACTCAGCCGGACGAAGCTCCTTATAAAACCTACACTCACTTGGCGATATTTTTAATCGCCAAAAGGAGAGTATCACTGTATTCTTTACCTTTGACAAAACTATTCACCAAACTATTTAACAAAGCAATAGGATAACTCTGAACCAATGCACCGTGATAGAGATTTATTATGTCACTCATTATACTATCATGTTCAGAATTTAATTTTGCTATCCTAATTAAACTGTTGATAAATATATTTCTAAAAATTGAAATATGTACATTAGAATTAAAATTTAATATCTTGATTGTTTCAAATTTGTAATCATTTCTCTTATCGTAAATGCAAGTACGCAAGTCACCCCTCTCGATGTCGATAGCAAGGTCAAGATAATTTACATGTTTTGTGTTATATGAAGTTCTCTTTAATGTCAAACCTTGGGGGTAATAATCAAAATTTAATTCACTGTTGGAATCGTTAATCTTTACCAACAAGACATCATCAATATATCTGAAACTTAAAAAATCCTTGTTTAATGTATCATTAACTTCGTATAAAAATAAATAAATATCTGCAAGTACCGAGCTGCAACTACCCCCCATAGGTATACCCTTAATCTGCTGAAACACATGTTTACCGTCAAATAAGTAATTTTCATTAACTACAAAATTAAATAAATTTATTAAATGATCCAAATCTTTACCCAAAGTATTGTAACGCTTAAAAAAATCAAAAATTTTATTTTTAAGATCTATTAAATCAATGTTATTATATAAATCTTCAAAATCATAAACATATAAACCTTTGATATTACTCAAACCTTTCAATCTATTAAGTAACTCAATACTATTTTTTATAATACAAGTGTTATTATGTTTTAATGCCGCATCAAATAAACTCTGCAAAATATCCAAAAACTTTTTATTAGCAACTTCTAAATAAGTTCCAAAACCACAAGTAATTGTACGAAAGGCAACAGGGTCCTTATGAAATTTAGGAATCAATACCATATAAGGTAATTCTTTACTACGTTGTGTATATTTTAACCTTTTATAAAATGCGCCAATTCTTCTTTCTGTCTCTTTTACATTGGTATTTAATAACCTGTAATTATGTTTTTTATTATAACTTTGTTTTAGTTGGTCACTGTATAACTTTTTGCAAATAATTGCAAAATTTGTATTAGCTTTATCTATATAAGTTATAACAAAATTACTCTGTAAATCCTTAATAGATTCTTTTAATGAATTATAATCTTCTATCGAAATCCCCCTCGTTTTACCGCAATAAATTGAACTCAAGTCCATCAATACATTATGTTTCCATTCCAAAAAAGCAATTTCCGGCAAGCAAAACTTGCTCATTAATTTATGTATAAACATGTCAACGTTGATTTTTAATCGTTTTTTTATAAAATCCCTTGTATTTATTCTTTTTAAGCGAAATTTTGTACCGTATTGCATATAATTCCTCAATGTTTTGTCCCCGACAATATCTAAATTACCAGTCAATACATGACCGTGATTCACATCCACGTAATTACTATACCTTGGATCATGACAATGACATAAATTGTTATCATTGTTTCTACCGATTTCTTTTGAAAAATTATTATAGTTAAAAACTGTACGTCCTAAAGGTTTATCATATTTAAAAACCCTGACAATTTCTATGTCTTTATCTGGAAGCAATTCATTGTATTTATTCAATACATGACATATATTAATACCACGTTTTTTATGTTCCATGTAGTCCATTACAAAATACATACGATTGGCCAATTTATTGTTGTTATTGCATCTCCCCAAATATTGCTCCAAATGTTGTGATCTAATCCTTAACCTCAAAATATCTAATGCCAAATCAATATTGTAATTACTCTTATATAAATATAAAAAGTTTAACAAATCACCTATAAAACGTTTTTTCACATTAAATATAATATATTTTATATTTCTTACTATACCATTAAAATCACTCTCAAGAATTGAGCGTTTAATTTCATCTATACTATCATATCCTTTTCCAATTACCCTATGATCCATCTCTGTAATGAATCCATAATTCATGGGATGTTCGATACGTTATAAACCTTTAGGACGTACAGTTTTTAACTATAATAATTTTTCAAAAGAAATCGGTAGAAACAATGATAACAATTTATGTCATTGTCATGATCCAAGGTATAGTAATTACGTGGATGTGAATCACGGTCATGTATTGACTGGTAATTTAGATATTGTCGGGGACAAAACATTGAGGAATTATATGCAATACGGTACAAAATTTCGCTTAAAAAGAATAAATACAAGGGATTTTATAAAAAAACGATTAAAAATCAACGTTGACATGTTTATACATAAATTAATGAGCAAGTTTTGCTTGCCGGAAATTGCTTTTTTGGAATGGAAACATAATGTATTGATGGACTTGAGTTCAATTTATTGCGGTAAAACGAGGGGGATTTCGATAGAAGATTATAATTCATTAAAAGAATCTATTAAGGATTTACAGAGTAATTTTGTTATAACTTATATAGATAAAGCTAATACAAATTTTGCAATTATTTGCAAAAAGTTATACAGTGACCAACTAAAACAAAGTTATAATAAAAAACATAATTACAGGTTATTAAATACCAATGTAAAAGAGACAGAAAGAAGAATTGGCGCATTTTATAAAAGGTTAAAATATACACAACGTAGTAAAGAATTACTTTATATGGTATTGATTCCTAAATTTCATAAGGACCCTGTTGCCTTTCGTACAATTACTTGTGGTTTTGGAACTTATTTAGAAGTTGCTAATAAAAAGTTTTTGGATATTTTGCAGAGTTTATTTGATGCGGCATTAAAACATAATAACACTTGTATTATAAAAAATAGTATTGAGTTACTTAATAGATTGAAAGGTTTGAGTAATATCAAAGGTTTATATGTTTATGATTTTGAAGATTTATATAATAACATTGATTTAATAGATCTTAAAAATAAAATTTTTGATTTTTTTAAGCGTTACAATACTTTGGGTAAAGATTTGGATCATTTAATAAATTTATTTAATTTTGTAGTTAATGAAAATTACTTATTTGACGGTAAACATGTGTTTCAGCAGATTAAGGGTATACCTATGGGGGGTAGTTGCAGCTCGGTACTTGCAGATATTTATTTATTTTTATACGAAGTTAATGATACATTAAACAAGGAATTTTTAAGTTTCAGATATATTGATGATGTCTTGTTGGTAAAGATTAACGATTCCAACAGTGAATTAAATTTTGATTATTACCCCCAAGGTTTGACATTAAAGAGAACTTCATATAACACAAAACATGTAAATTATCTTGACCTTGCTATCGACATCGAGAGGGGTGACTTGCGTACTTGCATTTACGATAAGAGAAATGATTACAAATTTGAAACAATCAAGATATTAAATTTTAATTCTAATGTACATATTTCAATTTTTAGAAATATATTTATCAACAGTTTAATTAGGATAGCAAAATTAAATTCTGAACATGATAGTATAATGAGTGACATAATAAATCTCTATCACGGTGCATTGGTTCAGAGTTATCCTATTGCTTTGTTAAATAGTTTGGTGAATAGTTTTGTCGAAGGTAAAGAATACAGTGATACTCTCCTTTTGGCGATTAAAAATATCGCCAAGTGAGTGTAGGTTTTATAAGGAGCTTCGTCCGGCTGAGTCGTCTTTTCATCTTGGTTTAATTTTTCCTACGGTTAGTTTGGTTGTGACAGGCATGGGGGAAGTTTCATGTGTAATGCCGGTATAACCCAGCATGCAGGTCTTTAGCCCTGCAGCCTGTCTCCATTGGTTGTGTTTTTTCTGTTTGTAGTTTTGTTTAAAGTATTGTTAGTTCGAATTTTTAAGGTTATTTGTTTGTTTTCTCTGCCGTTTCAGTAGTTTTGGGTTTGAAAGTATGGTATGTGGTTTTCGCATTATATTAACCTTTGTAGTTTGGTGGCATGGCTACGTCTTCAAGTGGTTTAGTTTATTTTACATTTAGCTTTGGATTTTATGAATTGTCTATATATATATATATATATATATATATATATGTATATTATTTTCAATACTGCGTCAAGTATAATTATATATTTTTTCATAGTTTTATTAATTGTAACCGACTTTTTACAAACGTGGAGGGGCATAAACATCATATGTTTAAGATACAAATTACTCGTTTATGTTTCTTAAAATGATGCATAGTTATTTACAGGTACACGTAATTTGTTTAATATATAATGTTATATTTTGCATCAAAATGAGTGATATTGGCAATAATTAATTTTAATGTAAATGGAGATAGCAACATTGAGTTGACTTAAAATTATTCATTTGTGACAAACCACTCAAACTAAACTACGTCAACCGGTGTATCAGTTAGCATAAATGAATCAGTTAGTATAAGTGTCAGTCAATAAGTATCAGTTAAATAATGCAAGAAACAATCCCATGATGCCGGTTATCCCTTTCTTTAACAAATACTCGTTGAAATGTTTCATTTATATAATATATATAAAATTAAAAATTAAAAAGTTTAATTACGTAAAATATTTTTTATGTGATATATATATATATTTCAAAATATTTCTTTTTAATAATTCCACTGTATTTTAAATTTAGAACTGTAATTTTCTTTTGAAAAAAGTAATTTTTAAAATGAATTGTAGTACTAGATATACATAGACATACTGAAGATATAATCACATAAGCATTACTTGGAAGAATCTAGCAAAATATTTCAACCATTTTTTTTCAAACTTCAGGTGTTTTCTTTCTCTAGCTTTAAAGTGAAAGAAATATTTCCATGGAAAACAAAGTATGTTATTCTAACAGGGATCAGCTGTTTCGAGTCAATGAACGTTTTTTTCATTCTTATAAAAATTCTGAACGTTTCACATAACTCATATTTCTCGAAATATTTGTGTACCTAGCTGGGGCTGTTTAGAAACATATATATATATATATATATATATGTGTGTGTGTATGTGAGTGTGTGTATATATATATATATATATATATATATATATATCAAAAACTTTGGGAATATCAGTTGTTCAATTTTAAACTTTATTTTTATGGAAAAGGTTCTTTTTAAAAATATATAAAAGTTGGTTTACAAAAATCTGAAGTTAAAATATTCTAATACAATGTAAGCCATTAGTAAAAAAGTAACCCCTTGCTGTTATGAAATAGATTTCAATTTAAATTATGAAATGTATAAAATATTGATAATAAAATTAATATGATCTTTTTTTAAAGAAGAAATTAAAAAAATTATGTTTTTTAAGGCTGTTTCCTCACTCCACAACACGGTTGTTTACTATAAATATATGGGGAAAATTTTATACGTTAAAGAATGAAATAATTTGCAAACTTATTTTGAAGGATTGTAAATATTTTTAATTTTTTGATAGTCTTACATTTTGATTAATATCCAATAGCTCATTTAAATCAAATTTCTTCAATTCGCTTAAAAGTTTCCTTCTCCTTTTTTACTATATCATACTAAGGAAAACACATAAATATATTAAATTCTGGCTAATAATCAACATTTAATACGCGGTATAATGTAACACCAGTAAAAATATTTTTAATATTTTAATAATACACAATTTTGCACTACCTGGAAATATTGACCAAAATAATTTTAAGAATATTTTGCATACTTAGCTTTAAATAATTGTTTTCATAATTTAGCGTTTACAGGATATGTCTTTGAATTATTACTTTTGTTATAGTTTTAAAGATCCTCCTCTCTAATGTTTTAACACATTTAATCTTTTTGGCATGATTTTCTGCAAACTTTCTGTAAAATCTGCCACATGAGTTGCTAATAAAACAACAGTTACACAGTTTAAAAAGAAATTAAGCTTTGTCGTTGCAAACGAACTTTGCTAGTGTTCTACAATAACATAGGGAGTCATCAGAAAAAGAAGCAGCTTTGAATTTTTGATCACCAATTAATTTTAATTCACTGTTAAAAATTTGCAGCAAACTGTCCAGCCAATTGACCGTTTTTGTGGAAAATGGTTACATAACCGTAATTTAACTATATTGTGACCAAAAAATGAGCAATAATACGGTCAGAATATAGTTAAATTACGGTTATTTAACCGTTTTCTACAAAAACGGTCAAATGCGGACAGTTTACCCAGTGTTGTTAAACAAAAAATATTTTTAAAGGAAAAATACGAATTTTCGAGAACGATGTATAAAACGATATATAACGATGTACATTAGAAACTTATGATTTATGATTTTCTGGAATAATTGGAGTCCGGTGGATCTTCTTTGATCACCCAGATGAAGTAGGCCAGCATCATTGGCCTCCACCTACCCAGATAACATTTTTCCATCTCTGAAATGTCCTGATGAAACCTTTCTCCGTGCTCATCGCTCACATCCCCAAGATTATCCATGAAAAACCGAGATATGCGAGTCTAAAAAATGTATTTTAAACGAGATATTGCAACCCAAAGCTTTATCGTCTATTAGAAGCTGATTAACCAACTCTCTATACCTGTTCCTCTTATGGTTACCCATAAATTTCGCATCCACGTTCTTTAAGCATTGCCATTCTGATATTTAAAAAACTTTGCCATTCTGATATTTAAAAAACTTTGCCATTCTGATTTTTAATATACCTTCAAAATACGGATCTTTTGTTAATTGCCGGATTTGAAGTCCTGCAAAAATTCCCTCTTCCATTTTAGCATTACTTATGATGGGGAATTCCCTTTCTAATACAAAATATACATTTCTATTGCGATCCATCGCCTTTACAAATTTTTGTATAAGTTCATATTTCATATTGAGTGGCAAAAGAAATACAGGGTGATCAGAAAATGAGTAAACATTTGAAAAATTAATAATTCACGGAATAATGTAGGTAGAGAGGTAAAAATTGACACACATGCTTGGAATGACATGGGGTTTTATTGTATCCACAAAAAAGTTCATAAAATGGCCGACAGATGCGCTTTGCGTGATAAGAAAAGCCATAATTAGCGTAGCAAATTGTGACAAAGCACAGACTATGTTCTTCAGAACGAATGCTCAACATGTCCACCGTCATCCTGCAACAATATCTGTAGCCGAGGGACAATGTTGTGCACAGCACTGTGTAGCATATCTGTAGTTATGGTGAGATATTGGCGTTGGATGTTGTCTTTTAGCATGCCTATTGATGTCGGTCGATCGCGGCAGATTCCCCGTTTTGATAGTAGAGCTTCACTAACATTGCCTTTTCTGGTAACGTCAACATGCTGCAATTGCTGGTGCATCTGATTCTCTCTCTTGTAACGTATTCACTAGGTTTCAGCATAGAGAAGGAAGGCTGTCCGAGGTTAAAGACCACTCGTTTCCTGCCACCCCCGCGAGGTGTGAGGGGGGCTGGAAGAACGAGCAGAGAGTCGATGGGCAGTTGTTGTTTTGGAGAGAGAGAGAGAAGGTCTCTCTAAAAAAAGATTCTCACCCTGAGAATCGTCGTCAGCGAAGTGAAATCGCTGTGAGGTTTGAAGCTCTACTGATTGGCGAGTAAGAGCGGAGTAGAAGGAACCCTTTGTTCCTTAGTAATTGAGAGCCTTTTTTATAAGTCTAAGACTGTACCTATTTTTGAGACCTCGAGGAGAGGTTGTTCTGATCAAACTGTTTTCAAGAGAACTTCCGAATTAGTTCCTGCTGCCACCTTCTTTTAGTATCTGTCCGTATCACGAACTCTAATTTACTTTAATTCAATTATTATCCTGTGCACTACACTATTATCCTCACATGTTTATTTGTGAATAAAATATAATTTGCATAGGCTAAATAATCTGTGCTTTATTTCGGCAAGTTAACCAGTACAGCTACCACATAACATCTACTATCCCGCCGAATTGGCACACTCTCATTACAGCTCCTTTTATACACAATTCTCAGGCAGAGTCACAGACGTTTTGTTGTTCATTGCCATCTGTCGGCCTTTTTTTATTTTTAACCTTTTTTGTGTGGTTACAATAAAACCCCATGTCATTCCAAGCATGTGTGTCAATTTTTACCTCTGTACCTACATTATTACGTGAATTATTAATTTTTCAAATGTATACTCATTTTCTAATCACCCTGTACATCAGAAATTTTACATGTGGTAGATGCTTTACATTTTTCTGTCTAGGAACTAGACATTTGGGCCATTCTTTGATGCTGTCCATACATCGCGATAATATCAAAAATGAACTTGACCTTATCGCAAGAAAACTGAGGTGGAGATTGAAATAGAATAAGTGCAGTTTCGTAATGAGGATAGGCAGTTAAAAAAAGATATTACTTACCAGAGATAATATGGCATGACTACTGTTGATCAGTGTTATTCAATCAGAAATTTTAAACAAAAATGAGGTTTTACATTTTTCTGTCCAGAAATTAGAGATTTCGGCCATTGTTCGAAGCAGTCCATATGCATTTATCGCTATAATACGAAAAAGTAACTTGACCTTATCACAAGAGAACTGAGGGTGATTGAAATAGAATAAGTACAGTTTAATAATGAAGGTAGGTAGTCAAAACACGATTACTTACCAGAGATCGTGTGGCAGGACTACTGTTGATCATTGTTATTCTTGCAGAAATTTTACTCAAAAGATGGGGTTAGATAAGTAAGACACAGGAAAAAGTTATATTTCATTTTTAAAATTTTCTTGTTCTAAACATGTTGTTTTTTAATTTGCGGCTCATACGCACAGTTTAACTATAGTTTTTACCCCTATGTCAGATACATAGAATCTAAAACCGAATCTAATCGTTTTAACACTTTTTTATAACTATCAACTTTGTGTTTGTTTTCTTTTATAAAGTCTAATTACAATATTTGTTGTTATCCCATCGATTTTAAATTTTTGAACTGCGCTTATTCACACTAATGATAGTTTCTAAATTGAGTGTTTCTAAAATGATGTTAAGTGAAGGTTTTTAAAATGGTAGTTTATAGTATGATAATTCTGAGATGAACATGATAGTTTCTAGTATGAAAATTGTAAAATGGGTATAATACTTTCATAATGAGTATTTATAGCATGCTTTTTTTAAAATGAGTATAAAAAATCTTATCAAAGTTGTTCGAAAATTAACGTTATAGATATTTTAACCGCATTGTTATTAGAAGTTTAAATAAGGAATAAATTTGACACACATATTTTCGTAGTTTGCACAGTTATGAAAAAGACGATGCAAATTGCGTTCTGGTTACTCTTTTTCCTGTTTTATGAGTTCATATGATGCGTTTTCTTTAAATCTTTAGTTAAAACATTAAACAAATAATCATTTATACTGTTATACAATTACCTAATAATGAAAACATTTCAAAATATTTTTTTTGAAAGTACAATCTGCATTTGCGCATTTAACGATTTCAATTTCAATTAATTTTTATCAAATTACACAAATCTTAGCTTAGTTCTTTTTATTTAAAAATGCACTTGTAATCCTTTCTCATATATTATAGATAGTCATAAAAACAGTAATCCTAAGTTTGTTTTTCAGATTAAAACTTTCTTTCGGTGTTAAAATTTATTGTTTATCGTGTAATTATCCTTTAAGTGCTGACTCCATAACGCAAAGCATTTTTGACATAAGATGAATATAACAATCTCTATTTTCCAATAGTTTTAATTTATTCCATAAGCAGCCGAAATTCTATATTAATTTTAATTTTTTCCAACATATATTTCTAAAACTCATGTGGAAAACATTTAATATATTGAAAGAAATGAGTTAAGCGTTTATTAATCAGTTTTTTATGAAAATTCGCTTTTTAATACTTTTTCCATTAAAAGTTGAGGGAAAACTATGCTTAACAGATTTAATAAAGAGAAAGGCTGTTAAGCGTATTTTATGTGATTTTTTACATAAAATTAATTTCTTTTAATAATGCAAGCTAGACATTTCTGAAATTAAAAATATTTTCAGTATTTAATAAACTCTTTTTTACGAATTTGTACTTAGACAGTTGGTGTTTTATGAAGGTGTAATCACGATATTTAAAACAGATTATATTATATAAAAATGTTTGTCCCAATTACATAATGTCAAAATAGAAGAAATCACACCCAGAAAAAGGAATTGATTAAAATTACAAAACATGTTTTGTTGAGTACATTTTGGTTGTTTTAGCAAAATTCAAGTAAAATTGAACCATTTTACTTGAATTGACAAAACATTTTTTGATGACGATACATTTTTTTTTTTTTTTTTTTTTTGGAATTGCAAAAAATAATTTTTTTTGTTGATTCAAACAAAATTTCTATTGACCTATATTTAAACAAAAAGTTTTGTTGGGTCAATCAAATTTTTGTTGATTCAACAAAACATTTTTCTTGGTGCAGATTGTACACATTCTTGTTCCGCTATTTTCTCTTATCCGTATGTTTATATTAATTCAAAGAAAATTATGTAACTATTATATTTCTGTCTACCAAATTTAGTTTTTATGTCTCTCCATTTATTTTTTAGTTTCTCGAGATAAAACAGCCTGTTTCAATAGAATTTTCGTTTCTATTCAAAGCATTGATCATACATAGAATTTTCAAGTTTGATACCAGCAACAAAATATGGTGAATTGCTTTTCATAATCAAAAATTATTTTTTTCTTCGAAGTAAATCGGAGATGTATTTTTATAAATGAATATATTATTTTTTAAGTAATTTGAAATAAATATATATTTAAAATTTTAATAAATTATTAAATTAATGTTTTCATCATAAATAGATTTGGCTTTATTATAGTTTCATACTGAAACTTCTGTAGGACATATATATATATTTATAAACGTAATTCTCAACGACACTTATTTATGAAATAGTAGCAATTAAAGTTTTCGCTACTAATCTTCTGGATAAAAAAAAAAAAAAAAAAAAAAAACTCTTAGCTCTTCCTAACGCTATAGACTTGTGGTTAATAAAAACGAACATTTATTTAATAAATGTTACTTACAACTATTTTAAACTACAGTCAAGCAAAAGTTAAGTGCTAAATACCCACGGGAGCTACAAATATGTGCAAAAAGAAATTCACAGCATATATGCTCATTTTTTTTACAAATCTCTGTAGAGTAATTCAGTAACTTTAAAAACATATCTAAAGTAACTTATTTTATAAGCAAAGTTGCCAACAACGTCCATCTTCAGTAGATATTTCAGTAGACACCATTTAATTGTTTAATTATATATATATATATATATTTATATATTAATAATTTTTAATCTCTATTTTTGCATATATATATTTTTTTGTTTTTAATTCTTTAATTTATGTTTTTATTTTGTTTTCTCTGTCTTTCTTATTTATTTATTTATTATTAAATGCATATTTCATATTTGCATGTAATTTCCTATATATTTTCCAACTCTGTTGTTTATTCAATTTGCTTCATAATTATCCCCATATTATGTGTTCTCCTGTTTGGGTACTCTTAACTTTGACAGTTCTGCTGATAAACATAATTTATTAATGGCTGACCAAATGAATTAAAATAATGAACATTGTTCAGTGTATAATTTACACCAGTTTCAACATTCTTTAATGAAAGAATAACTGAAAATTATGAATCAAGTAACAGTTATTATTGCTAGAAAAAAATTTCTTTTATGACTCAATAAAAAGATTTGGAAAACATTTAAAGTACATTTATAAGTCGTGTTTTAATTTATTAATTTTAAAACTATTGGTCCATAAAATTTACGATATTAATAAAGTATTTTGCTCAGATAAATATAATAAAGAAACAAACTTCTTGATAATACTACAAATTTAAGAGATGTGCCAGGCTTTTCGAAAGAACAATGTCTTTCTTCATCAGGCGCAAAATACGTGCTGCCACTTGGAAGGCGGGGACAAGACTGAAAGAAAATCAGGCGGAAAGGAGGGTAAGTTTGAGAAAACAGCCAATAGGAATGCAGGAGGCATCAGACAATCACAAGAGAGCATTACCCAAACAGGCGAACACACCATATGGGGAAAATTATTAATCAAAGTGAATAAACAACAGAAAATAAAATAAATACGTAAATTAAATAATTAAAAACAAATAAATAATAAAATATTTTCAAAAATAGTGATTGAAAAATAATTATATATAAATATATAAATATATATATTTAAAAAATAATTATATGGTTGAACACAACATGCTTTACCCAGCTGAAGAAGCAGAGTTTTCATTAACAACAATTTCACGATTAATATAAATAGCTAAATTTTCTAGAAAGTCCAATACTGAAGTTCTATTGGTGCATTAAAGTTAAGTGAAGTGCATTAAAGTTAATTTAGGGTTTTGAAAATTGATGCAGTTCCAAATGAACATTTTCAAAACGCCAAATTTATATTTAATGGCAATAGCAATTAATGCCAATAGAATTGGACTTTCTCAAAAATTTACATATTTACCTTAATCGTGAAATTATCAAAAATCTCATTCAACTATGCTGTCTTCAGCTTGGAAAAGATTGTTCTGTTTAACCATTTATTTATTTTTATTATATATATGTATATATATTTATATATTATTAATTTTCAATCTCTATTTTTGCTTTATTTATTTATTTTTTAATTCTTTAATGTATGTATTTATTTTATTTTCTCTGTCTTTCTTATTTATTTATTTATTATTATATTACATGTTTCATATTTGCATGTAATTTCCTATATCTTTTCCGACTCTGTTGTTTATTCAATTTGCTTCATAATTCTTCCCATATTATGTGTTCTTCTGTTTGTGTTATGCTTTCTTGTAATTGGCTGATGCCTCCTGAATTCGTATTGGCTGTTTTCTGTAACTTACCCCTCTTTCCGTCCTATTTTATTTTTTAGTCTTGCTCCCGCCTTCCAAGTGGCAGCACATCTTTTGCGCCTGGTGAAAAAAGACAATGTTCTTTCAAAAGGCTTAGAGAATCACTTAAATTTATGTTGTTATCAAGAAGTTTGTTTGAATTATTAAATTATACCAATGTGTTAATCATTTTAATCAGATAAATATGTTGCTTTAAAGTTTATTAAAATATTGGTTATTTTTTCTGCAGAAATACATAAATATTTCAATTCATTTTTGCCATATAATGGTAATAATTTATTTTACCAAAAAAGCGAAATTATAATTACTTTTCTAAAAAACAGCAATAATTTCATTTACAGAATTAATGAAAATATATATGAAATATGTTTTGACATTAACTTTGCATCATGCCGTGCTTAAATACACAGAAAGAGAAACCGTGGTTAAAATTTATTATTATTTTTTTTACAATTTCAGTTTAAAATTATCCAATTTAAATATTTTTATTCATTAAGATAATTTTTGCAGTACATTTGGATTTATAAAGCAATAAGAATATCGTATTATGTAATAAATAAGAGTTTGAATTATAACGAATTACATATTGCAGTTTCTTATCATAATAAAAATTAAATTTACATTAACTATCATTTCTAATTATAAAGATAATGTATGACATTTACACGAAAATAGAATCTTTTTAAGGAAATGAGATGTACAATTAAATATTACCATCTTAAAAAGGAATAACACACTATTCACCAGTGCACTAAGTTATGTGATGTTCCTCCTCTATATGGTTCCTACACTAGTCCCGGGAAGAAACACTCAAGCTAATGTTAAATCTATGGTAAGGTTCTTGACATATATCTCACTCGCATTTTAATATTTTTAAATGATTGCCGATACCTAACGTTGTTAGTTTTTCCAGTTTTTTTATAAGCGGACATTTTCAATTTCAGAACCGGTTGAAACCGGTTCTGAAATTGAAAGTACCTTTTCTAAAAGTACCCTTTATGAGAAATCTGTCAACATCCTTCCCATAGACTTAACATTAGCATTCGAATTTCTTCAGATGACTAGCATAGGCTCTTAAGAAAGAGAACAATAAACTGATCACGGAGGAAATTTTGACTTTTCAAAAACATGGAAATAAAAAGAAAAAAAACATTTTAAGAAAAGATGAACTCAAATAAAGCATTAATACATTTTTAGAGAAAAATTAAATATATATATATATAAATTACTTAAATATAAAAATAGGAAATATATAAGCTTTTAAGTAATTGCGTAGGAAAAAAAAATGACAAAGTGAATTCTTAGCAAAATTGTTTTTCGTAAAATGGAAATAAAAAATACTTTTTTATGAATTTGAAAAACAAAATTAAAGAAAAGAATCAGATATAAGAAAATATATTTACTGTTTATATAAAAGGAAAGAAGCAAATCACATTCCTTTAAAATATTTGTGGTTGAAGGAAAAAAAAACTTTTCAGATTAAAGAAAAACTACCATTACAGCTAGAAGGATAATGTTTTTTTTTTTTTTTTTTTTTTTTTGTTATATATGTACATAAAAAAAAGATATATATTCTGATTTTTTAGATAAACTAAAAAGTAAAAATTTTCAGAATAAAGAAAAACAATTGTTAAACCATATAATAATATAATAATAAAACAAAATATTAAACAATATAATAGTAGAAAAACAATAAAAAACAAAATATTAAACAATATAATAGTAGAAAAACACTAAAAAAAAACAATAGTTTTCTTTTATAGACATAGTTTCACAAACATTCCTACATTCACATTCAGATTTATACATATACACATTCGTAAATCTTGTTTAGATGAAAAATGCATATACACACACATATATACACACCACATACACAAAATCTGTGCACAAAATACATGCACAAAATCTGTATGCACTTGCATGCATACATTAGATACATCTATAGTTTCACGCAGGTGTAACACAAAACGAGCAGGCTCACATGCATACACGTACAGGTAATGCACATGTACTGTCATTAAAAATGTAAGAACCAAATACACTTTTACTCTGAATGAAACCATCGCTTAGAAATATACCGGTACTAAAGAATAAGAAATAAATTGCACTCTTTCAGTGAAACCTCAATAACTTGAGAGTATGCAGAAAAAAAATCCTGTTTATTTATTATTATGTCGTTTTAGCGAGGTTCGCTATAATTTCTTTCATATATTTCTTTAAAGATCTTTTACGGCCTACACTGTAAAAAAAAAAAAAAAAAAAAAAAAAGGTTGATCTACAAAAAAAAATTAGTTTTTCTCTTTGATCATTGCAATTACTAATTTTTTTTTTTTTTGTATTCTGACTCAGTTACATGAAAATCTGTAAGAATTACTAGAAAACAGCTAGCAACGATTCCGGTTTATAATACCGGTTACTAAAAAAGTTTGGGGAATACAAATGTACTAAAAAACTTTTAGTAACCTCAGGATTTTTTTTACAGTGTAGTATTTTAAAATTTCAAACTAGGTATGATAAGCATTTGCATTAAATATCTTTAAATATTATAATTATTAAACAAGTGAACAACTCCATTTCATAAAATAATATTTATTTATTTCCAGATCTGTGAATTATAACAACTATATTTGTATTTTTTAATTAACTTATGAAAAATAATCACGAGTTTTTGTCTGTTTTCTTGCCTGATGATACAAAGTCTTTATTTCTGATTAATTACATTGAATTTCTCACTTTCCTCATCTAGGGCAGAAGACACCGTATAACGTTAACACAATTTACTGCATCGTGGCCAGACATAGCCGAAATAGTGAATGGAAGAATTTTTCTTGAAAACGATTACAGTGATTTTGAATAAAATAAGAATTTGGATTGTAGAAGCCAATGCATGAATTTCAAATAGAAAATACAGATTAATTAAAGTGTAATTTCTACAGTTTAATTATTATCGAATAGCTCAAATTGCACTCGATGTAAGGGGGATTTTGTTAAAATATGTCCCATTAGCAAGCTTCCTCCCTATTGAAGTTAACGGAGTAATCATAAGTGAATAAGAAATGCTGACTTATGAGGTCGTGGAATTATATACGTGTTCATATTCTGCACATTAGCGTAGGATCTAATTTTCATGTTTTATTAGCTGCACCTACATTTAACAAAATATTTCAATTTACGCTTTGTAAAGACTTCGGGGATTAATGAAATGTTGATCTGGTAGCCGTGGCGCCCGAAGCATTTCTTATTTCATTAGAAGAAAATATTTTATTCAACAGAACAAATACAGTTTATTCTTCTAAGAGTTTTAGTTTCATATATTAAATACTGATACGAGTGAGTTCGGTGAAATTTTAAACTATTGGGATTAAGTCCTAAATCTTTGCTTCAGATAGTGGGTTCAGTCTATTCTTTCAGTGAAGCTGTTGCGTTGGACCGGGTGTCCAATGGATGTCGACTCGAATTCTCTCCGGGATTCCTCTCTTTCAGACAGGGCGTCTGTTTCCTCCGGCTTCCCCTGCACTGCTCGTTTCTCTGCAATCCTCGGCTTCTTAGGGTCACGTCCTACCCTTTTGCCTCCAAAAAACCATCTCCCTCTCGTCTTCTCTTCCTCCTCCAGCTTAAGAAAAAAGGGGGGCGGGGGAAAATTCGTCCAGGCCTCCTAAACTTACTGCGGCCTATCGTTGCTCACATCTCTTTCTCATTCACAGATTTAAAGGACTTCCCTTAGAGTCAGACAGTCTGTGGGAAAACCTTTCCATCTGCAAGCTCACAAGTAGAATAAATAATTCGTTAGTGTCGGTCTAGGTGCCAGGCAGTCTCAGTTATTGTTCCTATAATGTCCAAACCATTCAACATAGGAGATCGATCGTTTTCTTTAGGTATGGCCCGACGACTTGGGGGTCTGTATTAAAGTATCTTTGCTGGGATATGGGAAAATGTCACAGCTTAATTATAATATTTCTAGACATTTTGGTCAAAGGTGTTTGAATTAAAACTGGGCATTGTTTGACATTCTAATTCTAATTAAGTTTCATAGTTGTTTCAATTATATTTTCTTAAGATTAAAAAGTTTCATGTTATTCTAAAATAAATATATTACATAAGATTGCAATTACAAGTGTAAGTTTTGTAATCCCGGAATTTTATGATATTCTATCTGAATTACGAATATGTTATTCTAAAAATATTACTCATTTTAATATTTTTTAACACATACTTTAAATTTTATTTTATTTTTCTCCGCGTAATCTTTTAGGTAGTTTTTATTACAAAAATCTACCTATTGAAGCCGTTCGGAAGAAAGCAATTCCAAATATTTTGGTATATTTTCACCGATCATGACCCACAAACCCTCAAACCACTCTCCGTTCTAATGTTGATTTATATATATATATATATATATATATATATATATAATATCTTTGAATTTCAAAAAACATATCAAGTTCTTGTAACATTCCATTCTAATTGAATCTCCTAAGAGATAATTAGTAATAAAGTGTAGACAGAATACCACATAGTTAATAAATTGACAAGTGCAATCATAATTTTACCATAGCATTTGCTTCAATGGTAATTGGCCAAAAATACTGAATATATATATATATATATATATATATATATATATATATATATATATATATATATATATATATATATATCTGACATATGTCATGCTGTAACTCTCTTATTTATGAACCGATTTGGATGTGACTGAGTATGTGTACAGAACATACCAAGGTCTCGACTGAGTTCGTTGGTCAGCTTTATACGCCATCTTGTTTCAAAATAGCGGCAAGTAAAAAAATTTTAAATTTTTTAAAAAATTCAAAATTATGTATAAAATATTATAAATTGAAAAACATGTTTCCGTTAAGTGTTAGATCGTAATACAAGGATTCCGGAACATTTTTTGTTTTGGTTTTATCTTAAAAAATGGCAGAGATATGGCAGTTTGAAATAATAGGGTGGCTGATATTTTGAAACAATCTGATTTTTGTTATGCCTTAATTATCATGCTGAAATTCGCATTCAAATTCAGTATTAACGAAAACCGGGATTGAACTTTCTATAATCGAGTTCCAAGCAATTCAGCTGCGAGCATTTGAGTAAAATGAGTTGAATTTTTAAAAACATTGATTACGAAAGCTACATTTTCCTCCCGATACAGGCCGGAAGGACTTTTTCTAGCTATACAAATAAACAAGAAAAAAAACAAGCACATATTATGAAACACTTTCCAGTACTTTCGGAATAATTTTATAGAACTTCACCATTTAATATGGTGAATGATGATGATTAAGCAAACAACAGATGACAAGTGATGACCGTCCAGGGTGCTTAAGTAAAAAATATGGAAAACACGTATCACATTTGAAAACCCGATTTTGAAAATTATCATTAAAATTGAGAAAAATATCCACATTCTCCTCTTCAGCCCTGCATATTATCTATAGATTTATATATATATTACATAGTATGCTAAAATTAATTTAGTTCACTTAAGAAAGGCATATGTTAAATCCCCCCCCCCACCTTCAGGCAATTTTACCAACAATTGAGAATGTACTCAAATTCCTTTGAGCACACCTGTTTATGTTCTATTGAATTTACAGAAACATCACGTAAAATGAAAAAAAAAATAACAGTTAAATATAAAAACTAAACAACAATGGAATATGCACCTTCAGCAATCATCGGTTATAGACAAGTAATATAAGAGAATCACTTTGTGTGTTCCTGCTAATGAACGACAAATGCTAAGCCCAGTATATTTTATAGTAAATCTGTTGTAATGCACCTCCGTAGAGTCCCTTAAATCCGCATAGCTTAAAACTGGAGTTTGTGCAGATTTTTTAATTTTGAAGATTTCTGGTCACTGTTTTGTTTACATTTTTTAAACAATAATTTGAATTCAATAATGCACTCAAAATTATATTGAATGCTTACAATAAAGTAAAATAATTAAGTAAAATAATAAAAATTACGAAAATTTAAAAAACATTTCAAATATTAAAAATAAAGGTCAAGTAAATAATTAATAATGCGTAGCTAAATATGCATAATGATGATGAGATATTTTTTTCTTGAACTATTCAGTGAAACTTATAAGTGTACTTTAATACTTCACATCAAACTTATAAAATAACAAAGTTTTATTTCCTTTTTAGACATACTTAATAACCAAAAAAACCTGATTAATAGATCAATTATTTGGTAAAAATATCGTGATCGCCACTGATATCAGCAATAATGTGAATTTTTTCAGAAATAAATTTATACTTCCTTGAAGAGAAAACATTAGATGAAACATATTAACCAGAATTACATTTTTAAAAGTGTACAGAATGATATAAAAACAAAAATAAAGTGGAATTTTACACCTACATCTTAACTGTCAGTTTCATTGTTTACATCGAAAACGATGTGCGGATTTTAGAGTGGCCGATTTGATGGAGTCTACTGTATTTTAATTTCAATATATTTGACACTATTGATGTTGATCAATAAAATATACTACAGATTATTTTTGCCTACGTAAAGCACTTTTAAACTCTGTTGGAATGTGATAGAAAACATAATCCAATATTCAGGGATCATGTAAAAAATGTAAAAGTAATACATTTAATTTCTTTATAATTTCATATACTTTTAAATATTTAGTAATTTTCTTTGGTCTTGTGTGTCAAATATTTTGTGTACTGTTTATACTGTACTTATAATAAAAACAGTTTCCTGTAGTATTGAAGAATTTAACAGGAATACTCACCATAAGTTCCGAATTTTTATTTAGAAAGAATCTGTGAATTTAACTTATTAACTCTGAAACTAATCATAGGAACATCCCGAAAATATGCTTTAAATCTCACTTGAGAGTGTAGAATTTTTAATGCGTCCAATTGATGGTTGTCATAGGAAAATTCAAATGATTGTGTAATTTTTAATATGGATATAATAGGTGTAATTTTACTTTATAAGGACATAACCAAATGAAATTGTTGCCATGAAAGCTAACAAAAAACATTATTCGCAGATATTTAGACAATTAAAAGAGGAAGGTAATTTAAGTAAAAGTTAGAAATAGTACTATTAATGACATACGTATAAGTTATTGAAATGTGTAACTATTTAAATAACAAAATATAGAGAAAATTCACAAATCATACAAATAATTAATATTTCACTACCCAATGGGTGTGAAGTTTATGATTTCATTTTTCCGTGCTTAAAATATCTTTATTTTGTTTGATATCTTGTGGTTCTGTATGGAGTTAAGAACAGATCCAATTTTAATTCACAAAATAATTCATAGAAATATATGGATGTGCACAAGGAGTTTATAAATTGAAAAGCAGTTATTATTGGAATGCGAGAGTCTTAAAATAAGGTTTCGGTATGTAAATGTTTACAGTATACAGGTCGGTATGTATTGTGTACAGGGGAAACATATTGTGTACATTAAAATACAGGTCGGTGTGTATAGGTTTCGGAGGTTTCTTCGTTTTTTGGTCTCAGCGTCATTTTTTGGACTTCGAGAAACAGAATACAATATTTTATCATATGCTTTCAAAAACAATATACCACAAAATATTTAAAAATAATTTAAATTTGAAAAAAAAGTAATTTTTCAGCAATCATTATTTGGCTTCTGTCCAACAGTGTGCATCAAAAGAATATTTTCATCCAAAAAAGAAAATCTTGCAATAAAATATAATTTATGTCGTTTTTTAAACGGGTTACTGCATTAAAAATAACAGTTTAGTACATTTGAAGCTTTGCCAGAAAACTGTTACTGGTGTGCACCTAACGGTAAAGTATCAATATTGCAGCCTAAAAGAATTAGTACAATAAATGAAATGTAAAGTTTGATTATTTTTAACTGATTAGTAACTGTATTTCTACTCTATTGTGTTAGGATTAGTAGTTGTCAACAGTTTTTTATGACTGTACATGTGCATACATATGATAAATATACAGGGGGTGGACAAAATAATACGAACACTCATGAAAAATGCTGAAAAGAGCAATATCTGGAAAAATACGTGAGGAATTAACCTGAAACTGCAGGTGTGTAAACAGTATAGTATAAGTTATATATTTCCGTGAAGATGTTTTCCCGAAAGCCCATAGGGGACTGTCAACAAATTGAAAAAGAACGAATATATTTTGGATAACCCTGTAAAAACTAACGTAGCAAAAGCGTTCAAACTCGAGATTATTAATAAGTTGCTTATTTTAATATACAGTGTTCATTTTTATGAGGATAGCATGTATACTCGTAGAGAAATTAAGGTTTTGATAAAAACAGTCCCAAATTTCGATTAGTTTTTTGCTTATAATTTGCAAAGTTTTTAATATAAAAAAAATTTCTTTTCAGAAAATATGATAAACAACATTGTACTTAATACTCTGCAATCAGAATTAAAAAATAATAAAAATTGGATGAAAAATGAGCAGGTTTACTAAAAAATGTTTCACTGCGCATGCGTGAATGCAATCAAAATATAATATGCATAATGTATTAGCTAAGTATATAGAGCAACTTTTGTGAAAGTTTCAAAATCATAGCTTGAAAATTCTGTAAATTATCGTCGATAGAATAAGCTCGAAATCCGTTGTTCCCAAAAAGAAGCAAAAAGATGAGGGGTTGTATCAAATATCTGTTCATTACTGCCAAGATAGCGTACACAATATTGCACGTACTACTATATTTGGATACAACCCCTCATATTTTTGCTTCCTTTTGGGGACAACTGATTTCGAGCTTATTCTATCGACGATAATTTACAGAATTTTCAAGCTATGATTTTGAGACTTTCACAAAAGTTGCTCTATATACTTAGCTAATATATTATGCATATTATATTTTGATTGCATTCACGCATGCGCAGTGAAACATTTTTTAGTAAACCATTTTTTAGTAAACAAGTATTGCGTCAGAAATAAAAAGAAGCCACTATATTTTAAGTATTTTGTAAATACTGTGTAAAGAGAACAGCGAAGCAATTAAATTAGGATTTGTAATTGTAGTTTAAAATTAAATGTATTAAACTAATTATGTATAATTATGTAAAATATAAATGTATAATTAAGTGATAAAAATAATATTTTAGCATTTTATTTACGAATAGTCTAATAGTTAATTAAATAAACCCAGATGCAAATTTCTTTAGTAATGTCGATATGCAAAACAAATTTTAATGCTTTCTGATTTTAAAATCAAAATATCGTTATTATAAATAGATGTCTTATGAAAACACAAAACTGGAAGCAGTCAGGTCTAACCGATCCCATGGATACTAGAATACGAAATCACATTTATTTTCTCCTAGAAGATATTTCAACGCACTTCTCCATATTATAAACTGTTATGTTATGTAAACTTTGATAATATATTCTAAACTAGGCTTGTTATGATAAATCTGTCAATTAAAACTTTTGTGTTTTTTGAAAATTAGTGATGGGGGAAAGGGAAGTTGGGTGAATATTTTTTTTTTTTTCTGACGACTAGAATTTTTTTGCTGGCTACCAGATTTTTCAAATTTGTAATGCCCTGGTTATGAGATTTATAATTTATATGATAAAGGAACTTTTTTAGCATTTCTTTCACCATGAGAGCTGCAGTCTGACAAAGCAACCCATATATATATATATATATATATATATATATATATATATATATATATATATATTCTTTTCAGGAATGTATGTTATTAACAGATTTGAAGATGTCATTTATGATATTCAAAACCAAAATATCTTTATAATAAATAAATCCTAAAAGAATACATAATACTCAAACAATCTTGTTTACTTGTCATCATTACTACTTAATGACATTTAATGTATTTTTGAATATGTGTGAAGCGACCATATTGAGAATCGTATCAAGTTAAACAAACAAATATGTGTTAAGATGATTTATGCGTGCGGTAATATATATTATAAGGCGGAGTTCATATCGAAAAAGAACTGCCATTTGAATCGGGTAAATATATATCTTCTATATCATGTGTCAAAAATAAAAAAGAAGCTAATATATTTTATATATTTTCTACAGATTATGAAAACAAAATAGAAAAGCAGTTAAATTGTAATTCATAGTTGAAGATAAAAATATAAATGATAAAGAATAATTGTGAGCATTTCATTTATGAATAGTATTTTAATTATTGAAATAAACTGTAAATTTATTTAGCATAGTTGATTTTCAAAAACTGATTTCAATGCTTTCTGAATTTAAGAACAAACACCCTTATTGGAATTAACCCTTGTCTCAAGATAATACATTCTTGAAAGCCCTCACAAGGAAGGTATCCTTAAAGCGCATACTCAGAATATTTTGAAAAAAATTCTAATGCATCTACTCAGGTACATTACAAAAGATCAGTTAAATTTATCTTTGGAATTCTAGTAGAAAATCTGTAAAAAAAAAAAAAAAAAAAAAAAAAAAAAATCGAGTATTTGACGCAAAAATACACGATTTGGCTAGACACACTTTTTCCTTACCAAATGCAAGTGATTTCATGCTTTTGGAAATTGCTTGATGTGAGTGTTTAAATGCGGAGACAAAATAATAAATAATAAAGGGTTTAAATACGGTTTCAAAGCATGAACTCTATGACGGACTACTAATGTACGTTATACAGGGTCAGTCAAACTTAGCTGCGGAATTCCAGTAGAAAACCTGTAAAAAAATAAAATACTACTGTATTTGGAGTATTTGGCGCAAAATTTGGCGGGAAAAAATTTTTCCTTGCCAAATACAAACTATTTTAATACATTTGGAAATTGTTGTGTGTTTTAAATTTTCATTACTTAGTGAATTCAAATTTAAACGATGAAATAGTTTATTATTATTATTTCTATAAGCTTATGTAACATATATAAGCTGCGTGTTGCTGCAGTTATTTCATTTTACGCAGTATCACCGGCTGGATAAGTTATAAGTGTATTTATAAAGCTTGATTAAAGCTTTCTAAATTTTGATATTGAATAAGTCATTGTCTCAATGGTAACAATTCCGTTCTTTTTGTCTCCTACACGAACAAGCCAAATTGACAAATGCTCTGATCGGACCTTAATTCTGAGCTTGAAACAATTTTCATCAATCAGAATTTTGCCCTAAACCGTATAATATGGTGGTTAAATTTCATTATATATATATATATATATATATATATTGTTACATTATTAGATCTACTTTCATGATTTTACCTGTTTTATTCTAAATTACTTCTCTATATTCATTAAATCCTTATTCTTAATTTAGCTCTATCGTTAACTCTGTTAAATTCCCTTTTATTTAATATATAAATTGTCCAATTTACTTAAATATAAAGCTCTTAGTTATTCTTAATTTTTATCATGATCTCCGAACATTTCTGGGTTTTTAGAATGTTCTTTGAGAGCCATTTTCATTTTTATTCCGAATTTCATTTCCTGCTCTAAGTTACTTTTTACTATAAAATTCATCCATTGCCTCTTTGTCCGAACTCTTTACTAATTATCTTTCATTGGTCGTGACGTAGCATGACGCGTCTTCTTTAATTCCTCATTGGTTCAGTACGCGTTCTACGTCATAAATTGTGTTATTGCGCTAGGTAACAAAAAGCAGCTACCTGCAATGTTCCCTGAGAAATAAGTCGAATTTTCACTTGTCAACAACTCCCTGGCTGCTCGTATGACTGAAATTAATATGTTCTAAATACTTACCCCCCATACACTGATGACGCAGCGATGGTACGGCTATTACTGTTAGGTGGAAACTGCCCAAGAGAAATACTTAAATAAAGCATTGGATTTGAAAGACCTTGTTCGTTTAATTTACGGAGAATCGCCTCTGGTTATTTCATTCTACTGCCTATGCCGCCACGTCGAGACTGCAACTAGAGTATTATGCATTTTAAGACTGCTTCTAACTAATTATATCATCAAATAACAACTACCGTTCTTATTTTCATTGTGTGATCATGTGTGCTCCTGCTTCTATTATCAGCTTTACTCCCACTACAACATATAACGAAAATTTCATAATATATATATATATATATATATATATATATATATATATATATAAATGCATATGTGAAAACTATAGTTATAAAAGTGTATTTATTTAAGTTGAATATGTAGAATATAAAAAGTTTTTTCCTTAAACAGTATTTATCGTAAAAACGTATTTTTGTAAATTTCATTGCATCGCCAACAGACGATTAATAGCCAAAAAGATACATTTTCATAATTTTTTTCCTTACGTTACATCGAGGTTTCGCAGGAAATTGTTATATAGACATATATATCCTTACGACAGGAATATTCTGAATTTTGTTTCAATTTTTTTCCGAGTCTGTGCTTATGGAGACCTTTCCTTGTCAGTTCTAAACGTTCCCACGGATACTAGAATACATATTCCCATAATATGTTTTTTAAAGGGTGTTTGAACACATAACTTCTCTATAACGATTGTTTGTAATGTAAACTTTAATAATAAATCGCTGTCAGAAGGATTTCTGAAAAGTAAATTATAAGCGAGTAAAGAGAGTCAATACAAAATGGGTTCAAACTAGTGAGGGTGTATTCTTATCCGAAAAAAAAATATATATTATTCAGTAATGAGCCCAAATTTAAAAGAGTCTCCTGTATTTTATATGTATTATTAAAAGTTAACATGAGTTCATAAAAGTGAACTAAAATGCCATTTAAAAAAATGTTTTTTAATATGTTGCTGATAAAAGTAAATTTTGAGCATTTCTTTTTTTTTAAAATATAATATTTAAAGAAATTCAAATATAATTGTATTTTTGAATAGAGATTTTAACGTGTTTATTACTGTCGCATTTTCAAATTAAAAATATAATTTTACAATAGATTCATGTGACAATTATTTCTAAAAGCAAAAATATCAATGAATCGGCAAACAGATATCAACTACGCATTCAAATCATGGTAGCGTATATTTTTATCTTAAAGAATTTCAATTTAGTAATATCCTAAATATGAAAAAGACTACTCAGTGGCGTAGCTACATTTTCAGAGCCCTGGAGCAAGTAAAATTAGTGCGCCCCCTTATCACTCAAAAACGCTCTGTCAAACTTTGAATTTAAAAACCATATATTAATTCTTATTTCGATTTAAAAGATTATTTTTATTTGGAAGTCAAACCATTTTAACAAGATATTAGACGTAAGCAATACAAATGAAACAATAAAATGAACTAGAATTCTTTAAGTATGAAGTACCTATTGATATTTATTACGAACTGGCCGGGATTTTGTTTTAAAAGTGCCCATGCGCCCAGTACAATTTGTCGCCTTCAGTAATCGATTTTCATTTCAGGGCTTTCGAAGTTTTATGAGGTCTGCACGGACCGAAATTTCCAGGACCTACACGTACAAAAATTTTATTGGCCCGGCCCGGTATAAAACCAAAAAGTTAGGCCCAAGCCTGGCCCGTACAATTTTTTTGGCGCGGTATAAAAGCTAAAATCTCGTCCCAAGCCGAAACAGGTTAAGAACTTAAAATTCGGTCCGGCCCGACTGAATTTCTACAAAACGTGCCGAAATTTCTGAAAAAATATTATCCTACAATTAAACTTATTCAAAAAGCACATTTTACTTATGCATAGATTTTATTATCAGATTATACTCGAAATGCATGGAACACGAAATATCAACAATATTAATCACCACTTAGACAATTACATACATAAACACTTATTAAAAAAATGACTTAGACAATTACATTCTATTGAAAATTCAGTAAATAGAAGAAAATGAAAAGAAGATATATTAGTCGTAGACAGGTTTTACTGTACTTTTTTCCCCTTGAAATGTAAGTACTATTATTTAAAAGAATTTTAATTGTAGAATAATGACCATATAAAAATCCATACATTTTTGTGTAAAAATTATTGCAAAAATTATTGTGCCGGGTTTCATTTTATGATTCTTTCACGGGCTATAGGCCGGGCCAATGATTTTCATACTGTTTGAGTCGAGACTGGTCTGAAAAATTTCAGCCCGTTCAACCCTCTAAGAAGAATTAAGTCCAGGTCCGGTCCCGCCCGAGTTTGCAGAAATAAGTTAGACCCAGCCCCGGTCCGGAAAGACTGATGACTAGTCACCGCCGGAGCATGCAGATAAAAGTAAAGCACAGCCCGAGTCTCGTGAATGAAAATTGGACCTAGCCCGTCCCGCGGTCCCGTACAAGCCTCTAATATAAAATGATAACAAAGAAACACACTATTGTTAATAATTTTTTTATTTTGAATTGTCGCAATTGGTTTAAACCCGTTTTTCCGTTTTTTAGTGCCAGAAAACGCTGAAACTTCCAAAATTCAAATTATCATAATTCGATAAGTTTTGGTTGTACAAAAAAGGAAGTTTTATTGTTTTACTGTTAGAGTACGTAGAAAGTTTGTCTAAATATAACTTATAGGACCCAGGGACCGTATAAAAATTTAAAGTTTGTAACTTTTAAAAAATAACTTTTTTGACATAAATATCTTTTAACACTATGAAGAACAAATTTGAAACTTTTTTACTATTGCAACTATATTTGCAAAGCCAATCGTCTAAAAAATTAGGAAATGGATAAAGATAAGAATTCACAACCTTATATGCTATTCAATACTGAAGTGTTTTTTCCATCTTATAATTCGAAAGTTCATTGATAAATTATGTGTGACATCGTGCAGAAGGTGGTATAGATACGTTCGGCTCTTTTTTCGGAACCTGAATCCGACGATTTTAAATCCGAGCCGCCGGAGACCAAAACATTTTGTGACATCAGAGACCGAGCCCGACACCGAAAGTATACAATAGATAAAAAATTGCATAATACTGTTTCAAATTTAATATATCATTTTTAAAGTTTAAACAACTTCTTACATAGAAATAACTGTTAATCTTTAGCACACAATTTTATGAAATTTTTCATTCAATCTTATCAAAAGAGAAGTTTTGGTATCAAATAAAAAAATATACTTCATAGAAAAGGAGTCATATATTTTTTTTCTTCATCAACAAGCAAATCTGATGGACACATTAACGAAGTGTGTTTTATGAATAAATGGATTAAATTTGCAGAAGTTACTATTTATATGCCGAAGAAACAAACAACGTTTTCCAATTTCTTATAAAAGGTATACAACTTAAATTATAATCCATTCCTTCCTCACACCAATCTTTCGTGATTATCTTGTCCCTGAAAATCATGTTAAATTAAAAATTTGATACCGTTATCTGAAAGATCCGATGTTTTTATAAAAAAAGGGGAAACACTGCTTGATTGCTTACTATCGAAAAACAATACATGCAAATTATATCTATTTAGGAATGAAAGTGACTTCGTGAATGTGCACAGCAGCGCAGCAGAGCCGCAACATCAGTAGAGTTCACAATGAAAAATAGATTTAAGAATCACTCAGGGGCGCCATTTCGGGGGGGCAACACCCCCAAGGAATTTGAAATTTCAGAAAATTTATCAGTTATCACAGGTTAGACCAAATAATAATAATAATAATAATAGTAATAATAAAATAAAAATAAATAAAAATATGATCAAAAGCTAAAACAACGTCAGATTTCACAGATTTGATCACAATAAAAAAACTAGTCTGATGTGCCAGTCCAAAAACTTTCTTCTATCTCATTCGGGTTTCACATACACCAAAAACAAATCAGCACCAATTTATATTAAGGTCTAACTGAATATAAAGTTTTTTATTAAATTATTTGCGTTAGTTCTGGAGTTATAGCTATCGTAAAAATCGTGCAAAATGTAGCATAGCAGCGCCACCTTTTGGGCTATTTATACCAAATAGTAATCAACGTTTGTTTTTGTCAAGGTCTAACCGAATCTGAAGTTTGGGGAAATTCTGTGGTTTAGTTCTTGAGATATAGCTATCGTAAAAATCATGAAAAATGTAGCATAGCAGCGCCATCTGTTGGGTGATTTACACCAAAAACTAATCACCACTCATTTATAACAATGTATAACTGAATATAAAGTTTTATCAAATCCCGCGCATTAGTTCTTGAGATACAGCGCCCACAAAATTTTTGTCACATACAGACACTGAGACACGCAGACAGACATTTTCTAAAAATAGTTCAATTGTGTTCAGGACCTTCTCAAACGTATATATCCATCGAAAACCGGAAGTGGTAAATTTTCATAAATCCAATACCTTTTTCTTGTAAAAGATAGAAGACAGTAATAAACATTTAATAAACATTTTAAACATTGAAATGTTTTCTAAAGCCTTGTATTGCAACATTCTATAAGTGAGACATTTACCATTAATGAGTATTTTGGCTAGTTTTAGAAATATACATGAGAAGAAACTCTATAAATTGCTTCTGAGCTGTGTAATACAGCATGATTAAAAGAAAACTCGTCACCCCCAAGGCTAGAATTTTAGTGACAAATTCTGTCTTTAACCAAAAATTTAAGGGGAATTTTTTATATTTTTTTTCGGGGGTGGGGGGAGGTGTATTCAATTTCCTAATTATATGATTTGTTAATTTTGTTTTATTAGTGTCACATTATATTTACTCCAATCGTTATAATGCTATTAAATCATTTGCTTTATTAAATGCTATTATTGTATATATAGTATGCTCTTAAAAATCTCCACAGCTTGACACTAGAGTCCTGTCCAGATTTGGTTGTAACCGACCCGAATCCTGAGATTTAACCCAACAGACTTCAAGCCGAATCCGAAATATTCATACCTGAACCCGAAGTGAAAGAAAATGAATGTATATTTTAATACATTTATGGAAAAGTAATCTACAAATTTACCGCTTATGTACAAAAAATAACACATATATACACCCATTAATATTCAAATATACTATAGTTTTTTTCATTTAAAATTATTCAGAACCTCATTTTGTATAATCGGTTAATCTCGAACCCGATTCGAAAGAGTCAAAGCATAACCCGAAGCGTATAAAGTTTTCTCGACCCGCAACAACAACAAAAAAATTGAATCAACCAAACCCAAAACGAAATGCATTTCGAGTAGCCGATGCAGGACTGTAATTTCCAGTAAACCAGGAACTGTCCAAAAAATTTCCATTGACCGCAACCCCACCCGAAATGAAAGAAAATTAATCCATATTTCAATATGATTTGGAAAAGTATACTAAAATTATATCTCTAATAACAATTTTATCTTTTATGTAGAAAAATTATATTTTTTTTCATCTGAAAATATTTAGGATTTCTTTTAAAACTCGGGCAACACGAACCCTACTCAAAATAGTGAAAAGCCAACTTGAATCCGAAACAATGAACCCTTTGATAACTGGCAGGATTGACTACTAATTTTGCATTCAATCGCTCTACAATTTCCAAAAAAATTCCTTGTGACAGATTTATTTCTCTTGAAAATATCCTAATATAAGTCTATGACAGATTTCAAAAAGTCGTACTAATAGAATAAAAAATAGTCCACTGGGACATATATATCCCAACCGTAGTCAAATGTTCCAAGTCAACCTGACCCGCAACGAAAATAAGCCGCGTCAACCCGGCTCGATCCATACTGCAGATTGGGTCGTGTTGCCCCACCCAATGCAGGGGCAAGGGACCCGAGACCAAGGGTTTTGCATATTTCTGAATTGTATGGAATTTAGATCATAGTCTGAAGAGGAAGGTAGAAAATTATTGCGTAAAATTTTTACTGACAGAAAATCATTAATGAAAATTTTCTTATACCTATGGATTACAACATTTGCAAATTTTGTAACTTCTTGATGGTGTTCATGTGCTGATTATCTTGTGACCGATTGAATTTCACGACTTTTTTTCATGATTGTTTAATTTTTTTGTGATAATTTTCCAAAATTCGCTATTTTCTGTGAATCATTGACCGAATTGATTTTTTCGACCATTTGTCTAAATTCGCGACATTTTTTTCAACCGATCGACGAAATTGGCTATTTGTTTTCGCCATCTTTTGACGAAATTCGCGACTCTTTTCTACGCTCGTTTTTTTGAAATTCGGGAGTCTTTTTCCGCAACCGACTGACAAAATTGCCATTTTTTTGTGCAATCTTTGACAAAATTCCGATCGTTGACGAATTTTTTTCCACCATTTGTCATAATTCACTACATTTTTTTTTCTTTTGGCAACTGATCGACGAAATTCGATATTTGTTTTCGCAATCTTTTGACGCAATTCGCGACTCTTTTCTACGATCGTTTGTTGAAATTCGGAAGTCATTTTCCGTAACTGATTGAGAAAAGTAGATATTTTTTGCGCGATCTTTGACGAAATTACCCTTTTTGGCGCGATTGTTTGACTAAATTCGTGATTCTTTATTTGTTCATTCTTTTGTCGAATTTCGTGATATTTTTCCGCAATAGTTATACTAAATTCGCGATTTTTTTCCGGGACTGATTGAGCAGAATCTCTATTTGTTTCAGTGATCTTTGGCGAAATTCGCAATATTTTTCCACGGTCGTTTGAAAAAATCGTTAATTTTTTCTGCGACCAATTTTGCCAAATTAACTGTTTTTTCCAATTCCAATTCGTAAAATTCGCGATGTTTACCGCGATCAGCTAAAGAATTGCTTTTGCGTAAAAAAAAAGAAGAAAAATTCGCCGACTACCACTAAAATAAAAAATATATTCGCTCAAGAATCACATGTTTGTGAAAGAAGTTAAGATAAGAAGGCAAAATCTCACATTGCATTTTGTATTGTGGGGGCCTATTTCTTTTTGTGCACGATTTGGACAATCCGACACGATATTTCAACCACTGTCTCTAAAAAAAAAAAAAACTTTGTCCCCCCCCCCCTCTTCCCAAGAAACTCATGAAATAGCGCCCCTGCAGTAAAACATGTAAAGAAGGAGTTGAAAAGGACTGTAAAAAACTCCATTTTAGATAGGTTTCCATCTTATAGCAAGTATAATTGTATGGCGTTTTTCTCGTCGAAACTTGATTTTTTTTGCCCGTTTGAGAAAGAATTATGTTATAGACATGTTTCACTGTAATACACCTATGCTCTTCAGAAGTGCTTTATAGAAAGGAGGTTTTAACAGTCTTAAAGAATACCTGAAAAAAAAAACGGTACCTGTCTATAGCTGAAAACTCTCATAATATTTTAAAATTCTACTTGCTAAGACGAAAACCTGTCTAAAACGGAATTTTTCAGATGTCACTTGAGATTACGTATTAGAAGTATTGCTGTGTTTGTGTATATGATTCAGTTATCGTTTCTTCTCGTTCGGAGAGGTTGCGGGAGCTCCACCCTTGGCTATGCCACTACCTTAAAAAAAAACTTTGCCCCCCCCCCCCCGAAAGTTATGAAATGGCGCCCCTGGAATCACTAACGTTATTTTCATATGAAGAACGATTATGACTCGTACACAATAGAAAACAAAAAATTTTGCAAATCTTGCAAACCTTGTTGATTGGTAACAAACGAAAATATTCTTTTAGCGTTATATCTTTAAAAAAATCGTTCCAATTAAACGATATCCTACTATCACAAACGGAAATTAAACAACCAATTATTCCGCCTCTTCCAATTAGCGCCATATCAACAGGTCGCCTACGTTTATGCCAGAGTTACAAATATCACAAATTTTCTTTTAAAATAGCATTATTATAATCTAATACTAGAAAAGAAAGACACGATTTCTATTCGACCTACATTCTGATCAAAATAGCACTAAAACGATTTGAAATGAAATAAGTAATTTTTAAGGAAAAAAAAAGTTTCATTTATTTTTTCTACTAGCTGACCCGCCCGGCGTTGCCCGGTCCCATAAAAAATAGCACAAAACTACGAAAATCAAAATAAAAATTAGCGAAAAATATAAAAATCGTGCAACAATTCCGATTAAACTTTATTGAAAAGAGTACAAAATTGGAGCTATTTGGCTAGAAGATCGAAACCGGATTCCTTTTACTATCGTGTAAAAATCACAGACAATCGCGAAAGAAAGTTAAAATATCAAAAATACCAGATGACAAAATTTACTACATATTGGGCTAAAAGATTAAAACAGAATTTCTTATACGAATGTCTGCGGAGTGCGAAGAAACGCTAAAAATTGCATAAAAAATTCGCGAAAAATCTTAAAATTGCTGTACGAATTCCAAATAAACTTTATTGAAAAGAGGACAAAATTTACTATAATGGGCTATAAGATTAAAACCGGATTATTTTCATTAATGTAGAAAAACTGCCTCGAAACGTGAAAAAACGTTAAATATTGCATAAAAAAAATCTATTCAAAAATTCCAATAGCGGGCTTCGAGGTGAACATTACTACACACAAATCTAAAGCAAAGTTACTTTTCGCTCTAAAATCTTTCCTTTTATTATTTGAGAATGATCGATTTCTTAAAAAGTTTCCATCTTTAAACGGTTATTACTCTTTTTGATTTTTGTAAATGTTGGTCCACATGAAACTTCTTTTCACAAGGTACATTTTTTTCGCATATGATACTCTGTATAAGTTCACCACCAGATACAGGTTTTTCATTGTGAACTTTTACGTCTGAAATAAATAATTTATCTGATTTTACTTTAGGCTTTTTCTACACTTCAGTTTTATATTTGAGACAATAACTGCATTAGATAAAATTTTACACTATTAAATGGCAAAGAGATACAATGAATAAACATCTTTTATACATAAAATCGATTAACTCACCCCCACCCTTCCTAATGTTTTTCAAAATCAAAAGCATTTAAACATATGAGAGGATGGCGCCCTATAACAATTATTTCTTGACCGCCAGTTTCACAATCGCACATTAAACGACTTCCTGTCTAGGAATTTATGAGGATTTGGGAAAGTGTAAATCTATATATATATATTTTTTCTTTTACCGAATGAGTAATATTAAATATGCAATTTAGATGAAATTTAGAAATGTTATGCACTTATATGCAATTATAGAAAATGTAGCCAAAATATGCAAATACATTTGCTCATATGCAATTGTATGTAATCCGAATTCTTCGTGATTAATAAGAAAAAAAGAGGAACTATTTTTTAAAATCTTTATTTTATCTTTTCTAATTTTGCGCCCTTCGGATTCGTGCGCCTGGAGAAATTTGCTCCAACTGCTCCTCGTTAGCTACGCCCCTGAGACCACTATATATATCCAGTATTTATTCGGTACCGTTATGAATGAATGGCGAGATGTGGACAAAATGTCATTTGTCAAAGTAGTTTATAGAATTTTTTATAAGGGTTGATTTTGAGCATTTTACCAAGTATATAACAAATAGTCAAAGAAATTCCGATGTATAATGTCTTTCTACAATATTTATTTTAACAATAAGTTTATTTTTTCAACAGAGAACCTTTTCATATTAAAAATGGTTTCAGTTAAGCAAAATTTTATAATAAATTTCAGTCAAAATCATATTCATAAATGTATTTATAAATGAGTAGATATAGCTCATATCAAAATTAGATTATAATTCAAACAACGAACATTCCCATTTGAAAAAATATATATATCTTAAGAAATGCACCAAATAAAAAAAAGACGTATGAGGTAGGTGACCCTGTTATGGCCATGTTTCTGATATGGTTATCCCCTTATTATACGTTAGCTAACCATAATATTCGCTAAATGTCTTCAGCTTACCGTGTAAGAGCCTCCAAGTGTATCATGTGATCACTTGCCATTAAGCTAGGTTGAGGAATTTGACACCAATTTCCTATTTCATAGTTTTGGTGTGATCGCTTCTTGTTTTTATTTGATAAGTCTCCCTTTTTTGTTGCACGTATTTAAAATATTTTTTTTATGAATATCATCATACTCTGTTCAGTTTTTAATGTTGTATCAATTGGTGCTGTCGTGGATGTTGCATATTTTACGAGTTGTTTAAAATCAAATGATTTTCTTGAAAGCTGACCTGCTTCTGATATGGCCATCCAGGTGATTATATCAAGCGCATCATGCAAGCCTAGGATAAAGACATTTTTATTTGTTCCAAATGCGATAAGTAATTTGTTTTAACAAATATTAAACGCTAAAAGGATTTCACAATTTTTTTTAAATAAAAGCTTAAATTGTAATGTCAGTTTTGTAAACAACTTCATTTTTGATGAAAAATCCTGCTTCAAATCCACTTTTGAATAACAAAAAATAATTATTGAGTATCATGTTTACTTATTTTATATCAAAATTATTTAATTCAGCAGAACAGCATTTTTAAATTGAAGAATGGGACAATGGTGATCATGTATACATGTTCTTTATATGACCACTTGATAGACTTTTGGAATTCCGTTTTTAAGGACTAGTAAAACTAGTATTTTCATGGGGAATACAATATATCATATATTCTAATACGAGCAAATCTTGTGTGTGTGTGTGTGGTTATGCAAATTTTATCTTAAAAACGGCTCTAACGATTTTGACGAAATTTTGCATTATACCGTTTTGGGGCACCAGAAAACGATTGGGCTAGGTCACATGTTCGAGAAAATGCGATTAGTGGGTCATTTTGGGTCCTTTTGGGTCATGGTCAAGCTAATTCTATCTAAAAACGGTTCAAACGATTTTGAAGAAATTTTATATCCGACCCTTTTCGGGCACGAGAAGACTATTGGGCTGGGTCACATATTCGAGAACTTTCGATTAGTGGGTCATTTTTGGGTCAAAGCAGGTCAAATTAATTTTATCTAAAAAACGGCTGTAACGATTTTGATTAAATTTTGTATCCTACGAGTTTCAGGCCCGAGAAAATCATTGGGATAGGTCACATGACCTAGAAAATTCAATTAGTTGGTCATTTTGATCATGGGTCATTGTGGGTCAAGCTATTTTATCTTAAAAACGGTTCAGACTATTTACACTAAAATTTGCATCCTATAGTTTTCGGGTACAAGAAGACTGTTGGACTAGGTCACATGTTCGAGAAAATGCAATTAGTGGGTCATTTTGGTCATGGGTCATTATGGGTCAAGCTATTTTATCTTAAAAACGGTTCAGACTATTTACACTAAATTTTGCATCCTATGGTTTTTGAACACGAGAAGACTATTAGGCTAGGTCACATGTTCGAGAAATTTCGAATAGTGGGTCATTTTGTCATGGGTCATTATGGGTAAGCTATTTTATCTTAAAAACGGCTCAGAAAATTTGAACTAAATTTTGTATCCTACGGTTTTGGAGCACGAGAAAATGACTTGGGCTAGGTCACATACTCGAAAAAATCCAATTAGTGGGTCCTTTTGGTCATGGGTCATTATGGGTCAAGCTATTTTATCTTAAAAACGGCTCAGGCTATTTACACTAAATTTTGCATCCTACGGTTTTCGGGTACGAGAAGACTGTTGGACTAGGTCACATGTTCGAGAAAATTCAATTAGTGGGTCATTTTGGTCATGGGTCATTATGGGTCAAGCTATTTTATCTTAAAAACGGTTCAGACTATTTACACTAAATTTTGCATGCTATGGTTTTTGAACACGAGAAGACTATTAGGCTAGGTCACATGTTCGAGAAATTTCGAATAGTGGGTCATTTTGTCATGGGTCATTATGGGTAAGCTATTTTATCTTAAAAACGGCTCAGAAAATTTGAACTAAATTTTGTATCCTACGGTTTTGGAGCACGAGAAAATGACTTGGGCTAGGTCACATACTCGAAAAAATCCAATTAGTGGGTCCTTTTGGTCATGGGTCATTATGGGTCAAGCTATTTTATCTTAAAAACGGCTCAGGCTATTTACACTAAATTTTGCATCCTACGGTTTTCGGGTACGAGAAGACTGTTGGACTAGGTCACATGTTCGAGAAAATTCAATTAGTGGGTCATTTTGGTCATGGGTCATTATGGGTCAAGCTATTTTATCTTAAAAACGGTTCAGACTATTTACACTAAATTTTGCATCCTATGGTTTTTGAACACGAGAAGACTATTAGGCTAGGTCACATGTTCGAGAAATTTCGAATAGTGGGTCATTTTGGTCATGGGTCATTATGGGCAAGCTATTTTATCTTAAAAACGGCTCAGATGATTTGAACTAAATTTTGTATCCTACGGTTTTGGAGCACGAGAAAATCATTGGGCTAGGTCACATACTCGAGAAAATTCAATTAGTGGGTCCTTTTGGTCATGGGTCATTATGGGTCAAGCTATTTTATCTTAAAAACGGCTCAGGCTTTTTACACTAAATTTTGCATCCTATGGTTTTCGGGTACGAGAAGACTGTTGGGCTAGGTGACGTGTTCGAGAAAATTCGATTAGTGGGTCATTTTGAACATGGTCATTATGGGTCAAACTATTTTATCTTAAAAACGGCTCAGAATATTTAGACTAAATTTTGCCTCCTATGGTTTTTGGGTACAAGAAGATAGTTGGGCTAGGTCATATGTTCGAGAAAATTCAATTAGTGGGTCATTTTGGTCATGGGTCATTCTGGGTCAAGCTATTTTTATCTTAAAAAGTTTTGGCGACATTGGCGGGATTTGGCAGGAAAATTGACTTTTGAAATTACCAATGCCAAAACACTTGCTTGGCGCCAAATAAAAAAATATCACCAATTTTGGCGACATTTGGCGAAAAAATTGGCTTTAAGAAACTGAAGTAATTTTCTAGAAATTCCCAATAGAAGCGGAGATCTATCCTATTTTTTTTTTGCAAATGGAAAATTCGTTGTTTGTTTTGTTTGAATGTTTATGAAATCATGAGATACATGATTCAACCAATCAGAGCCCATAGAACGTTCTCGAAATCAGAATTCAACCAATCAGGGTACATATGATGAGGAAAACTGACTTTTAAGATTACCAATGCCAAAACATTTGCTTTGCGGCAAACGAAAAAAATATTGCCAAATTTCGCGAATTTTGCGAAAAATTTGACTTTTAGAATCTGAAGGAATTTTCTAGAAATTCCCAATAGGAGCCGAGATACATAATTCAACCAATCAGATTCCATGGAATGTTCTCGAGAAAAGATTTGAGCCAATCAGGGTACATAGAACTTTCTCAACGCATGCTTGGTGCTAAATGAAAGAATGTCGTTAAACTTGGCGACATTTGGCGAAAATGTTGGCTTTTAGAATCTGAAATAATTTTCTAGAAATTTCAATAGGAGCCGACATACATGATTCAACTTCCAAGTTGAACACAAAGGAAATGTTGACCGAGCACTGCTCGGTCGTACCTGCTGGTATTTTTATGAAAGTCCATTAACGTAAGAACGTTAAAAAAATTAAAACGTTTTTGATTTTTTCAAAATTCTTAAACGTTAGCATAGCCATATCAGGGGCAACCACCTTACTTCCAGAGTTTTACATGGACTGTCTAGAGAGAACGTCAAAGTATTTTTAAAATAGGATTTTTAATTGCATTTCAGAATTTTATTAGTAAAGGTAGATTTTTAGCATTTTTTTAAGTGTAATAAAATAAACTTAAATATACTTTTATAATATTACTGTCTATAACAAAATTAGAAATTTTCACCATTTTCATATTGAGAATATATATATACATTTATTATTAAAGACATCAGATGAAAACTATAAACCTAAAACTCTGATGTTTATATGTTAATGTTACCATGCCTACTGGAATGAGTAATCACATTTAACGTTCTCTAGCAAATGTTTCAAAGCACAAAGTCTCCTTATTAAGAATTATTCTAGGTTATGTAAACATTTATAACAAATTTCTGTCAAAATAATTTTTGCAAGCGGAATCATAAATTAGTAGAGCAAAAGGCATGCAAATAAGTACAGGATATATTCTCATCTGAAAGAATTTATTATTTAGAATGCATCAAAAATTTAAAGAGAATAATATATTTCTAGAATTTTATATTGATTGTAAAAATATAACAATAAAGTTACGATAAATATGTTTTCTAATTGTAATTTAGAATTTTACTTATAAAGGTTGTTAAGTAAACTTTAATACCTAAATTTCTAATTAAATTTTTAGCAGGACTTAAACTACACCGTAAATATTTAAATGATACTACAAAGGATTTGAATTTCTTTTTTGCTTTGATAAACAGCGTACAAACAACAGAGTGAAAAATTTGTCCTTACCAGGGATCGAACCCGGATACCTTGGTATAGCGCACCCCGTGCTATACCATTTAAGTCACCTGGACGATTATCCGATGCTGGTAACTTATTCGTCTCATGTATGCCCTTAAATAGTGTTCTCATATATGACATCCCATCTTGCGCTGCGAAGTTGCAGCCTTAGAACCGTATATGAGTAAAAATGCCAGACTGGATGTCGTCCTGGTGGCTTAAATGATAAAGCAATTGGTACGCTATACCAAGGTATCCGGGTTCTATCCCCGGTCTGGACACATTTTTCACTTTGGTGGTTGTACGCTGTTTAACAAAGAGTACAGAGAATTCACATACTTTGTAGTGTATCCGATGTTGGTACATTATTCGTCTCATGTATTCCACTTAATAGTGTGCTCATGTATGACATTCCATCTTGCGCTGCGAAGTTGCAAACTCAGATACGTATACGAGTAAAAAAGGCAGACTGGATGTCGTCATGTGGTTTAAAAGATGAAGCACTTTGTGCGCTATACCAAGGTATCCGGGTTCGATTCCCGTTCTGGACACATTTTTCACTTTGTTGGTTGTAGGCTGTTTAGCAAAGGGAAAAGAAAATTCACATCCTTTGTAGTGTATCCGATGCTGGTAACTTATTTGGCTCATGTATGCCACTAAATAGTGTGCTCATGTATGACATTCCATCTTGCGCTGCGAAGTTGCAGCCTTAGAAACGTATATGATTAAAAAAGCCAGACTGCCTGTCGTCCTGGTGGCTTAAAAGATAAAGCACTTGGTGCGTATTACCAAGGCATCCGGTCTCGATCCCCGTTCTGTATACATTTTTCACTTTGTTGGTTGTACGCTGTTTAGCGAAGGGAAAAGAAAATTCACATCTTTTGTACTGTCAGTCAACTTTAATACTTTATAATTTTCAAAAACGAAATACCAATGTTATAAGTATATATCCGATGGAAAAAGAAAATTGAACAACTAATGTGTTTCATTTTTCTGCTCTACTAGAATATCTAATCATATTGAGGTCTTCTATAACTTGCACCAAAACAAATCCTTGCAATATCGAGAAATGTTTTAGGTTAAGCAAAATTTTACAATAACTTTCATTCAGATTGTTATCTTTAAATAGAAATATAAATTAGTCAAGAGAGAGAATATGGACAAATGATTCAAATTAGGATAAGAGAAATTCTCATCTGAAATAATTCACCATTAAGTAGCGCGTCAATAATTTATATAATAATTTACTCCAATTTTTTTCATTTCAGTTCTGAAATGAAAACGGAATATGTGCAATACTTTCCAGTCCAATAATCTTTTTTTTTTTTTTTTTTTTAGATTATTTGTTTGCCACCCACCACTTTAAAAAAAAATGTATAGTTCGCCTTATATTTGCATTATTTAATTTGTCATTAGTACAGGCGACTATTTCTGTTTATAAAAATTTGTGGAAATCAAGCAATCTGAATTAAAAATAATAGTGCATGGCAACACTGCATATGTACTTAAAATGGAATTTGTGAAGTTAAATTAGATTTTCATTGATAAATTTAGATTTTGAGTAACGTTAAATAAAAAAATACAGTAATTCATCAAATAAACTTGGATGGAGTTTCGTTTATAATATTAATTGTAAATTTCTTCATTTTGAAAATTAAATTATTACTATAAATAAAAATAACGAGAAAGATCGAGACACTTACGTTTATCCGTCTTTACGAGACTACTTAAACACATCTAACGTCTAACATCAACAACTTCCACAAATTAAGATTTTTTTCTTCTGAATAATGAAGCATTTATAAGAAGATTAGGCAAACAACTATGAACCATTCTTCCTAAATGATTTCTTCAAGGAGAATTACACTTAAATTGAGAGTGTTGAGTTCGAAAATAGATTTATATTAATATATTAGGATTGCTTGAGTTTAATCTCTCAAATATACATTTTTATGCTAGTGTTAAATGCAATCAGTTCAAATTAAGCAATGTTGCCTAATATCAACTTATTGAATTACTTAATTTATCTATAACAATAAAAGGCAATATCGCTCTGTGTGTGTGTGTCTGTTTACGATGGCTAGCAAAATCTAGCGCACCTAAAAGTCTGAAATATTGGGCGAGGATAGTCCAAGTCCTCCCCTGATGTACCTGTGTCTCAGAATTTTAATATTTTAATAATTAACCAAAATAATAATTAACAGTTGAAAAACTGTAAAAGAAAAATCTTTAAATTAAAAATTAAGAAATATAGAGATTTTCGTAATTTCAGAGTTAAATTAAATTTGAGTTAATTACATCTCAGTTGAATTAAATTAGAATAATACAAGTACGTAGACGAATGCTCTAAATTTATTTCTAAAGAAATATTATAACTAATACATTTATCCTATTTTGTCAAGACGGATTTTGAAAGACATTTGCAAAGACAGATTCAAAGGCACCTATTAAACTAGTCGGATGTGTCAATCCCAAAACTTTCTTCTATCTAACACAGGTTTCGCATACACTAAAAAGAATCAGCACCCATTTATGTCAAGGTCTAACTGAAACTCAACTTTTATTAAATTCAGTGCAATATTTCTTGAGATATGACTATCGCTAAAATCGTGTAAATCCTGCAATATGCTGCATAGCAGCGCCACCTGCCGGGCGATTTTTACCAAAAACTAATCAGTACCTATTTATATCAGGGACTAACTAAATCTAAACTTTTATTAAATTCCGAGCATTAGTTCTTGAGATAGTGCGCCCACAAAATTTTTGTCACATACAGACAGAATCACAGACAGAGTCACACACAGACATTTTCTAAAAATAGTCAAATCGTGTTCAGGACCCTCAAAAACGTATAAATCCGTCTTATAAAACGTCGGAAATCGAAAATTTTCATGAATCCAATACTTTCTTCTTGTAAAGATAGAAGAAAGTAATAAGAAAATTTAATGCCTATTCGGCAATATTCTACGGAAATGCAAGTAATTACATAAATGCGACGAAAGACTTCCTTTTCAAAATTATCTTATCAGATTGAGTCCTAATCTATACAAAAACGTTAGTGTAAATTTAGTAAAAAAAAAAAAAAAAAACGTCGGAATACATTATTAAATTTCTAACTGAGCCGCAAGGGGTAGCCTTCCCCGGGATAATAACCTTAAATATACCTAAAATCAGCGTTAAATTAAAAAAATTTTCTCCGTAAAGGATTTTTGCAGCGTACGGGACACACTGTGGAGTTTCGTGGGGGTGGGTGGGAAGGGTTGCACTTCTAATTCATAATTAAGCATAAAATGCGACCAAAAGCTTACCAATAATTCTTTGAATTTTATGAATTTTCAGCGTTAGTTGGCACTGAAAACACGTTTCTTCGTTTTGATTGCCAGAAAAAGCAGGATATTCATAAAATTCAAAGTATCACAACTCGGTAAGTTTTGGTTGTACAATAATCAAACTTTTATTGTTTTACGTTTTATAGTACAGCGAAATATTTTATAATAACATATAGGACCCAAGAACCGTTTTAAAATTTTAAACTCTTAACTTTTAAACACTAACTAATTTCACATAAATGGGGTTTTCATATGATGAAAAACAACATTTTAAATATGTTTTCAATTGTATATTGTTAGGAATAGCTAAATTAATATTTTTATTTATGCAGACGACTTTTGGCCAATGCCGATAAAATTGTTTCTTTTATTTTTCGTTGCTGTAGCAACGTAGTTGTTTTTTTATTTTGCCTTCTTTTTACATTTTATTATCTCACGACAAGAGGTTAAAATAATTTTGTAAATATGTAAATAACTGTCTGTATCAACATCTCTTTGAATGTCCCATATCTATAACTTATAAGTGTGTAAATGAATTTTATGATAATTAAAAAAGGCTTGAATAGTAAAATATTTCGAATCCATCATCGTGTTTGATTAAATGCAAACGTATATATTGAAATATATTTTCACAATATATTTTAAATATTCAACATCTCTAAAACTAACAGCTTAGGAAATATCTATTCGTCATCAAAAAGAAGGGGCACATTGTATATCTTCCACTCTTAAACAAAGAGCTCCATTTGAAGATAATGAACTCAATGCAAGGTAATTTAATAAAACTATTTTCCTTTCGCATGTGTCTACCCTGTTTCCCCATGTATCAATTTAATATTTTAAAGTATTAATTTTAACATTGATTTGTCCCTTATTCATTGTTTGGTTTTTGAGCTCACTTTCTATATTTTACTTTACATTAATTTTAAATATAAGCTTTAAAAAAGTTAAAAATTTTCTTTTGTTTTCGACATAAATTAACCTAAAGGTCTTACGTAATATAAATAATTTCAACATTCTTAGCAAAAGCAACATGTAGTAAATGCATAAACATATCAGTAATTTATATTTTTACGGTCTGAAAATCTATACTAGAGGTGATTATATTTCGGTATTTTGTATGTCAATATTTCAGAATAGTAATAGTTGCTTTATTTAATGACAAAAATCGTGCACTAAATTTTCATATTGTAATATTCGCTTTATTTCATAACTGAGATCTTCGTTTAGATAGGATGAAGATTACTATTGGGAAATAGTATTATTCAAAATGCTGGAACACACATGTTAGGTGGAATTGATGCTTTAAAATTTAATTTTCTGAATGTTTAATAGTCCGCAAACGACTTTGAAATCGACGTATAATTGCCTTATCATATGTATATTAATCTATATTAATAAAAGAAAGTTTTACGGTCTGAAAATCTATACTAGAGGTGATTATATTTCGGTATTTTGTATGTCAATATTTCAGAATAGTAATAGTTGCTTTATTTAATGACAAAAATCGTGCACTAAATTTTCATATTGTAATATTCGCTTTATTTCATAACTGAGATCTTCGTTTAGATAGGATGAAGATTACTATTGGGAAACAGTATTATTCAAAATGCTGGAACACACATGTTAGGTGGAATTGATGCTTTTAAATTTAATTTTCTGAATGTTTAATAATCCGCAAACGACTTTTAAATCGACGTATAATTGCCTTATCATATGTATATTAATCTATATTAATAAAAGAAAGTTTCGCTCTGTGTGTGTGTCCGTGTGTCTGTGTGTGTGTCTGTTGGCGATGGCTAGCCTACCTAGAAGTCTGGAAATTTAGGTGTGGATAGTCCAACGTCTGGCCATGTGCACCTGAGCCTCAGAATTTTAATATTTTGATAATTAGCCTAGATATTAATTAGATTCCCATTAACCATCGCTTCTAAAATGTCATCTTTTAAATCAAAATGGCGAAAGAAACGAACTGGTGCGTTGAATTTGCGAGTGGAAATGAACAAATTCGAAATTATTTTACTAATTAAAGAAAACTAGTTGGGATATCAATTTGAAAATTTCTGAGCATATGTAAAAAAATATTCTTTATCTGACTATGTGATTTTTGAAAGATGCGGTTGGTATATATTTTTTAATTTATGCTAAAAACTGCTAAAAATCTGCCGGCGCCAGTGAAAACGTACCGAAAAAGTTTCAGAGAGGGATTTGCTTTCATTAAAAACTGAACTACAAAGAGATCTGTTTCTCGGGCCGATCACTCCATTTAGTTTGCGAAAATGAAAGGAAATATTTGCACATTTTTACTAATGAACAAAAATTTAGGTAACTCATTAAGATATATATATGAAAATGAGGTCGGGAAAGGGTGTCATCTGCCGGCTATTTTAGCGTAGCGTCTTCGTTATGTTCTAATTATCAGAAAAATGTAATTATTTTTTTAATGATCGCGTTAATGTAGGTGACGGTGGTTCTCTTGAACAAATTATTCATTATATTTGCGGGTATGGGGAGGGAGGGGGTTAACGCCTTTCTCTGAGATTGTAATTATCTCGGGCCCGGGCAACGCCGGGCGGGTTAGCTAGTTAAATAATATTTTACTTTATGAGATGTATTTTGTTAACTGTGCTTTTCCAAAACAATAAGCAACGTTAATCACTCTATACATTTTTTATAAAGGAATCAGAGAAATTAGTTTACGTAAAATATTTTTTGTGAAAATTTAAATTTTGAAAACCCTTTCTATTGATAGAGGTTATTTAAAACAAATTTTTTATTTAAACGAGAATGGAAATGCCGCATGAACAAATATGTATATATATCTTCCAATTTTTTTCCAAAATTCTATTAGAGCCAACATGCAAAACGTCCAGATGAAATATGCAACGTTGTTTATGTTTCGGATAAAACTATTAACGTAACGATATAACAATTATTTTTAACAATAGTTACTATCCTCATCTGAGGATCAATGAATATATCATTGACTGGTTCTTTTCTCATTCTTGAAATAGCAAAAAAGAGATTTTTAACTTTAATATAAAATATTATCCCTTGAGGTTGTCGATTTCAAATATTTTCTAATAACATAATAATTAATTATCAGAAGTGAACGCAAGTTAATTTTGTAAATTGTACCTAAGGTTTTAAATCATGAAAATTATAATGACAAAGAAAATATTACAATGTCAAAAATAAATACATGTTTAAATTTATAAAAATCAGCTTTATTAATTAATTACTACTTAAAAAACGTGTTAATGTGAAATATGCATCTGCACTATGCTTGGTTTTTTTTTTAAATACGATGTGAAGCAAAAAATAATGAGATGCAGAAAATATTGTTCCAAATATGATACATAATGTATGCCTATCTTTAATATTCCTCACTTTTGAATCATTTATATAGCACAATCGTGTCATTAAAATTCCCATGTTTTGACAGGTTGAACTTAAATATGTAATAAAGTTATGGTGTCTCTTATAAACTTTTAAAACTTATGTGAAATTTTATTATGAAGAGGACCCTCAAAACCATATATATCTTAAATATCTTGAATTGATTATAAACGAATCTTTAGCAATCGTTTTGTATTTTTTTTCTTTTTTACACTGGTGTTAAATTTATGTTTTAAATATGCGTTTAAAGAATTAAAATAACAGTTAAAAAAGCCTCTTATTACGTGTAAAGTTATGCACAAGAAATATGAAATTCTTATTTTAAGTTTAATTTGCTTTATGTCCAATGACTTAATTTTAAAATATTATTTTATCTTAAAGCATAAATGAGTGTAGGAGGCAAAATCAAGTCTTATGCGATAGGATCTATGCTTTCTGTGTAAACATTAAAAATTACTATAGCACACCTTTATTAATAGAGATATAAATTCAAGAGTTTATTTTATTTTTATTTTTTTTAAATTGTTGGGCGTCTTCTTATATTTCAATTATGAATATATATATATATATATGTTACCTTCAATATATTTAATTAATTCAGTTTCATAAAACCTCTCTTTTAATTGAGATTCAGTGCCAGATGTTCTGCTTATTAAAAAGAAGAAGAAATTCAACTTAATTACAATTTTCAGTAAAAATGCATAAGATTTCTTTGAGATTTTCTGCTAATTAGATAAATTCTGCAAGACGATAAAGGTGGCAAGAAAGGGAAACTAAATTACCCGCGCCAAAATGTTGTTTTTGTCATTTGTTTTCCCGTTAATGAAGAAAATTAGCGTTATAAGAAGTTTTGTGTGTTCATATATGCTACTGTTATTTTATATTTTATTATTTTTGTTTGGTACTTTCTTTTAAACACGCACTTTGGTATCGTTAAAAATAAGTGTATTGATTTTCTTATTTCTCTGAAATACTAAAATATAATTATCCTCTTTCGAGGCTTTTAACTCAACGAATATCTTTTTTTTTTTTTTTTTTTAGCGTGTTTTTAAAAGAAGTAGAGAGTTTCGACGAGCAACAAACCACTTAAATTTTGCTAATAATCAAAGTATAAATTAATTCGTCATATATAATCAGAAAATCAATAGCCATACAGTTATACAAGAAGTGTATTTTTATAATATTAGGTGCGCTAATATAGAATATCAGATATAGAATAAAATAACTTGTTCGTTGTCTTGTGAATTCAAAGGTATTAGAGTTATTATATGTTTATATATATTATAACGATATATATATATATATATATATATATATATATATATATATATATATATTATATATAGAGTTATTATATATATACATATGATATTATATATATATATATATATATATAATAAATCAGATATAGAATTATATAGATATAATATCAGATATAGAATAAAATAACTTGTTCGTTGTCTTGTGAATTCAAAGGTATTAGAGTTATTATATGTTTATATATATTATAACGATATATATATATATATATATATATATATATATATATATATATATATATTATATATAGAGTTATTATATATATACATATGATATTATATATATATATATATATATATAATAAATTTTTGAACAAGACAGCACATAAATTATACAACAAGAATATAATTCCTCAAAATATGAAATATTTCAATTTTATGAAAGAAGGTGTATATAGCACTCTTTTTTATAACAAATTAGCTATGAACAATTATAACCATTGACTATAAACACTTATAACGTTAAAACATGAAAAAATACACAGGCTAAAAATTGTCTGTTTCTGATCAGTGGACGGAAAGGTAGTTTATTCTATCTGTCCGTCCACTGATGAGAAACAGACAGTCTTTCGCCTGTATATACTTTTTTGTTTTAACGTTATAAGCGTTTATAGTTAATGGTTATAATTGTTTATAGTTCATTTGTTTTAAAAAGTTTTATACACACCTTCTTTCATAAAATTGAAATATTTCATATTTTGTGAAATTATATATATATATATGTATATGTATATATATATGCCCATTCAACATTTTCACTTTTTTTAAGAATGTTTGTGCTTGTTCATGTGTGTGTGTGATGGGGGTGTGGTGGTGTATGTGTTTGTATGGGTGTAGATGTGGATGTGTATTTATGTATAAGAAATATTTAAAAAAAAGTCCTTCCGGCATGTACCGGGAGGAAAAGGTAGCTTTCCTATATCTTCGTTTTAAAATTTCAGCTAATGTTACACGAAAACAGCAAGTTAAAATGCAATGAAAACGTTTACAAAAGATTCGTTAATACTGGATTTGAATAAGAAATTCGCCAAATTATTGAGCAATAGCCAAATTGGCTTCATTTATGAAGACTTATTTTGGTCGCCAAATTTGGCGATATTTCGCCAAATGTCGCCAAGTTTGGCGAGAATTTGGCGGTAACGGATATGAATATATAGTTTTATGTGTATGATTGGGAAAATTATTACAACAATGAAAATTTTTGTAATGTGCTGTCTTGTTTGAAAATGTCAGCCACCCTAGAATTTCAAACTGCTCTATCTCAGCCATTTTTTAAGATAGAGGTAAACCAAAAAATGCTCTGGAATCCTCGTATCAAGGCCTAACACTTAATTAAAAAATAAACTTAAATTTTTAACTTTTTTGTATATTTATTTTAGTTTTAAATTTTTAAGTGGCCGCCATCTTGAAACAAAATGGCGGACCAAGCTGGCCAACGAACTAGGTCGAGACATTGGTGAGCTTAATACACACAATTAGTTTCATCAAAATTGATTTATAAATACGAGCGTTATCGTATGGCATAGGTCAGATATATATATCGCTATATCTATATATATAAATCAACATTTGAACGGAGGGTGGTTTTGGGGTCTGGGGGTTATGATCGGTAAAAATATATCGAAATTTTCTTGAACTGCTTTCCTCTGAACGGCTGCAATAGGTAGCTTTATACTTTTTTGTATTGAAAGCTACCTAATATTGCTAATGTTAATTTAATAGAAAGTTATATGAAAACTATCGTACTTTCACTTATATAATAAAAAATATTACTTAATAGAATATATATATATATTTTTTCCAAATAAAAAAAATTAAAAAAATTCGTATTTGTGTTGTATATTGGATGTTTTATGCAACGAATGGTGCTTCGCGTCCAGGTAACCCAACAATTTGTAAGCAGACGATGTCCAACAGAATGAACAAAAATATTGAAATTATAGGAGATGTGATAACGAATTTTGAAGTAATAACATGTATGAAATAGAAGAAAGTTTTGGGATTGGCACATCCTACAAGGTTATAATGATCATATCGTGAAATCAACGTGGCTAATCCAATAATGTAATATTATTATCATTAAGCACCTTTTTTGCAATGTTTGACGCATGGCATGATGCATTATCCTGTTGGAAAACACTTGTTATCCTTACTGAAAGTCACAACGTACCTATGTTTGTGTTTATAAAATCCGGGTGCACATTCTAAATTTATTTTTTTTAGAAAAAGTAACTCAATTAGTCTTATCTTAAACTGAAACATCACTGGAAACCAAGACTGATCCATGGAACATTTCTATTCTTGTTGACATGGATTAATCTGTATTATTTTTTATTAATAAATACATATTGTATGGTGTTTATGAATAAGTTAAAGCTAGGAGAGTCTGCGCACAATTCAAAAGAATAACAATAAAAAATCTAAACATTATTTTTTTCTAAACTATCCATGAATAATGTTTACTTCATTTGTTTTTTATGCATTTCCACTGCTATTTTGTTGTTATGTTGTAATTTAATAGAGCAGTTGTAATAAAACCAAGAAAGTTATTTTGAGCAATCTGTCCTTACAGGGTTGGGGAGATTGCACACATGTGTAGGAGAGATTGTTACTAATAATAACTACAATTAAATTGTTAACAATAATAATTTTACTTAAATGACATTGTTGTAAGGTTTTTGTGAACAAATATTATTGTATTAGGATTGAATATTTCAACCTAATGATTAAAGAATCAGAAAAAAGAAATAATTTTAAAAACCATTAAAAAATTTTAATTAAAGGGAAAAAAATTAAAAAATCAGAAAAAGCAAGTCCAGATAAGATTACAAAATAACATTAAATTACTTGATAACACGTTTAACTTAAATTTAGTCCATTTTCATTTTTCATTTTTTAATGCAAATTTACCAATAAGCTGCGTAATCTCTCCTATCATGGAAACTAATGGGAACAATGCGTCATCTCTCCTAAGTAGCAGATGCGCAAACTCTCCAATTTCGGTAGGAGAGATTGCGTGGCCTTTTGTTGAAACATGGCCGCTACTAAAACGAACCGTTGGTGTTCATACTGTTAGTCTAGATTAGTAACTTATGAGAAATCGTTTAAGTTTAAAATATTTAGTACTACTCATATTGTATAGAATTTCTGACGAATAGCTATGAAAATTCAAGCACTGACTTTGGGAAAACAAAATAAAATAGCAATGCTTTATCTTAGACGCTCAAAACAATCAACGTGCACTTTTAAGTAGACACTCCACGACTGCTGTTGTACAACCACCTGCAGTCGCTTCGCGCTCACTCTACTCCTTCGCCCCGAACCTCTATGTGCGCAATCTCTCCGACCGCGCCATCTCTCCTGGCTTTACCTTACTTAGAACTGTATAAAATTTATGTGTCTTTACAGGTTTTAATGTTCTTTATAATTTTTACCAGGGGTATAATATATATGCCGATATTGACTAATATGTGATGCAGTGAGAATGAAAGTATCCTGAACGCATTGCCTGTTTGGAATTAAGGGTTACTTAAATTTAGAAACTTATATTCGTTAAAATAATTCCACATTTAAAATTTTTATATAAATTACAGTCTTTTGTAAAATAGTGTAGAAAGTACGACATATTTCGAAACTTTTTTTGGATCTCAGTAAGAAATATTAAACTGCATTAAAAAAATATTATAGCTTTCTAAAATCCAGTTACGGCAATTTGTTTTGAGTAGATCAATGTTCCGCAACTACATAGTAAGTTTATTGCGAAAATATTCAGCGCCTGATTCCGTTTAGTATCATTACTGGACTAATTATAAGAACATATTTTTGTGGCTTAGCATCGTATTTTTGATAATTCTGAACTTTTTTGAAGTTCTTTTGACGCATTTATATTCTCCTTTCATTGGAATAAGATGATGTATGAATGAGAAGCTTATAAGAAATGTCTTGCTTTATGAGTATGATTTTCAGAGATAATAATGATAGGTTTCTTTCTTTTTTTTATAATTTTATTTTAACTTTATATTGAAAGACATACTGCTTTCGAATGTATATTTTAAGAAAATTTTACCTAAATCTGGTAGCTATTAAAGAAAGCAACAAAACGATTGTAAAGCTTGACAGGAAATAGTTTCCCAAGTCTGTTTTCTTATAAAGAAGCTATTGTAGTGCCACTTAATTAGTGATATTCACTAATTTATTACTTTCTTCTATCTTTACAAGAAGAAAGTACTGGATTCATGAAAATTTTCGACTTCCGGTTTTCGACGCATTTATACGTTTTAGAAGGTCCTGAACACGATTTGACTATTTTTAGAAAATGTCTGTCTGTCTGTCTGTATGTGACAAAAATTTTGTGGGCGCTCTATCTCAAGAACTAATGCTCGGAATTTAATAAAACTTCAGACTCAGTTAGTCCCTGATATAAATTGGTGCTGATTAGTTTTTGGTAAAAATCGCCCGGCAGGTGGCGCTGCTATGCAGCATTTTTCGCGATTTCCGCAATAGCTCTATCTCAAGAACTAAGGCTCGGAATTTAATAAAACTTTAGATTCAGTTAGTCCCTGATATAAATTGATGCTGTTTAGTTTTTGGTAAGAATCGCCCGGCAGGTGGCACTGCTATGCAGCATTTTTCGCTATTTCCGCAATAGCTCTATCTCAAGAATTAAGGCTCGGAATTTAATAAAACTTTAGATTCCGTTAGTGCCTGATATAAATTGGTGCTGTTTTGTTTTTGGTAAAAATCGCCTGGCAGGTGGCGCTGCTATGCAGCATTTTTCGCGATTTCTGCAATAGCTCTATCTCAAGAACTAAGGCTCGGAATTTAATAAAACTTCAGACTCAGTTAGACCCTGATATAAATTGGTGCTGTTTAGTTTTTGGTAAAAATCGCCCGGCAGGTGGTGCTGCTATTCAGCATTTTTTGCGATTTCCGCAATAGCTCTATCTCAAGAACTAATGCTCGGAATTTAATAAAACTTTAGATTCTGTTAGTCCCTGATATAAATTGGTACTGATTAGTTTTTGGTAAAAATCGCCCAGCAGGTGGCGCTGCTATGCAGCATTTTAGAGGATTTACACGATTTTAGCGATAGTCATATCTCAAGAAATAATGCACGGAATTTAATAAAACTTGAGTTTCAGTAAGAACTTGATATAAATTGTTGCTGATTCTTTTTAGTGTATGCGAAACCTGTGTGAGATAGAAGAAAGTTTTGGGATTGCCACATCCGACTAGTTTCTTTTACTTGAAATCGTACACGCTAAATCTTGATTCTAAACAATATCAGAAGCGGGTTTCTATTTTATAGAGCAAGAGATGGTGATGAAATTTATTAAAGAAATTTATTGAAGAATTTTATAAATGTTGCAACATATAGAAAATTATTTTTCTTGTTTAATTGAAAACAAGTATGGCAGATTGGCAGCGCTTTTTAATGTACACTTATCAACATCGTACAGTCCGGTGCAAAACGAAAAGAATGGTATTAGGATGTGATACCAACTATGGTAGCAGTCATTCTTAATCTGTGAAATTACTTACTTTATTTAGCTCGATTAACCGAGCTGTGCATGTTTCTAAATGTACTTTTAAATGACTCACAGACTAGCAGGTTTTCCATATCAGGAAATGAAGAAAAATGTATTTTTTCTTAGTTTTCTTTCTCACAAATCTTTCATTGAAGTTTTTTTTTGGGGAGGGAGGGAGGGAGGGGGGTGTTGGGGAGATTATTATGTATAAAACTATTTATTATCAGGAGGAACAACCGGAAAAAGTCGTCCAATAACTTTATAAACAATGCATTGCAATAATATTAATTTTCTTACGCAATCATATATCTGTGTTTTAGGCTTGATTTTTTTTTCAGTGAAACAAAATATCATATATCGAGTTCTTTTGACGGAGAAATAATATTCGTTTGATGCTCCAACTTCACAATAAAAGCGTGTAGACCCCCAAAACAAACAGAATATAGATAAAAAACAATAAAGTTATAAATAATATTGTTTGAAGTTTCATATTTCAGTTTCATTGTGCTTGGATAACACATTTCTTTATTTTGCCATGATTCCAGATTTTCCTTCTGGAACTGCGTTAGATATTTGTCTTTCATGCTGTCACTTCTTTTCTCCTGTTTCTTAATTTCTTTTTTAAACCATTTGAATACATTCATTGCGATTTTTTTCTTTTAAAGAAATAATATTATTTTTTTTTTATTCACTAAAGTCATTGTTACCTCTTTCTGCTATATTTCAAAATATAAGTTTCAGTAAACTAATAAAACAAGTTTGATAAACGCATTAAAAAAAATAATGATTAGAATAGCTCTGTTTTTCCTAAATCTGTATATTTACTGCATAAAAACAAATAAAATTTCCATCTAACTATTAATAAACTACTTAACAAATACGCAGAAATTACAGTAACAATAATCGGGAATTTGTGGTTCTCGTTAAACTGTTTTTATTGGTTTATTTATTTGTGAAACATTTAAAAAATATTATGGAATTATATTAAAGTCGAATTATTGTTAGTTTGCGTATTATAATTTTTAATTAATCGATATCTAATAAGAAACTCTAGAGGTAAATACCAGCTCTTTGCATATTCGACAAATATTACACAAGCAAGTCAATCACGATTCTACCAACAATAGATTAACTACACTAAAATTAAATTTGCGCCAAACCACGCTCTCTAAAACATAGCAACCAGGGTGGTGCAAAATTTTAATTAAATTAACTATTAAAAACTAACGATTAAAAGTTTAATCATGACTAAAGATTGACGATAAAGTTCAATGGTCAATCTTTAGTCATGATTAAACTTTTAATCGTTAGTTTTCAATAGTTAATCTAATTAAAATTTTGAACCACCCTGATAGCAACACTACAGCTTAACCTTCATGTGAGTTGTAAAAACAGTTAAGAGATGGAAATTAAGCCTTAAAATCGTGTTACTTCAACTTTTCACGTTATATTTAATGTTTATATTATTCAGAAATATTATTTTATTCCATGTGTTTCAATATAATGTTTTAGATGTTTTAGATGTTAGTACTTATAAAAGTGTTTTCTTATAAATATCAAAATGAATCTGATCACAATATTTCGTTTCAAATTATCTAACCGTAGATTCCTGTTGTAACCAAGAAAGATCAGATTAAAAATGTAATAGTCAAATAAAGTACAACAGAATATTTCTAGTTGTTCCATCTCTAGGCGTATGATAGAAAATTCATACTTTTATTTATAAGATGAGAAGCGCATTGTCGTATTAATCTAAACATGTGATTAAGAAGTATATTCCGGTAAACAGAAATATCAAGACATGACTTAACATTCGTAAATGTATTAACATTGAATTTAAATTCTCTACGTTTGTCATATATGTCTGTAATAGTTTTTTTTATCGTGAAGTATAAGTTTTAGGTCTAAAATGTGAATGGTATTATTATATAATAGGTTTTTCGTTAATTCTAAATTTGTAGGATAATAAACTGGAAATTAATAAACGTGTGATTGGACGGTATTGATTGATATGTTGTCATCAATGTAACGATATAAATGAATATTACTGTTACAAAATGTGCGCTTATAGTCACATAAAGACACGTTTGTAAGTAAACTTGATGCGCATCCACCTTGTGGAATGCCGACTTTCTGAGAATAAATTGTATTGCCTTGTAGAAGGTAGTTATTATATATAATGAAATTAGTTAGTGTATGAAAATACTCTGCATCCACATGTATAAAAAGAGTCAATTGATATATTTCTTTTAAATGTTAAAAGGTGTAAACTATCAATGTAATATACAGTAAAAATCTTTTATTAGATTGTTGACATGTTTTGGCTCAGTACGAGCCGTAATCAAAAATGAATGAGAATATTCTATATTTGCACGGTCTTTGAAGTTATTATTTGAAATTCTATCATTTAATTTTCATGTACTTTAAAAAAAAATTACGCATTATTTTTACTTGGTTGTTTATTTCTATATTTGTAACCATGGTGTAACTCGTGCCACAATTTCGGTAAGTTAAAAGATGCTGCATCGTTACATATTGTATTTTTGCGTGTTGCTATCTCGATGGTTTCTCTTATTATGGATAGATAGTATAAACTGAAGTGAAAAATGACTTTACTTTCATGGATTTTTTTTTGGATAGTTTCTTTTTGATATAATCTTGCCAGGGCTGTGGTTTTTCTATTATACTTAATATCAGTTTTATGCACCTTTTTTTCTGTAATTAAATTTCCTGCTTGTCATGCCAATATAGTAAGACAATTTATAGAATATTATCATTTGTCTTAGATAATGGCGCGGAGTGGCCGAAACATGTCACCAATCTAATAAAAGTAATTTTACTGTGTATTATGTTGTTAGTTTACACCTTTTAGCATTTAAAAGAAATATATTATTACAGGGTGTTATAATTTATTATATTTTTAAGAGACAATTGATTTTGAAATTTTTTTTTTAAATGCTTGTATTATATTATGTAGATCTAATAACTTAATGTTAATAAAAAGATCTTAGAAATAATATATTGTTATTTCTTTTTTACACATTGAAGATGTTTGAGAATATTAACCAATTGAAAGCTATTTTTTATACAATGTGTGCTATCTATTGAAGTTGTATGTGTATATACTTGATTAAGTATTTTTAATAATATTTTGTTAGCTTTAATATTATATGTATTGCAATCTATAGTAACTGTTCTGAATTTATTAGGTGGTTTTGAAATTTGGGTATAAGAACCAAAAACGGATATTTAAAGTTAGTAGAGGGAATGTTCAGTGGTTTATAATAAATATGAATTTTACGATTGTTCATCAGTGTGTTACGTTAGTTTTTTGAAAAATATTGTTAGAAGGGATAGTGGATGTATGAAGTTGATGATTATATGATTTGAATATGACGGCATAGTTAACTGGAGATTTATCAACATATGTAATTACAAAAGTCTTTTGAAAATTAGTAATTTGTTGGCAGGGGTACTTCATATTGATAGTAACAAGAGCTGAAATGTTGTTCTTTACAACAATAGGTAATTGATCAAAAACCAATAGATTCCACTGATTAAAATATTTAATATGTTTATGTATGAGATTGAAAATTTATATATAAATAAATCAATGTCATATGTAAACTGTTTAACAATATTTTTAACATTGGATTTAGAAGGTAGCCGGTATTTTTTTCCCATAACTCACTTTTTTTTTGTTTTGTTTTTTTTTTTTTTTGTTTTTTTATTCAAGATTATTTACAATATTTAAATTTACAGTGATCATGTTTCCATGATCAGTGTTAATATTTTTTTAGGAGAGGGATCATTGGATTTACAAGGAAAAGAATGGGCAGAAGATGTATTTCTTGAAAAAGTGTTGTAGTTAAAAATATTTCTACCAATCGTATTTGGACATTTAAATGTTCTCGAAATATGAAGATCAAACAAAATATCTGAGAAATGTTTAGAATATGTCACAGTAAGGTGTACATTTAAATATTGAAATACTTGCTTCTTTTTAATCGCAAATATATATTTGCGAATTGGTAACCAATTAAAGTCTATTAAATATTTTTTGGAGAATATTTATTTGTTTAATTATTATTTTTTTCGAGACTGTAGGTCAAGAAGAAGACTTACCACGCTTGCTGCGGGTTGTTTTTTTTTGTGTAAATTATCATAAGAAGTAGGATAAATAGCAGAATAGTCATTAATGTTATTGTTTGTTGAAAAATCTTTAATTGATGTATTGAATTTTTCAGCGCTAACTCCATATGTATATATAGTATTGTTGTAATTCATATACTATGATTCAAAAAGAGACATTAATAAGTATTTTTATGAATTTTAATGATTTCTATGGTGGTATTTTAAAGTTGTGTATATGAAAATGTTGAATTACAACAGTAGATTGACTATGTTTTGTAGAAGTTGTGCACTTATTGGAATCTGAATGATGTTTATTTATACGTAAATGGGATGAGCCTAATGTTTACCCAATATATTGAATGTATATAAATTACACTAGATGTTATATACGACATTAAATGCTTTACAAAAAAGAGTGAAATTAGGATCTGAAATTATCTGTGATTGAGAAGCACGGGGATAAGTATTGCACCTAGCAGAGCAACATCTACGAATAAATAAAGAACGGGGGTCAAATAAAATTGGTGACTGTTTTGGCGATAGGAACAACCCTATTAATTTTCCTGCATCGGACACTATATTGCATGGATGCATACTATATCTTGCCAGGCTCCAGATTTTTGCTAAATTCTACCATTTTTTTTTATATTTTAAAATGCAACATGTAAAACTAGAGAGAAAGATAATTATAATATAAAATTATAGTAGTAAGTAATAAATGAAATAAATAAAACAACAATCTCCATTAATTGTAATAAAATAATTAAATTTAAAGTGAAAAAAAGGTCTCCAGATTTATACTTGATTATATAATGTATAAGAATGAAAATATTATTTACAAAATGTGCAATCTACGAGGCATATATTTGATAACAATGAAAATGGATCCTATAGTTCAAAACGAACTCATAAATGAATAACAAATTAATACGATTCAATCTCTGTAAAACATCAAGAATAATGTGAAGCATAATATGCATAGAAAAATATTTATACAAAATATGTAAGTAATTATTTAATAGCTGATAAAACAAATGGGACAAGAACAAAATGATTGTTAAAAATTATACATTAGATTAAGATGAAATAGAATAATGAAATAATAAAAGAAGAAAATAAAGATAAATAATGAAAATCCAATTGGATGATGAAGATACATGTTAATGGTATACTATCTTATGAATTGAGGTATCAATAACATACAAAATTAGGAATCAAAGATAATACACATAACACATGCGCAATTACAGCACTATATTTTGCGTATAATATTAAAAAGATATTTAATGCTAAAAAAATCTAGCAAGCCATTTATATATTGAAAAAATATAAGATACCGTTTAAAAAATGTGATTTCAAAAAGAATATTTATATTCCAAGTGAAAATTGTAATAATAATATACCGATACATTCATAATTATATGAGCCAATGCAGCAAAATAATTTGAATGCCAATATATAACCGTTAAATAACAACACACAAACAGAAGATTAACCAAGAGATTATTCCAAGCAGATATTCCAATTATTTGAGATATTATTTTTATATTCGTATTCAAAAAATATTTATTCTTGAACAAAGATGTATTTTTTTTTTCAAAACTTCTTTTTTTTCGTTATCGAAATGCTTCGAAGTCTTAAAGGATTATCAGTTTAATTTTCTTGTGACCATATTTGAATTTACCAATATATTAACATTTAATCATTTCTCATTATAATTTTCAAAATTATATATATATTTTTACTATAAAATGTTCTCAAAGTACTCTTCATTATTAAATAATAATACAGTTTAATACCTTCTTACAAAATATATTTACATGAAGTAATTTGTGGTACATCGTTAATTAGCTTCTTTTTTTCGATACAAGAATGATATTTCATACTAGAATGAAGATATATTTCTTAAAAATGTGTCAATTTCATTATATTAAATGATTTGTATGTATGAGTTAACTAGGGCATTCTTTGTTGACGTTTTTTATAAACATATCAATTAATTATTTTTTAAAATTCTTTAAGAAGAATTGAAGCAAAAGACAATGAAAAGATAATTTATTAAAAAAAGCCTTTATAATAAAGATTTATAATATATCTATCTATGATTATTTTATTTTTATTGTTTCACTTTTATTTTTCTTATACTCCATCATTGTTTGATTTATGCTCCTTCTCGCTCTTTATATATATATATATATATATATATATATATATATATATATATATATATATATATATATATATATATATATATATATATATACAACGCGACATTGAAAATGCAACACCAAGAATGAGTGTCCAGGAATTTATGCAAATTTCAGGTTAGACGCACATCACCGAGTTATTCAAACGATGTGAAATGCACTGCTCTCCAGCGCACGTTGAATAAGATATAAGGGAAAGAACCTGCAGAATTGGCAATATTCATGCCGTTACTTCAGCTAGGGAAATCATCGTACAATTTTTTTTCTTGTCTCAGAGGACGCTTGTAATAGCAGAGAATGCCAGGCAACCGTCAACGGAGGCAGTTCCAGCAGACAGACGATTTTACGAGGGGCATGGTGATTGGCCTGAGATGGGTAGGTAGTCTATATGGCAAATTGCAGCTGAGACACACCTGGACGCGTCCACAGTGCCCCGGTTGTGGCTAAGATGGTTGGAACAAAGAATTGTGCCAAGTTTGAGGTCTGCCGGTGCAGCCAGAGTGACGTCAGCACGCGTGGATCGACGCATCCACCGACAAGCGGTGGTGAACCCGCAAGCTACTTCTCTCTCCATTCTGTAGCATGTTCAAGACACCCTGGATGTTCCCATATTAACCAGAACCAATTCCAGTTGATTGGTTGCTAGTGGCCTGCACTCATGGCGCCCGTTAAAGAGATTGCCATTGACCCCACAGCATAGACGCCAATGTCTGCATTGATGCCGGGCTAGGGCTATATGGACGACGAAATGGCACAGGGTCATGTTCTCATATGAGTAACCCTTCTGTTTCTTCAGTGATAGTCGCCGCGTACGAGTATGGTGTCGACGTGGAGACAGGTCTAAACCGGCAGAATTTGTGGCACTCCCCACCGCGAGACAACGAGACATCAGGGTTTCGGGCCCAATTGCGTACGATTTCAGGTCACCTCTAGATCGTATTCAGGGCACTATGACGGTACAACGATACGTGAAGAATGTGCTGCGGCCGATGGCACTCCTTTACCTTTATGTGGTGCCCAATGCCCTTTATCAGCAGGATAATGCCCGACCGCACACTGCTCGCATCAGTCAACGTTCGCTGAAATGTGTACAAATGCTTCCCTGGCCAGCGTACTCTACTGATCTCACACCAATCGAACACATTTGGGATGTGATTGGACGCCATTTACAGACCCTGCTACTGCCGCGTTCAGAAGCCAAATTGTGGCAAATTGTTGAAAGGAAATGAAGAGAAATCGTCAGGACGCCATCCATACGCTCATTGACTCTGTGCCTAGACGTGTTGTTTAGTGTATCACCGTCCATGGTGGTCCTATATCCTACTGAGCCGACGCTGTTCTCGTTCTGTACTTGGAATATAATTTCGAAATAAAGTTCATTTATTCTTCGTTGTTGTGTCTCTGTGCTTGTCAAGTTTTATCACTTTCTGACCACTCCTTCTTGGCGTTGCATTTTCAATGTCACGTACTGTATATATATATATATATATATATATATATATATATATATAATATTTTTTATTCATTTTCATCAAATTTGATTTCTAGAGCGCATTTCCTCCTAATACTGTATTTCACCCCTTTCTCTTACGTTATTTATGTTGTAATTAAAAATTCTTATCTGATTGATTATATCAGGTCTAGAAAGTATATAACTGTATTACCAAACAAACAATTCTCTGGAAATTATACACAATGAAATATAAATATTATGCTTTAAATATCTAAACTTTAAATTCATGTACAACGTTTTAGGCTGCACAGAGAATAACGAATAAATTCTGTATGAAAAATAATTTATGATACGAATTTTTATGATTTTCAATATTCAAGCTGTGAGAGTCTTTATCCTATCTTCATTAAAAAGAAAGTAAAAAAAATAGATAATATAATAAATAGAAAACTTAATTTAACACATTTTCATTAAAATTGCAAAAATTAGATGAATATTAGAGAAGGGTATGTGTTACAGATTTTGAGATTAATAGTTATGTTCGAAACCGTTGTTTTATATGAAATTCATTCTCTTTTAATATGTTGCGATTTGCCGTAATGATATCTAATTTCACACAAAGAAAAAAAAAGTATATTTCAGTTCTTTAAAATATATCCATTATTGCTAATTTTATGAAAAACAATCTGTTTTTAAATAGAAGCAAGAAACCGTGTATATTTGACTGAATAAATTGATCTCCTGTATAAAAATTGCTCGTTGAAGTGTGCTTTACTTAATAACAAGTATCAAATAATATTGTTTTAATAACTCCGAATGTACTACATAATTTAAAACACAATTACATATCTTATTCAAATCTTGTGATGGAAATAAGCGTACAAAACAGTATAGGGTAATTCAAGGTTAGATACCCCATCGGGATAGTTGTTCTAGTTACTGTATTTCAGCTATTGGATGTGTGACAGATCTTGTGACGTTCTTCATCCCTCAATTGTTATAAATAAACGTAGTAGACGAAGTTACAGTGATTTAGTTCTTCAAATAAAAGTTATATTCATCAAAGAAGGTAAGTTTGGCTTTTGTTTTACGTTCTTGTAAGAAAGAGGCAAAGAGAAGGTGAATACTTACTACAGATTTATTACGAAATATTTAGTGAATGTTGTTGAAGCAGGTATCGAGTAATGTGATAATTATAGGTCGCAGCCAAATTTGTTCCTACTTCCAGAGCTACTGGCTGGGGCATCTATCGCGGATTAAAAAAATAAAGGTTCACACACCCCACCTGTTTCAGGGTTACCGGCCTAACTTGTAATTCGGAATAATACGCGTCATTTATAATTATCATATAACTTTGTTTTGTGAGAATATATTTTTTAAATCTTCAGGATTGTGAAAAAAAATGTATTTATTCTTTTGGTTGACTGGTCCTTTAGGGGGATCATTACCCCACAATCCAGGGTGATAGTAGTGATAAATTGCCCATTTAAACAGTGATTATTGTTTCATTTTAGAATGTTGGTTCAAAAGATTGCAATTCCCTCACATTTTTAAGTGAAAAATAGTTAAGTGCTTGATATTTATAACTCTTATCAGAACATTTTATTTTACACATTCCAAACTTTCTCTCTCTTTGTATTAGAATATGTTCAGAAGTACTAAATAGAAATATAAATACAAAATGGAAATCTAAAATCTCTTATGCATACCATTCTCACAGAATATTCGGAAGGACTATATCGGGACACCATATTAGAGGTAAAATCCCTATTTATGCTTCTTTATTTAATTAACTTATAGTCCTTTTATTTTTGGCAATTTGTCTCTCCCCCCCCCCCCCCCGTTAATTTAAATTGCATAAGTTTAACCTTCCGTTGAATACATAAAAACATTTGAACTCATTCATTATGAAGCAATAAAATCTAACGCATTTAATTTGAGAATTTTAAATTTGCTTTCCGAATTAGATTTCAGAGTTTGTACATCGAATATAAGTAGTGGAGGGGGAGGGTAATCCCTCTTAGTTTAAATTAAACAAGTTTAGACTTAGTTAGAATTATCCGATTGGCGTCAAATTTTGTATACACATTTATTCAAAGAATGGGGAATATCAAATATCCTTTGATGTGGGAGTGTTATTCAAGATTAGTATACATAGTATGTAAGCTCAATTAAAAAAATAATATTATAAATTGGATATGAATAGGATATTAAGTCAAATACAAATCCAGATTTTCAATTATAAATGTTAATTTCCTATGCTTCATATTCTTTTACGTATGGGACATCCCGATTAAGTAGGGTGTCTAACCCTGAATTCCGGTATATATAGCCAAAATCATTGGTTACATATTTTGATAAAAACACTATTTTATATAGTATTTGAACTAAACTAATACTTTTTATAATGTTCTACATACAATTTGGAGTGGATACGTTACATGTGCACTACAAAAATTATTGCTATAAAAAAGAAAAATGAAGGGAAGCTTAAGAAGGGCAACTGTTCCAGGCTTACCCTAAATAACATATATATACCATACTAACTTATAGTAAATGAGAGAATTTGCATAAACCTTTAGTGCATGGTAACCTAATGTAAAGTTATATTTAAAAACTCTCAGAAAATTGTCAAATTTTATTTATATTCCTTTAAAATATATAAAGCTGGTATGAAAATAAAAAATGCGTGTTAAATACGGCAATAAATGACGGCACCATTTTCGTTTCAAATATTCAGTTGAAAAAATTGGTATCGACAAATTTGTGTTAATTGAAAGAGGGTTTTAGTTAAGGAATTTGTGATATTTGATCTAAAAAAGAAAAATAACAAAACATATATATATATATATTTTTTTTTACTTTTCATATTATGATATGGTGTTCAAATTTTAAATGTTAACACAAATATTTAAAAACATATAGTGCTATTTTTAGTGCTTATAATTGTGTCGTCTAGTTGCAAAACCGGCCAATTCCTCAAAATTTGAAAATGTGTTTTTTCAGCTCTTTAAGTTCTAAATAAACGTTTCTACCATCTGGAAACAATAAACAAGCCTAAGTCTAACAAATCCCTGTGTTATATGCGTTTGAAAATCACGATGTGCAACAAAACTGGCCAGATCCATCAATAGGTTAGGTTCAAAAGCGGCCATCTCCCTATCCGTTAGATGGCTTTTCTGTTTCTCCCCACAATAACCTCTCACTTGTTGATTAGATTAAAGTTATCGTGTTTTCTCTCGCTTGTAACTGCTCCTCCTTGGTGCATACAAAGTTTCTAATAATTTATTTTCGTGTTTTCTCAGAGTATAGAAAAGTTTGTGGAAGAAGTATCTCCTAATCAATCAAGGAAGAGGAAAATTATCCCTACGACGTGGAAAAGGAACAAAGCCAAAGTTCAAAGGTAATGTACACCTTGTGATAATCAGGGGCGGATTAACATGTTTTTATGCTGTAGGCCAAAATACTTTTCTGCTCCCTCCCACTTCGCTTTCATAAAACTGTAAGTGAATTTTTTCTGATAAATGTAAGAATTTATAATCTATTTAATTTTATAATAAAATATTCTTTCATTTAATTTTTTTTTAAATAAATTTTAGTATTTTCAGGATTGTAGATGGGGAATGAACGGGCTTTTGTTACAGTTAAAATCGTTCAGCCTACAACGTATGAAGAAATTGTATCTGAACATGGAACAGTTTTCAAGCTGGAAAGAGATTACACTGATCATTATTGGAAGAATAGCAGCAATGCTTTCCTCAAAACAACTGCACAGTGGCATTTCAAATTTGCTCCGACAAAAATATTTTTCATAACAAAAAATAACAAGTTGGAAATTGTACGTCAAACGTGACAAATGAGGTGCGTTCGTACGATAGCTAGTCACATAAATATTCAGATCTTTTCGGATTTTTAATTCTGTGAAATGAATTCTATCGTCTGCAGATTAATTTCTGTCATAAAATAAGTATCTCGGTCGCTTGATGATTCAACCTCGGAAGCTCCTATAACATAAAAGCACCGATTAATTAAAAAAAATTCAAATTTCTTAATAAATATTTTTATTAATATCTCCTAAAGTTTTGATTCGATTTTAATAAAATTTGAAATGTCTCGACAAAATTCTGCAAAGATAATATATTTTAAATTGCAAACCATCCGGTTGGGTAGTTTTTACGTTGTTATATGCGGACGGACGGACAGACGGACAGACAGACAGACAGACGGACGGACAGACGGACGGACCAAGCGACGACTATAGGTGCTACGTATTTATATAATTACGAACGCACCTAAAAATAAGGTGCTGGTGCAAGGGGAGATCTTCTACAAATCTGAAGTATGAGTCAGAAATCAAAAAGTCTGTTGTGAAGAGTAAGAAAAGTATTATGAACAGCAAGCTTGTGGGCGCGGCTCCGGGTACCGAGGTGAAGCCTCTAAAACTTCGGGATGTCCAAAACTTACTGACAAAACGTTTCAGACCAAATTGGGATGCTGAAGATCGGTTATTTTTTTACAAAAGTATTTTGGCATCAGCTACTCAAGAAGCAGAAAGCAGAGATGATGAAGAAGAAGACAGGGTTGAAGGAGACCCATGAATAGACCATTATGACGAAATTTGTGAGACTGTCGAAAACGATGAGGCCACTACAGTTTGAAAAATTTTATGTACATATTATGATTTTTGTTTAAGTTTTGAAAATTTAATATTTTATTTATAATAATATCATGTTATTCAAATCATTTGTTTAGTGATTTTTAAATCAGTTTTAACAGCTAGTCAGTTAGTTTTAACTGTTAGTCAGTTAGTTTTAACAGTCAGTAACTGTGTAAAAGTTTGCTAAATTTAATGTGACATTGGGTTTTTAGGAGTAGCAAATACACAATAATGTTTTGTTCAATTAAATTTTAATAAACAAAAATGCTTTGTTCTATTAAATTTTATTTAACAAAAAGAACTTCAGGAAAGTTATTAACGTAAAGTGTTACGTTAATAACTTTCCTGAAGTTCTTTTTATTAAATAAAATTTAATTGAACAAAGCATTTTTGTTTATTAAAATTTAATTGAACAAAACATTATTGTGTATTTGCTACTCCTAAAAACCCAATGTCACATTGAATTTAGCAAAAATTAATTTCTGGTTTGTTGCAAAACCGTACAACTCCAAAGTAAGTTGCAAAGTTGGCCAAATCCAAAACAAAGTGTTTTAAATATACTGTCCTAATGAGTATAAAACTAAAGAGTTCTGGTTCCAATCTTATTTTGGCTAAGTGTGGCAAAAAATCAGCTTTTCCCAAAAATTTTATTTTTTAGAGATGGCCGGTTTTGTAACTAAACGACACAATAGTTATATCAGTGTCAATTTGTAAGTCTGTAAAAAATATAATATATACTAATAAAAGAAAGTTTTGCTCTGTGTGTGTGTCTGTCTGTGTGAATATGTGTGTGTGTCTGTTGGCGATAGCTAGGAAAATCTAGCCCACCTAGAAAACTGGAAATTAGATTTAGGTAGTCCAAACCCTCTCCTGGTATACCTGAACGTCATAATTTTAATATTTTAACTACTTTCTGAAATATTATTTAAAATGCACGAAGAACTCTCATTAAAAATACGCTTTTTTCTTCGGTTGGTTGGTTGTGTATAATACCTTCTCAGAACACATTAAATAAATCAGAGTAACGATGCATAGATAAGGACTTATAACGAAATAGTGCCAACATGGATTGCAGTTACCTGCATATAGCCAAGCTAATGTAGCGCCATCTACTCACGGCAAATTACACAAACGCTACCTGTTTAAGACATTTCCAGGCACATTTTTGTTCATTATAATTATCTGGGTTTAAGGTTTTTTTAAAACAGGACATATATTATTATGATAGAGACTATTAATACATAAAACTTTATTTAACAGATTATTTGTTATATATTTGCGGGAATGGCGAGGGGTAAGGGTCTAATTACATTTAATAATTTTAACATTTTTTTAGCTTCACCCGTAGCATTTAATTGTTGTTTTATATACAGAATACCGCTATTTTAAATCTTAGTTTCTCAGTAATATATCAGTAATAATGTTCCAAATTTCTCCATTTAGTTCCATTTTTACTAAATTATCGTAAAAATCAGCATTAATTGCTTCAAGGTGTATTTCTAAAAAGCAATTACCAGTATTTCCGAATAATAGCCTAAGCAAAATTTCAAATTAAGTTCCTAGCTTAACCAAGTGAATCAATCTTTAAAGATGTACAGTGATCCTCCTAATTAGTTATTTGCTAAAGGTCACTCTAACATCCGCCACCCCCCCCCCCCCCCCTCCGGGGTCCTCCTTCAAAGTTTTCTCTAACTATTCCCCGTTTCCGTATCTCAGCAACTATCTTTCCGATTTCAACGCTAGTGATTACAAACATTATAATTAACTTAATAGTCACCCTTTATAACATTGTCGATGCCATCGGAGACCTTGGCCAGAGTTTCGTTTTTTAAAAGATTTGAGTTTATTACACGGGCTCGGACAACGCCGGGCGGGTCAGCTAGTATATATATATATATAATTTATCATTATTGTCAGACATTTGTTAACCATCCATTTTAAATATCTTTTTTAATTAAAAATATATTTTCTGTCTATTTAAAAATATTTGCACAAATGAGAGAGTTAAAAGCATTTAAAAAAGAAAGAAATACAGAAAAAACTTGAAGAAATTTTATGCATTAAACATCTGTTTAGAAAATTAAATTTTGCTTTACTTTCACATTTGATAAATTACACAGAATATTTTTATTGGAAATATGAACACAGCAAAGATAAATTACCTTAAACAAAAGTTATTTTTCCAATATTTCTAATCTCTCCTTTTGAAATGGATTTAAGTATTAATTACATTCTACTCAGTTACAACTGCTGAAATTTTTAATTTCCATTTAATTAAAAATGCGTAAACAAAACCAAAATGCTGCAAAATAAACGTATGCTAAAAGGCTGTAAACGTTTAAGGCAAATATTGACAGGTGTTTAAAGTAAGAATAAATTATTTCTAAAGAATACGGCATAGAAAACTTTCACTAATTGCTTAAGTTTAGATTTTTTTTTTCACTTTAAACTTTTCTAAGTATAAATCACGAAACTATTATTGAGTATTGGAAGCAGTACAGCGCCAATTATTCGAACCTGTCGGGAACAAAGTTTAGTTCGAGTAACTGGACAGTCGATGTAATTCCTGGTTGAGGTTTATTGAATATGTATGCATGCACTGTAACAAATCACTTTGGCCCCTTTGTCTAGACATAAATCTACCAGCTGCGGTGTCTAAAGAACTCCGGAAACGATTAAGCTCTATTTGCATAAACTTTGAGAGTTTGAATTCCCTTATAATCTCGTATTTATCAACACATAATTTATACTTAGTGTTTAACGCATAGAATTTACCGTAAACACGATAAAACTGAGTTGCTCCGCCAGGCGTCTTGAGGGGCGCCCGTCAGGGTCTTAACTACCGTGCCCATGTTCTGAGGGACATATAACACGCACGACCGGAGGCTGCTCTCCTTATGCGTTACGGACTGTCGAGGCACCACCACTTGCGCATCACTTTGATTGAACCCATGTATTGACGACATAGGTCGTTGCGATACGCGATGGATCCCATTATTAGAGGAGATCACCGCGAAAACACTTGGAAACGGGCCAAACTCCCCCAACAACTTCGTCGCTGAGCACCCAGAAGGGAGTCAGGTTCTAGGCCTTAAGTCAGATTTTCCCACTTTCGCACTTACTTTACCAGAACTCGGGGGATGTGGAGACCTACAAAAATAACCACGGTTCCACGTAAACACGATAATCTACATTTCATATAATTTCTACATTTTCATACGATTTCAGCTGTGTTGTCACATTATTAGAATTTTTTGGATTTACCACCAGTTTTACTATTTAATAAAGAAAATAATTTCTGTTTAGTAGTTAAAAAAAGAAAAAAAAATGCGAGAGAGAGAGAGAGTGATTGATAGATATTTAGATAACCTGACGTTCGGGTAATTGAGGTCGCGTAATCGGCATTATACTGCATTTAAAATGTTTTAAAAAAATTAACGTAAGAGTTCTAAAACTTCATAATAATTATGAAAAGAATCATTGCGATATTAGACAAAAGATCAAATGAAAAAATAGTTGGGTCAAACAGGTGCCATTTTGAAAAAAAAACAAATGTATAAAAATACTTGACAATAGCAGTATCAAGTTCTCATTAACAATCCTATAATTTAAATAATTAAGTAAAATAGACATAAAGGCAGAACTGTCTTTATTAATTTTATTAAACTTGCATAGTTGTTTTCGATCGGCAATTGAAGAAACTTAATATTTTCAAAGGGAAATTGGAAAACAAAATCCACGATTTTTTTTATTAGCTCTTAAAATAGCTAAAACACAAATCAAATAGTAAGAATAGTTATATATATATTACTATGTAAGCATCTTATGCTTATCTACAAACTTTTTTATAAAAAACTAAAGTTCGTTCCACTACAGTACATCCCGCAATCGTCTCACACCAGGCAGACAGAAAGCTGTTCATATCATGAAAATTTAAGTTATGCATGAAGCACCTTTTGATATCATTGGACCAGAGCTCTGATTGGACAACTAAATGCACGAATCATAAACCAAACTTTGTTATGTGTATATCTTTATTCTAATTTTATTTTGTATGTAAAAATGATTATTGTATTTTTCCTTAGAAAGTAAGAAGTTGATATCGAATTGTTAGAGAAAACAGTCTCTCTCTAGATAGTTAGAATACGCAGACGAAAAAGGCGTAAAAATATGCTGTTGTCTTACGCGAGTCTCTTTACGAGGACTCCTTACACAGTGAATGCTGCTGTGCGCGGGTGCACTTTTGGAGATGTGCTTTAATAAGTAAAGTTCATATAGTCCAGGGCATTCCTTCGATGCTAAACAGGCTAATTTATATAATTGATTTAGTAATAAAGAAAGCATAGCTCTCTTCATATTTACATAGTGATTCATCAATGAATCTTATTAGGCAGCGATACCTACATGTTTCCGACGCCTAAATTATGATCTAGTACGGGGAAATGTTACCAGGTACAAAGATTTATTATATTTCATTGTGTCATGTATAAATATGTATTTGATAAATATATTAGGGAGTGTACAGCATAACCCAAAACTATAATTAATCTAATTTAAATATGCTTTAAAGTTTATCAAAGGCAAACTTATCAATAATAATTTTAGATCCACAGGACCTAAAATAAATTAAATATTTTCATTAACCATATTAAGCAACATGCTGATTTAAGGTTTTTATAAAGAAAATGAGATTGTCTTTTCTAGGTTAAGTTAATTACTTCTCGTAAGTTTTTAGAAATAAACTTCAGTATATGTGTTGTAAATAAAAAAAAAAATTCATTTACTTTATTTAATTCTCTTTATTTACCACAATATATGTGTCATAGTTATTTTTGTCTTTAACCCATTATTTTTTGGGGTATTTATTTTTGGGTAGTCATTTAGGTACTTCTTCCCGCCATTTATTATATTAGTTAAAGGGTTTTAATTTATGTTAAATTTTAATATAAAATTTAAAGCGGAGGATACATAAATAACAGGACTTCTAAAAATCACAAAGCAATTCTAATTTAATTTTAACATGAGCTTTGTCTTATTTTATCCCTTTTGGATCGCGTTACCTGTTATTAGAATTTAGATTACAATCTCATTAATTTAATTTATAATAAGCATTCTAAATGCTTCCACCATGCTCTTGGTGTCGGTTAATTAATGTATGTTGGACAGTCTTAAGAACAATACCAATAAATAAATATAGGAGTAAATATTTTGCCCAGCAATAGCAAAAATATATTTCCAATGAAATATTTTATTCGCACATGATTTTGAACAACTATTTATAAATTATAAAAAAAAATTTAATTGAATTACTTTTCTACTGAGAAAAAAAAATGTTCAAATAATCAGTATCAATCTAATTAGCCAATTAAAACGTAATAGCCAGTCTACATAAATGAAATACTAGACTCATTTCTTTAATGCAAAAGATAAAATCTTTTCATCACTGTTTTACAGTTTATCAGTGATATCATCCACTACCTATCAATCTGTGTTTCTCTTTTGAATTGCGCTATTTGCTTGACAAATCAATGTGCCTTATTTGACATTGTTTATAGAGACTGGTTGGAATCTAGCTCTAATCACAATGAATCAGACATTAAATGTAAATTGAAGATTTGAAGACAAATATCGTACATGGTTTTAAACGAGTAATCGTAAATTATTAAAAATAATAATAATAATATCATTTGTTATTAAAATTGAAAATTCAATTTATGAAAATTCAAATTATCATAACATGTAATCTCCGATGTCAAGACATCCGGCGATCTTCAGGTTATGGGGGCCAAGATTGAATTTTTGCACTTTTGTATCGTTTTCATAATCTTTTACACAGTTTTCGAATATAAATCAGCAGATATGTGTAATTTTTGTATAATATATATATATTTACATGGAAACACATTCTAATTTAATTTAATAACCCTTTTCATACTTTCAGGTGTCAAAGTATGCATACTTCTTTTCTACGTACGCAAAATTCCAAAATAGCGGGGTTTTGTACCACAATTGAACTTTATAATTCCGTTTGAGATTTTAACTTACAAAAAAAAATAATTTTTAATGCAACTTTTAAGTAAAATCAATATTTTAAAAAAAATAGTCCAGTTTAAATGAATTTTTCTCTGTTAAAATTAATTTCTAGCTTAAAAGTAATGAAACGATCTTAAAGATGAATTCTAAATCTATAAAAAAAACTACAATAAAATCTAATCATTTGGAATAAGCTGACGGAAAAAAAACCTAATGAAATTTAGCTCGGTTCAAAATGACCCGTGTTAACGTTTGGTAAATAAAAGGCTGTAGCACGGAAGGAATATAACCCACTGTCTTACAAATCTGTGTTTCTCCCTTGAACTGCTGGGCCGTTCGATGTGTCTTGCGTGACATCGAGGAAATTTGCGAATAATTGGAAATAAACACTATTCACAAAAATTAAACGTAATTCGACATTTCAAAGACTAAAATCCTTCTATATTAAAAAAAAAGTAATCTGGAACTGAGCCAAAAACGATTTAGCCAATCAAATTCTGTGTAGATATTCCGGGTTATTCTCCTCGCTTTTTTACTAGGGACTTTTTTGAGGACCTATTACTTTTTTTCTAGCCATCCTACGGATTCGAAAATCATACAACTAGACGCGAAATATAACAAGCTTTCAGAAATTAAAAAAATTATCACGGTCGGACAATAAAAACTCAAAAAATCCTTAAAAATCGAGTAAAAAATATTTTATTGAAAAAGTCATTTTTTTATATTGTTGCCAATTTCTAAATAAGCGCAAAGGATTATGTTTTATCTCAAATAAAAAATGTATTTGCGTGATACTATTAAAAACAATAATGAAAGTTTAAAATAATAATTAAATGAATACGTGTTGAAAGCAGGAAATAAAGAAAATTACGTCATAAAAATTGTGTTTACACATGAATATTAAAAAAAAAAAAGATGAATTAAATGAAAAAGCATTATAACCAGTTAAATGAAAAAGCATTATAACCTGATTACAGAAGTCGCCGTTCGTGATATCATCATCATCATCTTTTTAAAACAGGATACATTACCAGGTTTTAAGAGGCTGTGAAATCAGAACGGGGGTTAGTGAGCGTAGCAAGCAGGGGGCAGAGCCCCCTAGTTTTATACAAAGAAATATAGCATGATATCCAAAATCTTCCCTAAAAATGTTTACTATTTTTTTATTTACTGTAAAATTGTGGTTCTTTTATTTTGCTTATTATTTTAAACGTCTATTTGTAAGTTTTAAAACAAAACTGAATTAAATCAATTGTCGATAAAATTGAAAATTCAATTTCTCACTTCAAAATCTAATTAACGCGTTAAATATTAACACCCATTCCAAACAAATATGACAGAAGCCTAACTTTACTTATTTCTAACTGCAAAATATAAACTTTGTTCATCAATATTTTACAGTTTATCTGAAATTAAATTATATCACACACTGTCTTCCAATCAGTGTCTCTTCCTTGAACTCCGTTATTGGCTAATCAATTCCAAGTTTCATACTTGACACTAACTTTGAGTGTAGTCGGAATCGAGCACTATTCACAATAAAATAGAAATTAACAGTAAATCAAAATTTTGTTTTCTTTATGTTTAATATTGGTAATATGATATCAAGGTTTAACATATTTGCTTTTACTATATACAGGTTGTCCACGTATAACCTGACCGAACTTTATTTTCGCAATCGTTGGTCCTAGATGCATACTTCAAATTACAAAAATGGTTTAAATAAAGTAAAGAATTATTTTTAAAGCGATTTGAGTCAAGAAAAACATTTATTTAAAAATTACGAAATTAAATTTTTTATACGGTTCACCGGTCCGGTCCTATAAGTGATATTTAGTAAAAATGTATTGTGACACTAACAAGTAAGACAAAAAAAGTCCCATTCATCTAACATTAAAATTGACCGAGTTATGAAACTTTGGAATGCATGACTAATACCACTTTTTTACATCTCAAAACAGATGATTTTGGCCATGCTTTCAGGGGTCGTATATAAAGTACTTAAACTTATTTCATGGTATCTGCGCTATTACGATCGTACAACTATTACGATTGAGTTAACTTCTATTAGTTAAGATTCAGATTAGTTAAAATATTTGTATTTGAACATATGTTTTATTTTGTAAGGATTTGAGGCTAGGATTTCTTTTAACAAAAATTATTTTATTTTCGTAAGGTTTTATTTAACTTGCAACGATCGTCTTTCCAGTTTTAAATTTGTACTTGAACTTTAACTCACTTTCAAAAGTCCGATCGAAGTTAAATTTTACATACGGACTTAAATCCGATGACAATGTAATATTATTATAATTTTTGACGCTTACCATCTTATACATACTTATATTAGAGGATAACACAAAACAATTCGGATAGATTACCGTCAAAAATTTTAAGAAAGAGTTTTAGATTAGATAACATAAACCTGCGGTGGTTGTGTTTTTTAACTTTTATAATTAGGTTTTATGTATTTTTTAACGCTGAATAAAAAAATTACCTTCTCTTTTAACCATCATGTCAGGATTTTTCGCAAATCGAAAATTTCAAGGTTAAAAAATAGCGGAAAATCTCATACTTAAAAATAGATGCAAGACTTTTTTTATTCGGTTTAATTTTATTTAATTCAATAATTTTATCAATTTTTTGGCTTTACTGGGTTTCTTACAGCTAAACAGCTCAGGGGTCCGATGAGGTTGAGAGGGGAGGGGGGATCAATTTTAACTTTGAGCTTTTTAACTTTGAAATCTGCGATTTGAGAAAAATACAGTTGGACACGGTTAAGACGTTTACGGCTAATATGCGATTCCACTTAATACGCGGATTGTTCTGGATCTTTGAACTTCGCCCATATTACAGATGCAAAAATATCACGTTTAATATGCGAATGGTTGTTATGCGATTCCGCAAAATACGCGATAAAATTTCGATCTCTTGAAGCAGTAAATCTCGCTTAATACGCGAATTCATAGATTAAGATGCGAATTTCTTCTATCTTCTTCTCTTAACAAAGACAAATAATTCGGTCTCTTGAGGCAAAAAATCTCGCTTAATACGCGAATTCATAGATTGAGATGCGGGTGTCGCATCTCTTCTTCTCTTAATAAAGATCAATAATTTAATCTCTTGAGGCAAAAAAATCTCGCTTAACACCCGAATTCATAGATTGAGATGCGAGTTTCTTCTTCTCTTAATAAAGATCAATAACTCGGTCTCTTGAGACAAAAAATCTCGCTTAATACGCGAATTCATAGATTTAGATGCGAATTTATTCTCTATTCTCCAGTGTTGCCAATTTACGGGGATTTTTATTTATTCAGATATCTACCACTATTTCCGAGTACTGATATTCGGCTTATTGAATGACAGATTAATTAAGGTAAAAATTACAAATCGGAAATAACAATAGCTATTAGAAAAAAAAATCGCTAAATTAGAAACATTGAAACTCATTTGTGATCCCGCGTCATAATGTTCTTTGTCTATTGCTTCGTCCGTGATTTTACTGAAGTAAAGAATGATAGATAAATTTTAATCACTTTTGGTTATTTATTCTTCTTTCTTTGTGCGGTGCATGTTGTCAATTTAATTTTTTTTCATCTCGTATGTTGCCCTCGCAAATAAATCCGCACTAATACTGGGTGCTTTTAAACGTGTTCAAAAAGAAATGGGTGATTTTTTCGTACACTGCAGTAGCAAAAATTGCAAAGCCTAAATTTATTCACTAGATGCTGTCAACCTAGAAATGACGTCAGAATTATGCACGGACATGTTGGTCCTTTTTAATATGTATTGATTCTTTTTATTTTTTTTTGTGTTATTATTATTATTTTTAGAGCAGATACAATCTTTTTCTCATTAAATTATTTTATTAAAAGTTAAATGACCTATTAAAAACATATGTAAAACTTTACAATACGATGCATATAATATTCTTTCAATCAGACCATAAAAAGTAATTTAATCCGGGAAAATAAAACTTCATAAATGTAAAATCACCTGCAAACTCGAATACTGCTAGTTAAATTCATGCCCAGTTCTGAACGCTGTATTCCACTATCGAAGAATTTGTTATTTCCATGGCAACAACGCATTCCATTGAAATCATATCGAATGAGTTCAGAATCGGGGCCTGAGAGCAAGATTGTACTGGCGAATGAGACCCACTCCATACCCTTAATCTCCTCCCTTCGCATCAATGCTGAGTGACGTCAGTTTCCGCCTTGATTGAGAGCCAATCGCTGTCAGCGCCATCTATTGTTTGAAATTCGAACTAAAATCAAGAATCGCAGTACAAAAACTCCCGACATCATGCATAACCCTCCTGTAAGAATTTTTAAAATATCTGTCACCGTTTGCAAGTTATTGAATTTTAAAATCCATCAGTCATTTTTGGGACACCCGGTATTTAATATTATTATATATTTTTTTTAATATCGAACAATTAAGTTCTCGAATACTTTCAGTTGCCAACAAAAAAGTATGGTTCAATATTCTGTATTTTGTACAGCGTTTAAACACAATTAAATATGTAGCTACAAAGGTTCAGTGTATTGGATTTTATTATTGACTGTCGGATATGTACCGACAAGTATCAGAGCGTCCGAAAAAATTTTCGGCCACATAATGGTTTGATTAATACAGCAGTTTCGGGGTTTCCAGAGAACTTGATGTCCGTGAAAACTTTTGATATCATCAAAATGTGAAGTTATTTGTTTATAAGTACAATGTATTTATGTTGATTTCTGCAAAAACTACACTGTGCGGACTGATTATATTTTTAATTGTTGATATTTCTTTTTCTTTTTGATAAATCTTTACCTTTGGTTACCTTTGCAGTTTGTTATTTAATCCTCAAAATGAACCAGAAAAAAATGAAATGGCATGTGACTGGAAATTACGTCTTTTTTCAAGTTATGTTGAAAGAATAAGCTTAACTTGTCGTGATAGAAAAGGGTAATTGAACCAAACTCTTAGATTTTCTATACGAAAATATAATTTTCACATCATATTTGACTGTTTCGGTAAATTTTATCTTAAAATGCCTAACAGGACGTCATCCGATAAAGTAATTTAAGAATTATATGGATTTAAAGTTTGGAATTCCCTAATGTTAACTTTATTTGTAATCGTTGCATACCAGATTGCAATGCTGGTAGTTTACTAAGCATAACTCAAAAACTGTACAGCGGAATAAGCTGTAATTTTGAATTCGCATATTTGAAGCTTCTAGAATCGATTTCTCTTTTTCAAAAAATCATAGGTTACAATTCATACTTTTTTGAAAAATAATTAAAATATATATTTAAAAAATAAAATAAATATATGAATTCTAACTTATCAAAATATTTTAGGGCAATCGATTTCTAGGAGCTTCAAATATACGAATCCAAAATTATAGCTCATTATGATAAGTATTTTTTTTTTATATTGATGTTTCAAAGTCTACCGCATCGAAATCTGTTTTGTAACATTTTTAAATGAATCTATCATTAGCAGATGCAAATTTAAACTTTCATAATTCCTAAATTACTTGAAACAAAAGACTTCCTATTTGGTTTAATAAGGTGCAATTTTCCGAAAAGCCCAAATAATATGTGAAAAGTAAGTGTTCGTGTTTAACGTTTGGTACACTTTCAGCATAAAGACGGCCCTTTAAGCTTTACAAAAAATAAAAAAACACAAATTACAATAAACCATAATTTCCAGCCGAAGGGCCATTTCCGTTTTCCTCAAATAATTTGGTAATTAAAATGTATAGGGTTTTCTTTTTATTGCCCGACTGTACATCTTGCACATGAGATTTGCAGTGTCTATTGCTTAGAAAATGATTAGCTGTCGTAAAAAAGTTATAATTTAAATATTTCTGTTTTTACACGAAGGAAAAAATTACTTTTCTGGCATAGAATAATATTTTGCGTTGACCATATAGTATCTTAATCTTAATTTTTTCAGCATTGAAGTATGGAATTATATTGAGAAAGAGGAAGGATTTTCTAGAAAAGAAAAAGGATTTTTCTTTTTTGCGATTTCAGCGACTTAAAAAATGTTATTATCTTCTACTTTGAATGTTACAATATTAGAGACCCTTATTTATTAGTATAACAGATTATATGTCTTGTAAGAAAAACGTTAAAAAAAAAAACTTTCGTGCGAAACTAAGTAGGTATTTTAATTTAAGAATTGAAACCATTTAATATATCTGGCATTCCATCACAAATGATGATTAATGACAAAATTTTTAAATATGTATCATATTGTGCGTCTTTCTTTTCATTCACATATATTACTGGGTACATGGGCACATGTATGAACCATTTTGTATATTTAATTCAATAACGTAGTCAGCAGATATTTTTATGCAAGTTTTTATACATAATTAATTTTTAGATGTATTAAGAAAAACAGAAATTTAATTCTAAAAAACTTTTCGTTCACGCTCATATTTGTATGTTACAATACATTGATTTGTCGGAATTGACTGATAAAACTAGATTGTTATAATTTCTTATTTTCATGCACATCTCGTTCTCAGTATAACTCCGAGAAATATTTACTTTGAAAACACATGTTTTTATACTTGCGATACATCTTCTTATCAAAAACGATTTAACATGAGATTTCTGCTAAAAACTAGAAATAGACTTTAATAAGGTGAAACGCATAAATCAAACCACATAGGACGAAATGCAAATTTCACCTTACGTTATTCATTAAATTTCAATCTGAGAACCGATAGATCCCACTGTTTACTTAGTAGGTGACAATACAAGACAATTTAAAAGACACAAATAGATGTTAAAAGATGTTTAAAATGTTTAAAAAACCGCCCTAGTACGTTTAGCCGGCTACTGCCACCATCATCAGGGAGCAAAAATCCTGAATGACGCATTTGAACTCACGACGAAGCTGGTGTTGAGATGCGTAAGACGGCAGTCATTGAGGATTTTCGCTTCCTGATGATGGCGGCGGTAGCCGGCAGAAAATATTAAGATAGTTTTTAAACATTTTAAATATCTTTTAACATCTAGTTGTGTCTTTTAAATTGTCTTGTCTTGTCACCTGTTAAGTAAACAGTGGGATCTGTCGGGTCTCATATTGGAATTTTGTAAAAAACAAAGTGAAACATATTCACAAAGACTGTGTTATTCATCGTAAATTACTTGAAATATATACAAACGAAGATTCCCTTAATTTTTAACTTTCAAATTGCAACTATCAACAAAAAATAGATACACTTACACTGTAAAAAATGACGACTGTTTCTGAATCTACGAAAACATAATATAATGACGAATCAATTTATAATATAAACTCATCCTTGTTAACCATGATTCTGAAGAGTGTTTCTTCATCTTTAGAAACCTCAGACATCAATGTCATTTCGAGATTTAAAGAATTATTTAGAAAAACAAAATTTTTCTAGCTGCCCGTAATTTTCAGAAACGTTTACGAGTAGCTTTTAAAGTGTATTAATCAGTTTTCTAAGCCCGGAATATAGTTTTTTCCGATGCTATCTATTCTCAAGTAAACATTTTCAATTTTCATGTTCAACAAATATGTTTAACAGACAAACATGCAAAATTAACAGCGTTAACATTAACATTAAAATTAAGATTATTTCTTTACTCTTCCACGTATAAATTAACTTATGCGGCTGGAAACGTTTACTTGAGAATGGATGACACTCGATAAATAGGTATTCCAGGCTGAGAAAACTGATTAATACACTATAAAAACTATTCGGAAACATTTCTTAAAAATACGGGCAGCTAAAGAAATTTTGTTTTTATAAATAATTCTTTAAATTTTGGAAATGTATTACTTTCTGGGGATTCAAAAGATGATGGAATACGCTTTTTGTAATGTCGGATAACTCAGAAGATTATATTTTATTTTCGTTCGAGGTTATATTATATTTTTATAAAATAAGAATCATTGATCATTTTTTACAGTGTACTCCAAAGCACAAAATATATGATGAAAACAGAAAGGAGTATACAAAATATTGCACTTTTATAATTTTACCTATATTGAAGATGTTCACGCACGTATGCAAATACCTTATATATTTACGACGTTTTAATGCTATCATACCTATTATTTTTGTGTAAAAGGAACAGTTTGTTATAAATATTTTTAATATTTTCTATTTCTGGTCTTTTATAAGTTGTAGCAAGTAATACAAATAATGAATAATACATATTTCCGTGTAAAAAAATAATAAATAAAAAAATAAAAAACATAGTATATATTTTTATTATTAAAGTTCGTTTTTAACACTCTTCCTATAAAATAAATAAATAGAAAATATTCTGTTGTCCTATCCTTTATTCCTGTCATTTCATTATTCTTTTATTATCAACATACAACACTTAATGATGCTAAAAGTTTATTGCCATCTACATTGTTTCCCAACAGCTGTTTGTAATGGTTGTAATACAAACTTCAAAGTACCTTATTTATCATCTTGAAACGATGTTCTGATTATAATAGAGAATGCAGCTGGTGATTGCACACACACACATATATATAGCATGTGATATATTGTTTTGGGATATAACATACTTTATTTTTGTGTTTAAGAAAACATTCAATTTTACTTCATCATAAAAAATAACGTCAAAATTTAGTTTTTATGTTGTTTATGTATAAAATGCAAAGGAATAAGGAATGAAAATGAAAATAATATTGAATATTATACTTTTCACTTTTTTGAGTCTCTCCAATAACAACTTTATACACATGCAGCTGAAATTATTTAAAAGTTAAATTACATATAATTTAACATTTCATAGTAAGTAAAATGTACGATAAACAGACCGTAATTAATCCGAACAATGGTGGTTATTCGAATTTTACATGTTTCCGAATAAAATTGCTTGCACCGAGTTTCATAGTTTATAATTTTCTACAATCCTGTAGCTTCAGCGGCCATATGCATTATTTTATGATGGAAGCCTTAAAAAATTCAGTATGATATTTCAAATAATATACATTTTGGAATGAATATTAGAATATACAAATTGGAATGAATTAGTGCTTCCCCTGCTCTGTTTTTTAGTATTAAATGCGCCCTGCCCTTTATTTATAGTTGTAAATACGTCCTGCCCGTTTCTATATAACTGGAAATGCACCCTGATTACTTTGGGTACGCAAAATTTTTTTGTCGCGAATTTCACCAAAAAGTTGTGGGAAAATATTGCAAATTTCATCTATCGTTCAAGAGAAATTCGTGAAAATTACGAATTTCTTCAATTTATCTCGGGAAAAATCATAAATTTCGTCTTTCAATTGCTGGAAAATATCACAAAATTGTCAATCGGTCGTGTGTTCAGTCGCTCGAGGGAAAAATGATTACAAAAATTTTCAGTCGAATGCTGCGAAAAAAATAACGAAATTTTTCAATCATGTCGCAAAAAGAAAGCATGCAAATCACCGATCGGTTACGGAAAATATCGCAAAATTTGTCAATCGCTCACCAGAAAATATTTGATTTGATTTGATAGCCTAAGAGGAACTGCTCATACTAGTAGAAATCTGTAGAGCATAATGCCCCTCCCGGTCCCCTTTATTAAGGTCTTAAAAAAGAAAAAGAAAAAAAATCACTATCTACAGCCAAAGCTGGACACGCCGTTAAACGCGACAAAGAGCGGGATTGAATGTTTAAGACAAATACAAACTATGGTCAACGACAATATCATATATAAGCCGTCCCTGCTAGGGAAGGACCCTTTTCGCGAAAGTTAGCAGGGACTGAGTAGGAGTTGTGAACTGAGAGTGGCAGCTGACGACTACTAGGTAAGGTTAGATAGTTCTGTCAGAAAAATATAGATTTTATGAAGCTTTCTGTTAAGGGAAGTACCTCTTTAGAATATTAGGGAGCCATTGCTTGGGAGGGATTGCAGGCTTCTGAAAATACCACTGTAATGTTAACGGGCAGGTGAAATAATAATGAGGAGCCGACGCCACAGTGGGAGATTTGACGAATCTGGGCGGCCAAAATTATTTTACTGTTTTAAAGTAATTGAAATGTATCAGTTAGTAAATATATGAACTTTTTGTAATAAAAATTGCTTTATAACTTAAAAATCAATGATGTTTTAGAACTTCATACTGGTTTTTATTCTACAAAATTAGTATTATAAAATAAATGATAATTATGATAAAGAAATCGAATAAAATAGAAATATAATTGAATAAATTATAAACATTAATTATTAACAATATGGACAATTAGTTAGTAAATCACCAATAAGGTGGAATTTCTTAATCAGATGATAATTCAGAGTCATCATCTGTTTCTTCATAATCAGAATCCTCTTCATCAAGAGCTTCAGAAGATTCCATAGGCCTTAACATTTCTAGGGTTTCTTTAAAGAATGATTTTTTTTTCTTATCGTAGGTCTCATCCCAGTTAACACTGGATCTGAACTCAAAAGCAATCGGTTAAGAACATCACGGTTACAAGAAATTCTCGAAAATTTTTGTGCTAAATTTTGACGAAATGAGCGAAAATGTATGTCCCGTCCTTCGGCAGCTTCTTCGGACAAATTGACCAATTGGTAGTATAGCTTTCTCTATTACAGTGGGGCCATGTATTAATATTTTGTGCATTGTGGGTGACATTGGGTACCATTTATATAATTTGACGTAGAGTTCTGCTGTCTTCTCTGTATAATCTTTAAACTTATCTAGGTGAATTTTGTGGCCACTGGATATGGTTTCAAGAATAACTTTAAAACAGTATATTAAATTTTTGTCAATGACTGTAATTTCAGATGCTACAGAGGGGTCAGTACAAAATCTCCTGCTTGTATTTCCATCGTTAGTGTTATCATGTCCAGCCTTATGTAAATCTATAAATAAACCTAATTTTGTTTTGAAATTCTCTTGAATGGTCAATTTCCTTTCTTTAGCGATTCCATTTTCATCTTCTGTATTCAATCTCCACTTTTTTAAGGGCAGTTTGTACGCTAAATGCAGCAAATTTTCAAACAATCGAATTCTAGCATGTAAAATCGATAGTACGAATTCTATCGTTTCGTGTTAATTTGATGTTTTTCTTTGAGAAAAGTCAATAAAATCTTTCGAAGACAGTCCACAAATGTAGCAACGCATTGCCGATTTTGTACTTTTTGCTGCGTTCCATATTTTTCCATCGACCATAGTAAGTATAATTTTATGTTTTACAATAAATGTACATTTCTCTAATGTAACTTTTGAAGGCGGTACAGAGTTTAACGCATTTTTTATGTAATTAATCTCGTCATTAATAATTTCAGTTGTTTCTTTTTCAAATCTTATCCGCATGGGTCTGCAATAACGTGGTGATGAAGGCAATGGATTTTGCCAATTAATCTTGTTGTTTACGTTGCCAATTAACTGAATATAAACGAACAAGTTTAGGAATATGTGTGCATCGGAAGAGGAATCATTCTCAAACTTTTACTTGTATTACACTTGTTGATCCATCGCAGCCCCATTTACATACAAGAATTAAAGCGCATCTTTCTCCTTCATTTAAAATTTCCAAAACTTCATCCAAATAAATAATTAATCATGTTACTGTTAAATGAAGTAAATCTTGAATATTGATTTCAACGCAAGTTTCTGTAATTTTTAAAAGATTTTTCTGGATAACAGTCAATTTTAGCCCGCTGTAGAAGACCGTAGCAAAGGTATACATTGTTTTTTATGTTCTTATAATTTCATATTGGTTTCTGGAAAGGTTAGCTTCGACAAATAACGACAATATTTCCAAAAGGGACATTTGAGTTTTCTTTTCTATCTGCTGAGTTCTCAAATAGGCTTTTTTATATTTTGTTGCTCTCGTTGGTGAATGGGTTAATTCTTTAAGTACATGGGCAGCATCTCTCTTTCCAGTGGTTTCTAAATTTACCTGGGTGGCATGTGTAAGTACTTCCATATATGTCGAACTCCTTAAGCTTTCAGACTTTCTTCGCTGTGACCTACCACTTGATTCGTTGAAAGTTTTTCCTGGCCTCCCTGGGCGATTTATTTTCTTTGGAATTTTGTATCGTCGAGCCATTCTTTATTATTTTTCACATATACATCTGGTTTATAATGGGATGCAATCCATTTGCTATTCAACCCACATTTAAATCGGGAGAAATTGTGCTTGAGAGATTTAATTTCATCGTTATCAAAAGTATCACTGTTAAGAAGATAATTTTCCAGAAAGTTTAATCGATCATGTATATTTGGTAAATTTGGTAGTTGCATAATTTTAAACAATTCTCTTCGAACCACCACTTTGACTTTCGAAGCTCCTTAAGAAAAAATACAAAATATAAACCAAAAAGAATGCATAATAGATGTATGCAATTTAGATAGATAAATTCATTCTAGCCCTTATTTTTAAAGAAATCACGTAAGGTTTAATTAACTTTTAATAAAAACATAAGCAAAATTTACTCGACTTATATTTTTAAACAAATAAATGTTAATACCAATCCATAAATTACTTCAGCCATTTCAAAAGTGCTTAAAAGAAGATAAACTTGTTATACAATTTTTTTTTTAATTTATATAACTTTTATTCTAATCAAAATGGCTGAAAAATAATAACATGTGATTGCTTTTTAATTATCCATAACAATTTTTTTGTATTTTAGAATACATATCAAAAATATATTGATTAATAAATTGAATGAAAAAACAAAACATACTAATTTCGAATGCTTACTTCGAAATTTGGAAGAGCAATATTTATGGTGCCTTCATTTTAAAAACCGGACGATTCCGGAGCTACTTTAAACAGAAACACAAAGGCAAAGGTGTATATTTATTGTTACAAAAAGAAACTTTGCCGGGAAATGTCGGGAAATATAACTAAACCCTTCGGGAAGTGGAAAACATGCAAACAAAATAATGGAAAAATAGGCATTACTTTATGTTATTCTTGCAACTAATAAAACTATTTTTTTCTCAATTCAAATATTAACAAGAACGAAAAATCATGCGTCAAGCATAGATTATGTAACACTTTCCAACGATTCCAAAATAATTTTACAAATCATACCGTTTAATAAGCTAAAAGATAACATCTAAGTAATCCGAATACTTTTATTCAGCCCTGTATAGGATCTATAGATTTGTATATATACTACATAGGATGTTAAATTTTAGTTCAGTTAGGAAACGCGTAGCACAGTTTAAAATTCTCCGTCTGGAGTTAAATAATACGGAAATGTGTTCGCGAACTTTTGTGCTTCCCTGTATAGGATATACAGAATTTATACACACCACATAATAGACAAAAAGCGAGTTAAAATTAAAATCGCGATCAGTAACTTAAAACGCACTTCCAGGAATTATTGTTAATTTACAGTAGAGAATTCTTTTGTGTGTCCCTGTAAATGAACGATGACTGCTGTACACACACTATTCTGTAGTAAGCCTCTTGAAATACACCTTAGTGATATATATAAATTTCAATGCGTTTAAAATGGGGAAACATTATTTAAATAAACCGCAGACGATTTTTCTCCATAAACGTAATGTAACAGAATTCTTTTGACTGTCCCTGCAAAGTAACTATAAGTGCAATGCACACTCTATTCCATATTAAGCTTCTTCTAATGCACCTTAGTGATATATATAAATTTCAATGCGTTTAAAATAGTGAAACATTATTTAAATAAACCGTCAATGATTTTTCCCCATAGACCGCAATGTGACGGAATTCTTTTGAGTGTCCCTGTAAAAAAACTGTAAGTGCTACACACTTCCGTTGAAATAGGGAACATGCTATAGATAACGACTATAACATATAAAAATTGCAGAGTAATCCGAGCATATTTACGGGAGTTAGAGCACGGACAGACGGCCAGACGGCAGACGGTCATACGGCCAGACAAACCGAAGTCATAAACACTTTTCAACTAGGTTGGAAAGTGTTAAAAAGATATTAATACATACCTGCCTCGTCACTATCCATAACAATTAGATTTGAAATATTTCGAGAAATAAAGTTATTCACATTCGAAAATATAAAGTCAAAATGAACAACGATCTGCCGCCGATGGACTTAACGCAACGCCCCAGTTTCAACTGGTAACAGGAAGACATTGTTCGCCTAAGTGAGATAAAAAGTGTGTCACGTGATTCTCCAATGATTCAGCTTCAACAGGTATCCATCCATTCGAACGTACGTTGTACTTTATGAAATCGACTTTTGGCCAGCCAGATTTGACAAATCTCCCACAGTGGACGCCTCTGCGCCACACTCGAAAAGGAATGTGTCTGCACATTTAAATTTGTAGAGGTATGTTCGAAACGTACCGTGCCCTTTGAGAAATGCTGTTGTGTGTGCGGAGAGGTTGTAGTGTGTTATTGAGACTTTCGGTTTTAGATCATATGTGTGTCGGCCTTTGCTGCTGTTATCCCAGATTGATAGCCATTCCGTGAGTATTTTTGCTTTTAGTAAACGTTTTATGTATGTGGCTGGAATTGGGAGATGAATGTCAATGTGTGGTTTAGCTGTTGCTTCTTTTGCGAATGAGTCCGCGATTTCATGACTTTGAACGCCCGTGTGCGCTGAAACGTGGCCGAGAGCTACACTATTTAGAAGGGACTTTAACTTAAGTTTGATTTCTAGAATTAGCAGATGTTTGGTTCTATGGGCATAGATAGCCTGCAGATCCGAAAGACTGTCGCTATAAATTTGGACAAAGGGGTGTGTGGTGTTTGCCTAGATCCAGTCCAGGGCTTTTAGGATGGGATAGAGTTCTGCCTGATAACCAGAATTGTGGTCATCTGGTCTGCAGGCCCACTGATGGGTGACGACACTTCTTTCCATGGCGCAGAATGCCGCTGCCACGCCGGTGACTGTTTCGGACCCATAAGTGAAGAGAGTAATCCTAGAGGATAGGGAAAAGGATTTCAGATTGGTGTTTACTTGGAAGTGAGATGTCTCATCAGAAGGGTGTATCTGCCATCCTGGAACTTTGTTGTGTATTTTGGTGTTTGGAAGGAGTTCGCTTGCACTCGGTTCATGTTTGAGGTGGATAATAAGTCCTTTGGTGTAGTCATAGGTAAGTATTGTATCGATGGGTTGTATGCCAGTTATGGTATTTAGCGCATCCGTGGAGATAGTTTTGTAACCTCGTGAGATTTGTAAGAGAAACATTCGCTGTAATGAGATTAATTTTGTTAACGCTAGTTTTGTTAGGTGTACCCCCAATGTTTCCCTTGTATGTTATTATTTTCCCTGCTATAGTGCGATACCATATTTTAAACATGAAGTTGCTAATACCCCATGTTTTTGACCATGTTTAGTGAGTTGTGGTGAAAAGTTATGAGTTTTGTATTAAGTTGATGCAGATGTGCTAACCAATTTTGATGCTTAACGATAGTTATGTCTAAAAGTTTGAAGTATGAAACATGGTGGGCACTGGTCCCGTTGACGCAAATGAATTGGTTCCTGCCACGCAAGAGGCGTGGTTTTGCAAATGTCAGTGCTTGAAATTTGCCTGGTGAAAGTTGTAGGTGTAGGGATTCCAGTAACTGGCAGAACACAGGGAGAACTGCCTCTTGCTCCAAATTCAGATGGATGCGGCCCGAAAAAGCAAAGGTAAAGTCGTCCGCAAACGCGTAGATGAGGAAACCTAGTTTTTTTAATTCTTTAAGTATTAAATTTGCTATTAGCAGCCATAGAATGGGTCCGAAGCAAGAGCCTTCCGTGCAGCCCTTTTCTAAATTGTGTTTTGAGGTGCCTGCACCCCAGTTGATTCGAACGCTGCGCTGTAATAAGTAGGATCGGATGACTCCAGCAATATGTCTCGGGCAGTTGAATATTTTTAACTGTTATATAATGCCGCGCCATTCAGAGTTGTCGAAAACCCTCTGCATATCAAGTGAGACGAGGGAAGTGTGATTTCCACGGGCAATGCTATCAGCGCAGGACGTCATGATGGCATGAAGAGCTTTTCGCAAGAGCTTCCCTCTCTGAACCCAAATTGGCGCCGGTGCAGGATATTGTTAGTTTCTAGAAAAAAGGTCAATTGTTGAACCAGGAGCTTTTAAAGCAGTTTTCCTAGCATTGGTAGTAGGCAGATCGGCCGGTGTGAGCGCGGTTCACACATGTAGAAAAAACAACAAGAAAATTCTAATCGTGATCATTTGTTATTATTAATTTTGAAAATGAGAAATGACACATTTATGTTGAAATAAAGAAATAAATCGTTTCTCTACTTAAATAAAATATTAACGTAGAATAAATTACCAAGCAAAACTCGCTCTCCAAATTACTAAATATTAATAATACAGGAAGATAATCATAATTCCTTATTGTTCAAAGTTTGATACCTAAACAAATAAAGATAATTAATTTTTATATTTACAAGTTAAATTAATACATTTAATATTTACATCGAGTAAACATATGTAATTATATATTTGAAGGTGATTTATGAGATTAATTTAAATATCTTTTAATCAATATTTACATTTATAGAAGTAGTACAAATACTTAAATACCTGAAATAATTGTTATTGAAATTCAAGCGTTCTAGATGTAAATCATACTGTAAAAATAATATTTTCTTAATTTTAAATATACTACAGCACAATAATCTCCTTTCACATGCACTGTTTACATTTTAAGCAAATATATATATTTATATATATATATATATATTAGCTTTCAACTAAGTCTTAAAAAAATCCTCTCTGTGTATTTTATCATTAATTTATTCATTTTTTTGAATGAAAAAAATATGTCTTATTTACATATTTATTAAAGATTTATTAGTATTGAATAATTTTTATTTACAAATTAAAAAATTGTAAAAGCTAAATTCATGAAACGTGTTTGTTTTTCTTTTTCGCTTCATTTCGTAATAACATCGTGTAATTCCTTTAACTTATTCACATGAAAAACATCTTCTAAATTAGAATCAGTCAAGAAATCAAAATATAAACCTTGATTTTGTTTCTATTTTCTATTCAGATGTAGAACTTTGGGATTATTTCACATGTATTATGTTCTATTACGCATTACTTGTTAAATGAACCCGATGTGGCAAATAACAAGGTTACAGCAAAGTACTTGTAACCTTGTGAATTGTTTTTATTAAAAACTAAAATTTAACCAGAACGAAGCGTTTTGTTCTTCTTGTTTTTAAAATCCTCAAATATGATTGATTTTAAAATATAGTAATTGCGTGTTTACATACCTTGAATTATAAAGCACGCATCAAGAAAATCCTTTTTACACATAAAAACACATACTTGTAATTAATGATGCATGTTATGATTTTGCTGTCTGTTAATACTTCCCAACATTGTTGAATAACGTTTATGAATTGAATCGGTAATTTAAAAAAACACATAAGTCAAGTTTTTCCCAAAAGTACTTTTTTTTTTGTCGCAAATGCTTCCTTAAAGATAAAGCCATGATGTGGGTAATAACCACATAAGTCAGTGTATTCATGTATCATGATGAAAAAACTTTCAACACATGTGTCACTTCCATCTGCCAAAGCCTATGCATCGAAAGTGTCAATTAATAGTAAAAAATGTGATGATTGAATAGCATTCTGGAAGGGAATATGGGGAAGGGAATTTTATCAAAACATATGTAGTTGACCAACTGTAGGTGTTGAAGATAATACAATTAAGAATGATGAAGAATATGATTACGCACCATAATGATATTAAAACATAAACATTTTCCTGTATAAGTGTTATCTTCATTAATTTTGATTAAAAATTTGTTTAATATGACTGTTTTGTTCAAATTAAATACCATCTAACCTTGTTTCTTGCCAAAACAACATCAGTCAGGAACAGTTTTCTGTTATTCTTATTTTTATTATTCATAAATTATAAAAAAGAAAAAAAAAACATTCGATATTTACAAATTTGGAAGTGCAAACTCTATAATCAGCCCCCTCAAAAATCCATAAATATTCGTTTATTTGTGAATAATACAGTTTTTTTTTCTGAAAATTCTGATTCTGTGACTTATGTGGTTTTTGAAATGACCAATTCAGTTTGGTTTGTCTGGTCGACAATTGCGTGTATTTTTCCTTATGTTTTACTGATTTATTAGTTATTTCGTTCATTAAAATAACAATTGTGTCCTTAAATTTTTATGTTTTATTTATTTATTTATTTTGATATTCCAATTGCAACGTTCTCCCGTTTATTTGTCATTACAGTTTGGCGATAGTTTTTGTTATGAAAAGTGGTCGACGGGATAATAGAGAAGTACCCTTTTTTCTTTTCTTTAAGGTGTTATTTATTTATGGCAAGAAGCGAAATATAGGAGCTTTGCAAAATAATTTGTCTATACTTAGAAGCGTTTTTTAAAGCTAATAGATTTTTTAAGAAGTTATTTTAGCAAGGACCCAAATAGCTCATTGACTCAAGTTGCTTCTGCAAAATAGTTTGTGCATATTGAAAAACATATTTTTTAAAATACTTTTTTTCACAATTAATGTTAGATTTTTACTATTTTTATTTATAGAAAGTAAAATTGTTTGTTTTAAAACTCATAAATAAACTATTGCTTGCTAATGCTTTATATTTCTGAAATAGCATGATGCAGTTTAAATATATTGTTACATAGAAGGAGTTAAATAGAAGTTTCTTCTTAATTGGGTTTACTCTGTGCAAAAAGTAGAACATTTGTGTTAAAGGTGGTATCGCTATTTCTAAAAGTGAAATAAACATAAATTTCTTCATTTATAAATTTTAGTAATTGTATTGTTAAATAACATCCTCCAAAGTTCTTTTTCCTAAACAGGAATGTGTGTTATGTTGCGTGTGTGTTATGTATATGTCACAGTGTATGATATAAAACAAAAACTAAAATACATGACTAAATAACCAACATTCCTGTTTCATATTAATAGGCATAATTTTTAATAATCACTTCAGAATTAATGAAAAATGTGTGTTTTTATGATTTTTTCCTTGCTAAAATAATTTCTAGCAAATATATTGTGCTGCTCTTTTAGAAGCTATATTCATTTGATATGTTCAAATAACCTCACTGTAAAATAAATCCAAAGGCTTTAAGAAAATCTCCAAGAAGCAAAATAATACTTTTCATTTTTTAACTATTCATTAAATATTGTGTTTTGTCTATTTCACGTCTGTGACTTCAGGTCTCAGTTGAATCGTGTTAAATCTATTTCTTTCGGGTTCGGAACGGTTTCAGGTTGGATTTTGACTCGTCAAAGACGAGTATTTTTGTAAGCTGTTTTTTTTAAAGAATGCCCTCAGAATTTATTAAAATGAAATAAATTTATCTTTGAATATAAACAGGTATAAGTATTTTAAAAACACAAATTGCACAAATTGTGCTTATTAGTTGCTAAAATCAGTGTAAAAATTGTTTTAAACTCATAAAAGAGCTAAAATCCTACATGTTTCGGCTTCAAACTTAAAGCCATCATCGGGGAAGAGGAACAACATAAACGACTACTGATCTTTTAATTTTCGACACGAGAAGAATGAAATCAACAGTATGGAAAAATTTAAATGAAATAAGCGGGCACTCTTTGTTGCCAAAGAGCGAAAAACAAAACAATGAATTAACAAGGGGTTAAAAATGTATCCCATAATGTATCCCATTGTTTTGTTTTTCGCTCTTTGGCAACAAAGAGTGCCCGCTTATTTTATTTAAATTTTTCCATACTGTTGATTTCATTCTTCTCGTGTCGAAAATTAAAAGATCAGTAGTCGTTTATGTTGTTCCTCTTCCCCGATGATGGCTTTAAGTTTGAAGCCGAAACATGTAGGATTTTAGCTCTTTTATGAGTTTAAAACAATTTTTACACTGATTTTAGCAACTAATAAGCACAATTTGTGCAATTTGTGTTTTTAAAATACTAGTTAACAGTGTAGTGTCCAAATGGATTCAATTGAGGTATAAGTATGTTCAGTTTTCTACAGAAAATATAAAATTGATATGCGTCGGAACTGAGCCATGTTTCGGGTTGATATTAATTTTTTTTTGTTCAGGAATCTGATGTTGATAACAATATAGGGATGTCACAAAACACGAAAACAATCCTCTGAAGACGTATATTTAAATAAACATTAGTTGTTTTATTATAAAGAGCAAAGTGTGAGGGGGTTAGAATGACAGTGGATTAAGTCAATATTTAGGAATTTGAGAAATGATGTGTTTTGTGAAACTTGTCGTATTGCCATTGCATTAAGTGGTACAAATTTTTTTACCCACTAGCGGCACCCTAAGTGAACTATGACTTATTTGACTATCACACTGAACAGAAATTAATATACTTTCAGTGAAAATGTGATTATCTAGATTTTTCAAAATTTTGACTTACTCCACTGTCATTCTAACCGCCTCATATATCTCTCTTTATAAATGAAAACTGTCTTCTGCCACCCCAAAAATCGGGAAAAAATTTCTACTCACGATTAATGGCTAAAGAGATATTCGTATTATTAAATAGTTATAAGCATTTATCAGTCTGTCTTTGACTATAATGATAAATGAAAAGGGGATTTACTGAAATTCCTTCGGTAAAATGACCTCAATATACTGATTTTCAGACTATTGATATGATTCAGCGTAATATCCTTCCAAACGGTTTAATGAATTTGAAATGAAATTCTATGAACATATAAAATCCTTATATTTCTCTTATCAACTATTTGATGCAGGTAAACTTGATGTATGCAAAAATAAAGAAAACCGTATTTTGTTTAAAATATTTATAATTACCTGTATATCACAGACATTTATTATTTATTAATATTTGACACTTATTAATAATTTAAATCACGTTTCAATAGTTCTTAAAATATTTAAATTAGTATTAGCGAAAGGGAAATTATTAATGGCTCCTTATTCACAAATTTATTTTTAAATTATAGGTTAATGTAATTTAGAAAAATTTTAGTTTTGGATTTTACTGAATGTAAACAGTATAATATGACGATCTTAAGCTTTCAAGATTTTTCCTAAACTCAGTAAGTAGATTAAAACGATATAATCGTTATGATACGTCTTCTAGAAATTCTCGGAACATGCAAAATTTTGAATATTTACTAAAATTTACTCAACATAATAGTGCAATAAAGGTTGCTTAATCATTTTTGATCCCAGAGGGAAGGAGCTCGTATCAATTAGAGGATATGTCGTAGGCTAATTCAAAAATCCGAATTTTTAAAAGAGCGTAGACTGTTGGAGAATCATCTTTCTTTTTCCAATCGGCCTGATATATTTCACGCTTATTGCAAAGAGCATAAGCAACTTTAGGATAATTGGAAAATGAGATTTATTTCTCAACCAGCCTGATATTTTTCAGGTTATTTCAAATAGCCCATTAAAATGTAGGCTAATTGGAAATTGCCCGTTTATTTCTTAATAAGCTTGATTTTTTTTAGTCTCTTTGCAATGAGTTTATGCAGTTATAGGCTAATTAAAAAAGTCCTTCCGGCCTGTACCGGGAGAAAAAGGTAGCTTTCCTATATCTTCGTTTTAAAATTTTAGCTCATGTTACACGAAAACAGCAAGTTAAAATGCAAAGAAAACGTTTACAAAAGATTCGTTAATATTGAATTTGAATAAGAAATTCGCCAAATTATTGAGCAATAGCCAAATTGGCTTCATTTATGAAGACTTATTTTGGTCGCCAAATGTCGCCAATTTTGCCAATGTTGTCGCCAATTTCGCCAATTTTATCGCCAATGTCGCCAATTTTGTCGCTAAAGGATATGAATATATAGTTTTATGCGTATGATTGGAAAAATTATTACAACAATGAAAGAAAATGATTTGCGAGTAATCGCGTTAATGTGCTGTTTTGTTTCAAAATGTCAGCCACCCTAGAATTTCAAACTGCTCTATTTCAGCCATTTTTTAAGATAGAGGTAAACCAAAAAATGCTCTGGAATCCTTGTATCAAGGCCTAACACGTAATTAAAAAATAAATTTGAATTTTAAACTTTTTTGTATATTTATTTTAGTTTTAAATTTTTAAATAGCCGCCATCTTGAAACAAAATGGCGGACCAAGCTGGCCAACGAACTCAGTCGAGACATTGGTTAGCTTAATACACACAATTAGTTTCATCAAAATTGATTTATAAATACGAGCGTAATCGTATGACATAAGTCAGATATATTTTTGCAATAAGTTTATATATATATATAATATATATATATGGATATATCTATATATATAAATCAACATTTGAACGGAGGGTGGTTTTGGGGTCTGGGGGTCATGATCGGTGAAAATATATCGAAATTTTCCGGAACTGCTTTCCTCCGAACGGCTGCAATAGATAGCTTTATACTTTTTTGTATTGAAAGCTATCTAAAATGAAAACCTATTTGTCAAAACAATCTAGTTTCATCCAGGTCTCTTGCAATAAGTCCAATATAGTAAATGTTTATACATACTTTTAGTCAAAAATAAGAGCAGTAACTTAAAATGCTTATTGAAAATGTATAAGAAAACGTTTTTGTTGACAGATTTCATTAACGTGACTAAGTGTTTAAAGTTAGTGAATACTCCGTTTTTATTTTAGGGGAAAGTTTTTTCGCAAACACCCTGTGCAGACGTGTTCATAAAATCTGCACATGAGACAGAGTTTTCATGTTTTCCCGGCATTACACCTAGAAGATGGCATCTGAGTGTAAATAATTCTTAAACATATATAAGAAATAGTGTTGCATCAATGAAATATGCAGATGTGGCAGGTTTTTAATGTTTTATTAAAATTACGTAGATAATATAGGTTGCTAATAATTTTATTTATAAAAAAATATATAAGGAAATTTCTGCATTAAGGAAATCCGCAGATGAGGCAGATTTTTAAACATTTCTTTGTTTCACATAGTAAAAATTGGTGGCTCAGTGAAAATATTCATAAAATATAATATAAAAAATTGCTATATTAATAAAACACGCAGATGAGGCAAATATTTAGTGTTTTTTTAGCATTAAGAAGAGAACATGGATTCCTGAATGACAGAGTAAGTAAGGCCATTGTTCATAAATGAGACTTGATTTACCATATTTTTGTCGCATTTACGATATATTTGGCATTTTAATAAATAAATATATATTTCGTTAAACAGAAAATGATTGAATATGCTGTCTTTAGTTTAAAACTATGTTGTTTTATAGAAATTGAATCATCTATAATATAAACAATCATTTTACAATTGTCGCATTTAGGTATTTTTTGTCGAATTTATAGTTGTTAAAATCTAAATAAGGTCCAAAGTACGTCCATAGTACATAAATATGACAATACATTTTATGCATGACAGTGCATCTTAAAATATTCATTTAAATGCTATCAATTTTTGAAATACTTAATAAATAGTTGAAGTAGATAAAACTGAAAGTAGAAACACTTAATATTGAACTACTTAATATATTAATAATTTAATTTAATAATATCTTAAATTGTAACAAATAACTTTGAGATACAGAATATTGAATATATTATCATCTTTAATATAAAGCTACGCGTTGCTGACGACTGGCTTTTTAGCTAATCGTTGCCACAGATTAATCTCGGAAAATGAAAAATTTGAAGTTACTGAAAACTATTAATAGCTCGAAAAGTATTTGTCAGAAAATTGTTAGAAAAACTGCGTTAGAAATGTAAAATATGTATTTTTCTTGATATAAATTTCAAATCTAATGATTATATCTTTTTTCAAATGTTGAATTTAAAAACATTACCAAATTTCACAATGGAGTATCATAGCAAAACCTTCACGCGTAAAAAGATAATGATAACGGCAATGTGTCCTGACGTGTATACTGGCTATATCACGAGTCACAAATTATAGTAGCCTTATTATTCTGTTAAAATATAAAAGTGAATTATGTATATCGTATTATCGTTCTTTACAAAATCCTACTGTAAATGATCAACGAAAAGAGTTTGTCCTTAACAGCCCAAATTTGGTCTGACACATTAAAAATGTAATAAAGCAATGGCTTTCGTATCGTTTTCAGAAATGCAGAAGGAAATTCCAAGTGAAGGTCCATATGGTTTTAAGACACAATGTCAAATTCATGGTCAATATTTCGTTTGATTAAAGGTTCGTTAAGAGAAATTGACCAGCGTAGCGGGCATAGCTTGCTAGTAATTTAATTATGAATGTTTCAACATTCATACTTCGAACACTTTTAAATTTGACCAAGTATAAAACAAGAAGTAATTAATGAATAACTGACACAACATGCATTTTACCAAAGCAACATTTTTTACTATTTATTTTAATCAAATATTTTGATTGTCAGTTTATTTTCAACCCATTTTTCTGTTTGACTTCTGTGTAGACCTCAATATTTTCATTTTGTTTCTGGAAAGATTGGATTTAAACCAGCGTTTCCCAAACTTCTTTTAACCATATCCCATCTCAGCACCTCTAAAATTAAGATCCCCTCCTTATATGACATCAGATTATTATTATTTAAAAAGTGACTCTCACATTTTATACATTTTATCACTGATTATATTACTTCATTAAAAACAAGGGAAATATTTTTTAAATAATAAGATCTGTCAGTGAATGCCACAATTATACAAGAAGCATTTTTCAATTATCATCTTTATCAATTTTAAATAGCCAATTTTTCTTCCCCACAATTATACACTTCTCTGTTAAAGACTACAAGAGGGCCCGTGCGAGGATTTCGCACTGAAATCTAATATTTTTTAGGTACTTCTCTATTATACTGTCGACCACTTTTCATGACAAAAAACTATCGCCAAATTGTAAGATTAAACGCCAAAAATGCAGTCCCATTTACTTGATGTCAGAAGCATTATACGTGTTTGTTAAATCATCAAGTGGTTTTTAATTCGACATTTGCGTGTATTTTTCATTATGTTTTACTGGTTTATTAGTTATTTCATTAATTAAAATAACAATTGTGTCCTTAAATTCTTATATTTTATTTATTTATTTTGATATCCCTATGGCAAAGTTCTCCCATTTATTTGGCGATAGTTTTTTGTTATGAAAAGTGGTCGACGGGATAAAAGAGAGGTACCATTTTTTATCAATATGTAATAGTTATTAGATGCAGGTTTAAACTTCTAAAGAAAAAGCAAGGATAAAAATATCTGTAAACAACATTTAGTTGTTAGTCAATCCAGAATATCATCTAATTTATTCCATCAAAGTTAGAGTAAAAACTGATCCAAGATTGCTAAAGGCACGCGCGAGAAAAAAAAAAATAACAATCGTATTTTAACTGCATTAGAGAATGACGTCATCCGCTTCGGGAAAAACATGGGACATAGAAATATAAATCTAAACATTTCAATTTAAATTTCGCTCTTTAATCATAAATATAAAATAAACCCATGCGGTGTTTTTTATTATAATTGATGAGCATCATATAATGTGGTATTTTATTTTTTTGGCAACAATGTTTTGAGGAAAACCTTTCATTTCATTTAGGAAAACAATGCCGATTTAATTTTTAATTATCAGCAATTTTTAATCGAAAACATGTTTTAACGAAATGTTAAGTGTGCTATGTCAGAAGCGTTTTCAAAATCCTTTCATATGCTATCTCATTCGTCGTTCTGCGTTTCGTATTTTCAGAAAAAAGGGATGTTGACAGGAGAAATAATATATATGATTATTAGTATTATACACTGTTTTTAAAACTTTTAATTTATGTTATAATGTATACTTATCTAATGTGTATGATGTCTGAACCAGAGCCATAGGAATTCCGCATACTACCTTCTCTAATGCCTATTTGGAATATTAGTAATGCATAAGGTTGGGAGTACCTCGTTTAGTTATTTCGAATATTTCCAGATTAAAAACGTTCCATACTATCAGTTTTAGATATAGTGCCTTTAAAACAAATATCTAAGTTCAAGGTCAAAGAAAAACACTATTGTAGGATCATTTGGAAATTCCAAATTTATTAACTCAGCAAAGCTTAATTAAACATAATTTCTGCTTACATCATCTTTATATGATGTATGGAAATATTACACAAACTTACTTCAGTAAACATCGGTAAACCTCGTAAAAGTCACATTTAAAGGATTCATTTCGTCGCTAAAAAATCAATAACCAAAATGAGTAGAATATTTTAGAACTCTAATTTGAAAACTTTTTTATTATATAGCATTTTTTATATGATTGTTGCTTTAATATTTTAAGTTAAAGAAAATTGTCGCATTTATCGGTCGTCATATTTAGGTACAATGACCTGTATACGAAAAGTGCTTTATTAGCAGGATTTATGCTTCTGATTAGCCGAAATGATTTACAGATTATTTTATTTTTAAGTATTTAGCCCACTTAAAATAAAAATAAGCTCGCAATGAGCCTGAGTGTTTTGAAATTGCTCATTCAGTAGTATACACTATATTGCCAAAGGTGACCGGTCACTTGCGATTTTAGACGTTTTGTTAACAATCTAGAAAAATACATGAGGAATTAACCTGAAACTGCAGGTGTGTAAACAGTATAGTATAGGTTATATATTTCCGCGAAGATTTTTTTACGAAACCTCATAGGAAACTGTCAACAAATTGAAAAAGAACGAATATCTTTAGGATAACCCTGTAGAAACCAATGTAACAAAGGCGTTCAAACTCGAGATTATTAATAAGTGGGTTATTGTAATATACTGTGTTCATTTTTATGAGGATAGCATGTATACTCGTAATTATGGTTTTTATAAAAACAGTCCCAAATTTCACCTACTTTTTTGCTTATAATGTGTAGAGTTCTTAATATAAAAAAAAAGTTATTTTCAGAAAATATGACAAACAACATTGTACATAATACTCTGCAATCAGAATAAAAAAATAATAAAAATTGGATGAAAAATGAGCAGGTTTACTGAAAAATGTTTCACTGCGCATGCGCGAACGCAATCAAAATGTAATATGCATAATGTATTAGCTAAGTATATAGAGCAACTTTTGTGAAAGTCTCAAAATCATAGCTTGAAATTCTGAAAATTATGGGCGATAGAATAAGCTCGAAATCCGTTGTTCACAAAATGAAGCAAAAATATGAGGGGTTGTATCCAAATGTAGTAGTACGTGTAATATTGTGTACGCTATCTTGGCACTACTCAACAGATATTTGATACAACCCCTCATCTTTTTGCTTCTTTTTGGGAACAAAGGATTTCGAGCTTATTCTATCGACGATAATTTTCAGAATTTTCAAGCTATGATTTTGAGACTTTCACAAAAGTTGCTCTATATAAGTAGCTAATACATTATGCATATTATATTTTGATTGCATTCGCGCATGCGCAGTGAAACATGTTATTTTTTGTTTAATTCTGATTGAAGAGTATTATGTACAATGTTGTTTGTCATATTTTCTGAAAATAACTTTTTTTATATTAAGAACTCCGCAAATTATATGCAAAAAACTAGGCGAAATTTGGGACAGTTTTTATAAAAACCTTAATTTCTCTACGAGTATATATGCTATCCTCATAAAAATGAACACAATATATTACAATAAGCCACTTATTAATAATCTCGAGTTTGAACGCCTTTACTACATTAGTTTTTACAGAGTTATCCAAAGATATTCGTTCTTTTTCAATTTGTTGACAGTCCCCTATGGGGTTTCGTGAAAAAATTTTCGCGGAAATATATAACCTATACTATACTGTTTACATACCTGCAGTTTCAGGTTAATTCCTCATGTATTTTTCTAGATAGTTAACAAAACGTCTAAACTCGCAAGTGACCGGTCACCTTTGGCAATATAGTGTATTATTTCTACGGAACGTTGGGAAAAAATAATTTTTTGACTTGCCTGCATATTTTTTTCCCATGTTTACGGGTGGAGGGTAAATCCTCTTAGCTTAATGCTCCACATCCTCTTTGCAATAAATTTGAAAAGTATCAGGCAAATTGAGAAACAAATGATCATTTTTCAATTTTCCTAAAGCAGCTTAGGCTATTTACAAAAAGCCTGTGAAATATGTGGCCGATAGGAATAAGTGAGATTATTCTCCAATGTAAGGAGTTCTTTGCAAATATCCGGATTTCTCAATTAGCCTACGAGAGATACACTGCTAGCAAACGATGTCATGTTAAACGTGCAACACTTAAAATTTGCAGCAAACTCTCCAGTCATTCGACCATTTTTATAGAAAATGCTTACATAACGGTATTTTATCTGTATTTTGAACAGTGAGAACGCTTCAAAATATTGTCAATTAACCATTTTCTATAAAAACGGTTGAATGTTTGGACAGTTTGGTGTAGAATTTTAACACTGTATTGCACGAAATTTATAATTTACAGATATTTTTACTATTTAAAATTAATGATCGTACATAAGGTTTTGTTATAGAGGGGTACATTTTCTTATTATTTCATCTTACTGTTTTCAAAGATTTAGGGGAATTGCCTCTCCCCCCCCCCACTGCGTGCGCCCATTTTTCAGATGACATTCAACCACATTTATAATTTCCTCGTAATTAGCATTTTGTAAAGAAACTAGAAATAAGACTATCTAGTATTTATTTTATGACGTTTTCAGACGTCCAGTCTCAATTTTACGACTCATGAAAGAATGACTGACATTTTTATTACTTAAAATGTATTGTGATACGGATTTTGAGGCAACTTGGGTGGCATAACCACGTGACCAGATGGAGTCGTGTGCAGGACTTACGAAGCGTGTTCGCCGGCAGCAACGGGTGCGGTGCGGCGTGCGAATTGATAGAGAGTTTTTGTGCGTGTCAACACCCGGTGCGAGTCCCGTAGCCATTCAGCATAGTCCTTGGAACAGGACGGTTGTCCCCTTCCTTAGTTTTTGCATCCCTCGCTGACAGGTTAAGTGGTACTCATTATATCAGAGAATATATTGTTCGAGAATCGAAGTGATTCACTTTTTTCTAAGTCTATTAGTTCCTCTAAAAAGTGCAGATATTCGTTTATCTCTCAGTTTCAAAATTTACTACCCGGTATTGAAGTTATTTTTTAAACTTCATTTTTAAATATTTTTATTATGAATCTACTCTCTATTTATCATCTAATGGCAACCGACTAATTAATTCACTTTAATTGGGACGTCTAACCTCTTTTATGTGGTAATTAAATTCTGAACTTTTGCTGGAAAAATGCGAAATTGCGCATTATTGTATTGTTATTATCTGAAAGTTGGGGATGTTTATCCCCGTCTAATGAAATATTTATCAGCCAGCTACTAGCTAATAAGTCATTTATGCTTTCGTTACAATAACGACATTTCTCCAATACGTCTCTTGAAATGTGTTCTGATCTGATGCAATCCCAGATGATAATACAAGGTAGCCATTTATGTTTTATTGTGTGTACTGATTACATATGCTGTGTATCTGAATATTTAGGGAATGCATTGGCTTGGTGTGAGAATTGTCTCTCTAATATTTGATAATATGAGAGTAAGCTGTAGTCCTTAGCACATAAACAGTGTGCATTTAATTAAGATATTTTAGTTTAACTTAATTTGTATGCCGAAAACTGGACTTCCGAAGTGATATTATTTTCTATTAATGTTTTTGTTAATTTTAATAAATAATATTTTTCCTATGCATTTCTTAATGTTTTTCTTTTATGTAATTGTAAATGTTTGTAAATGCATTTCTGTTAATTGTTTACTCATTTTCTGTTGTATTTTAAATGACTAGCGTATATACTGATGCAACGAGTTGACACTCATTTTACATTTAGTCGATTATCGCAGGTTGACTAGTTCTATCTTTCTAAGTATTTTTTCTAAGTACTTTTTCCAGTCCTCTATGCCTCGGACGACTTCAATAATATCACAGCGCAACATTTGTACTTACTTATTATTTATGGGGTTCATTAAACAAAACTGTTTAATTGCTCTATTCTTTTCTTCCGGCCAGGACCGCGCATCTTCTTTGTTAATTGATGACCTGCTTAATTCATATCCAAAAAGTTAGGGACAAGGCTTACCCTTTTCCTTACCTGCCTCACGTCGGGAGTTAATTAATTAGGCGAAAACTATTTTAATTGATTTGCTTATAACTTCCCAGCACCCATGTTAAAATGAATGATAAAAATTAACCATACTAAATATCATTTGCAGTTACCTTATTATTACAAGAATGAAGAATTTTTCCAATTTCTTTTACCATAATTTAAAATATATCATGAAACAAAATCCTTAATAATATGTACACAGTAAAGGATAAATTTTGACTAAATTTATAATGTTAAAAATTTCACGGAATTTCAAATAAAATTTGACGTTAAAATATTAGTTATGTTAAAATCAAATTTACATGCATTATAACATATGGAAATTATTTTCAATTGAATCTTAATGTAATTAATTTAAATGGTTAAAATTTACAAAATGTATTGTCTTCTATGGTTAAGTTTATTATACAGGTAAAAGAAGCAATATCATTTTTGAGTACATTATATGGCGATTTTTAAATGCATCGTGAAATTTAAAAAAGGACTTATTAATAAAGTAAAAATTGAAAGACAATATATTGAGTATATTTGTGAAATGTTTAAAATAGAAATTCCATTGCAGATAAATAAATAAAAAAATAAAAAACTAGTCGGATGTGCAAATCCCAAAACTTTCTTCTATCTCATACAGGAATAGATAGCCTCCTTATTCCTTGGTTTTAAGATTTGAGCTAATATTACGGGAAAACACGAAGCTAAAATGTGTGGAACCCGATTACAGTATTGACATTCCCAGTTCTCGTCAATACTGAATTTGAATGAGAATATCACCAAATTAGTCCGCTATCGCCAAGTTGGCTTCATATATGGCAACCTATTTTTATCACCAAATTTGGCGATAAATCGCCAAGTGTTGCCAAGTTCGGCGAAAGTTTCACATTGGCGAATATACATATATAATGTTATGCATATAAGAGTTGGAACAATGGTTGCTGGTAATGAAATGAAATTTGCCGAAACCATGCTCACTAAAACTCATAAATTAAACCCGTTTATGGAGGAATCCTGCTGTCTTGTTTCAAAATGTCAGCCATCCTAAAATTTCAAACTGCGGTATCGCAGCCATTTTGTATTATGACAAAACAAAAAATGCTCCTGAATCCTTGGATCAAGGCCAAACATTTAACAGTAGAAAAGTTTAGGATTTCTAATTTTTTTGTACATCTTTTTGAATTTGATATCTTTAAGTGGCTACCCCTGCGAACCCTTCTGGTGAATATCCCCAAATTCATCTGGGATCTGCAGGCCATAATCAAAATATATACATAAAATTTTCTTCAATTCTATGCGTAACTTTGTACACTTTTCAATGAAACAATAATAAAAATGGCACAAAAATTTCTATCGTAGCGACCTATTCCGGTAGAATATCCCCAGATGTAAGACGGACATACTGGCCATATTCTCAAACCTATTAATCCAATTTGATTCAATTATATTCATAAATTTCATACGCTTTTAGATGTTACAATGAGGACAGACACATGAACAAACGGACAGACATACATTTTGTAAAAACATGTTTCTTAGAATCTCTTACCTCTAAATTATGGAAATCCGTCGAAAACCGGAAGTGGAAAAAAATTCGATTGCAGTACCTTCTTCTATTATAGATAGAAAAAAGCAAAAACAAGTATTTTTAACGAAATATGTGTTTAAATTGTTGGTGGTATATTTTAATATTAACATATAAAGATATGTAGAAAGTAAAGACTAATCTTATTTTGTCTTAACAGTTATCCAGAAAATATTTCATACATAACAGTGGACTGTTAATGAATTTTTTTCTTATGACACTTTCTGTTACGTTAGATTCATACTTAAAAACGAAAATGAAAAATGATGGATTCACCCATTTGATACACTTGGCACAATTTCATGCCAACATATACTTTTGGGATTTGATTTGGTATTTTAAAAATGTGATATTTTCCATATTTAATGACAGACATTTTCATAAATAAGGCAAATATTACTAACTGAACACAAAAATTAAAAACATAATCAACAGTTATATCTTTACGAATCCTGTTTAATACAGTTATGTCAGATACATATAATGGAATAATAAAATGATTTTATTTTACTTTTTATTTCTAATTATCCATTGCGGTACGTAGTTTTTGTTTTCTGCATAAAGTCTAATCAGTAGATTTGGTGATGTGCCATGAAACTTTCACTGTATTTGACTGCGCTTTTCCTCACTGGTGCCTTTTCCAGACCGCAAATAATAAACAACAATATTTTAACAATAAATGCGAAATATGTGCTCTGACATAAATAATAGCTGACAGAGTAGAAAGATGTATATATATTTCAACAATAAATGTCAAATATGATCTCAGGCATAAATAACAGATGGCAAAGAAAAAAAAATTCAACCATAATTGTCAAGTATATTTACAAAGATAAATAATAGATTATAATGTAAAGGGTAGTAAAGAGTAGCCAGTAGTGTTTGAAATATAAAGAATTTGAAAAAAACATTTTGTTGTTAAAAATGGTTAAAAAACACTTGTTTATAACAAATAATAATAACACGTGTGGGGTTAAATGAAATAGAAATAGAAGCCAACACACGTCTTTTGAATCATTTTAGTAACATTTGATTTCATCGAAAAATAAAATGAAATATGAATTTTATACCTTTCACGTTAAATTTTTCTAAAATTTTATTCATTAAATATTTATATCACAGTTATTAAAATAAAATATTAAATTGTAATTGCAATGTATTTCTATATGCATACAATAAAATCAAGTTATATATATTAGCCTTTATTTTGCATTTTCTTTATAAACTAGTTGATACCTCCGGCGTTGCTCGGAAATCAGCAACTTTCTTTTGCGGTTTTGATGTATGTAGACATTTTTAGCGCGCATTTTGTTCTAAACAAATCTATTTCCGAACGAAACTCCGGCACTCGTCCCCGCTGTCTACGGCATTTTATAGAAGGTGTTTTACGCACGCGCTGCAATATAGTTTAGTTTCCATTTTCACCGCTAGGGGGCACGACATCAAGTTACAGTTTTAACTATATCTTAATTACTCCATGTTACGTTAAATGAACCAATTCCCGTTGAAGAAGATTCTAAAAATTTTTTAGAACACTTTGGTCGAAATATGAAAATGCCTTAGGTCGACCACTTAAAACGCCCTATCTCCCACACCCCCACAACTACCGACATGCAACCACCATAGTGCACGATGGGGCCTTCTAGGCTATTATCATACACCGTATGTACAGTGTGAAAAAAATTAAGTGCACGTAGAAAGTTGCTTTTGGCATTACTGAATCCTTTTTAAAATTATATTGAAACACAAATGTTTGTGAGCATGTTTATTTATTTTTGTTAATAAAACATCGGGATCAGTCACTATTAGTCATAAGCAATGTACATATGAGAGTTTCTATCGTTATACAATTCTGAGCATTTGAAACATATATCTCTAGTAATTTTTTTAAACCTTATCTGTTGTTTCTTACTTTGGAGGAGCTGGAAGGATTTTGTTAAGCAGAGGCAAACTGTGGTCATATTGCTACAGTAGGGAAACCTTCGTGAGTTTAAAAGGGAAAGTCACCCGAAATATCGTCCCCGTACAAGGAAAAAAATACAAACCTTTTACAATCACACAGCCCAGAATGCGATGGTTTCGAACCTGTGAACAACAGCTTTCGGTCGTCATTTTGTGACCACCATGGTAATCACCGAGCAGAATGAGTCACTCCTTATCATAGAAAATAAATAAAATACTAACTCAGTTTCCAATGTTTTTGGTGTTTATAAAATAAAATAATAATCTAAATGGATTTAAAATATTGAAAAAGTATCTTGTTTTAACGGCCCTAAATCACGTGTTTACTTATTATGGGGTGATTCAGCAGCAAAAATGACGATCGTCTACGTTTGCGAAATTTAAGGCGAGGGTGCCTGTAAATTTATGAAGACTATGATTTGAAAGTGTTAGATCAAGGCAAAAATTTAGATAACCGTTTGTAGAAAAAAAACAAGTTGGAAATTGTACGTCAAACGTGACAAACGAGGTGTGTTCGAACTATATCTAGTTATATAAATATTCAGATCTTGATGATTTTTAATTCTATGAAATGAATTATATCGTCTGCAGATTAATTTCTGAAATAAAATAAGCATCTCGGTCGCTTGATCATTAAACCTCAGAAGCTCCTATAACAAAAAAGAACCATTTTTTTAAAGTTCTTCTAAAGTTTTGATTCGATGTTCATAAAATTTGAAATATCTCGACAAAATTCTGCAAAGATAAATCACCTTAAATGTCAAACCATTTGGTTAGGTAATTTTTGCGCTGTTATATGCGGACAGACGGATCAGACGACGACTATAGGTGCTACGTATTTATATAATTGCCAACGCACCTAAAAAGGAGTGACTAATTATTATTTAACAATCATAGTTTATTCCAATGTCAATGCATATTTTACAGTTTTAATGGAATTGTTTATTAATTTTAATTTGCAAAACAAATGTAGCGAAAAACGTAGCTAGTGCTTTCTAAATAAATACTAAGTAACTACCATTATTTAAATGATACAAAATGCCTAGATTTATCTCAATAACTATTCAAATAATTTATACAGAAATAGCTCATTAAATGCCTAAAATGCGCAGCGGTAATTGTGTCACGTTCTAGTTGGAATGCATAATACAAACTTTCAAGAGGAATTAATGCTTTCTCATTTGAACAATCAGAACACATCCCTGTATGCTAATCAGAATAGATGGCAGCTTATGTGCGATAAGAAGGTAAATATGATAAGTAAATATCTATAACGATTGGTGATTTTCAGTTAAAAGCTATCTATTCATAATAAATTAAGAAATATTTTTGCATTAGATTGGATAATATATAATTTAAGAGATTTGTACTCATAATAATCTTTCAAATTTTGATATTCTTGAAATAAATGTATATCATTCAGAAATTTTAATCGATTTTTAATTCCAACATTTCTATAACCGTTTCCTTTAAACTTTTCAAAAATTTTAATTAAATGCATAAACAATATTTAAAATAAAATGATTAATTCTTTTGCATTATGTGAATAACAATTTTTGTTGCATCAAACTTAATATCAAACTTAAATAGCATTTGCATAATAATTAACCTTTTGGCTACGAGTTCTAAGATATGCATCCCAATGCATTATTTTTTTATCTATTCGCATTACTTTTTGAAAAATAATCTCTGTTTCTCTTTTAAAAAAAAATAATAAAAATAAAGTGTGATGTAAGTTGTGTTACCATTAAATATAAAAACATTTTCCCTGCCTACACCTCATAGAGGGACAAAATCCCGAAAAGCTGGTCAACAGTCGAAAAATAATGTTACTATTTCGGGAATTTTGATTATATAGTTGGCTAGAATAATGTTTGGAGTGTCAGAATTTGTATTTCGAAAAACGTTTTCGCGTTTCCCTGACAACAGGCATCATTTCAAAAGTGACACTTGGAGAGTATCATCTGAGGTGAACAAAAAGAGCAAGACAGCGGTTCCTCTAAACACGTGCTACACTTTTTTTCATTTCATCCAATTTTAATTCTGTAAAATGGATTCACACACGATGATGGTGTGTAAATTATTAGCATGTATTAGAAAAATTATATGAAGCGCATAAAACTTAATAATGTCATGATTATTTTTGATAAAAATATTTTTCTTAAATATTATTTTTTTGTTTTCAAACATCAGAAAGTTTATTAGCTTCACAGTGTTCCGGGACGAAATTTAATGAGATAATGTCCTGAACTTATTACCTAATGAATAATGAAAAAACAGCGGCCGAAAACTTCCATTTTACATTTCGGGCAGGTTTTTGCAACAACAAGTAGAAATATCACTTTTTTAGTCGTTTCAAAAATTCAAAACTTGTAAAAGGGTAGTGCATGTTTTAGAAGATATTTTTACTGTGTACGTTGCTGAGGTCTTCTGCCAAAGCCGAATGGCAGCAGTTCTGTGTGCAAAGTTATTTTTCCGAAAATGGCAGCGTTTTTGTTTTATTGACGTGTATTATTATATTTAAAAAAAGAGTTTTGTAACAAAAAAGGGTTTAATTAAAGTGGGATACAGGTCTCTTTTTTTTTGTCGGGCTCAGGCTCAAAGTAAAAATTTTATTTATTCACAAATTGAAAAAAAAAAAAAAAAAAACCTTGCTATTTGAAAAACATGGTTGCAGTCTAAGTTTCTTAAAATATTTTACAAACTTTTGAAAATCAGTTTGAAACGGAAATGAGTTGGTATTGATAAAAATAAACAGAAAAATATTCTGTGTGATTCTGAAACCTTTGCATGGTCGATATTATTAATTTAAAGAAGCCGTGGGCTATCCCTTCTCTAGCCTCGCTTTCCATTTGACATTCTTTTCCAGAATTATCAGAAAAAGTGCTCATGTCTTTCTGCCACAGATGACAATGATATTTTAAAAGAATAAGAATTGTGAGTTTTGTCAGATTTCTGCCTGTGGTTGGGTATAATTAAAAAAGTTGCCAATTTAAACAGATTTTCAGGGACATGAAAATCACGAAATGTTGTCATGAGTTAATGTTTATGATTAATACTATATCTACATAAGAAGAGATTTTTAAATGAGATAATTAGTCTTGAAGCAATTAAAAAATGTTATTAACAATTTTCTACTGCATGCTTTTGGTATCTAAAGTAATTCGCCATTTTTTTTTAAATTTTAACTTTTGAATCGTAATTAGCATCTCTCAAAGCACATGCATACGAAATTTCATACAAATTGAATAACTTTCCAAACATTTAAATGTTTAGTCCGCCATATTGGATATCTCATTTTTTTTTTGCTTTGAATTTTAACTACGGAATCGTAATCAGTATCCTAAAAAACACCTGTGTACGAAGTTTCATGCAATTTGAATAACATTTTCATACTTTGGCCAGCTTTTCGGGATTTTGCCCCACTCTGCACCGGGACGTAAAGGTCGCATTTCCATTTCTTAATTTCAGGTATTAGCTAATTTTACTCCAAAACACGAAATTAAACCTCCAGGAACCCAATAATAGAAGATTCATTCCTAGTTTTTGTCAATACTGAACTTGAATGGGAATTTTTTAAGATTCATTTTGTGTTTTTAGTATTTCAGTTAGTTTAATTTAGAATTTTGTTATATTTTAATTTCGTTGGCGATGCGGCCATTGTTATATATATATATATATATATATATATATATATATATATATATATATATATATATATATATATATATATATGATTGTTGCTGTTGGCCTTTTTCGGCGGCTGGGTTTTGTTGAATAGTGGTTGGGATTTTACCGACTGGACATAAGTCCATATACCCACCGGCTGACGTCCTGGCAGGGTATTTCTAGTTATTCATTGTATGGCCTAGGACTCCCTCTTTTGGGTTCCTGATACGAAGCCGCCGGAGAACCCCAACGTCTCACCAGGTGTTTTTGTGATGGTGTCCTCTAAGCTTGGGGTCCACGCATATCACAGCGACCTTTGTCGTCAAACTCTTGGGTTCAAAGGGAGTGATGTGCAGGTGGCTGCGCTCCCACCGGTCGCAACGCATACAGGAGACCCCTCCTGGTCTTGCGCGTTTAAAGTGTCCCTTAGGACTTGGGTGCGACGGTTGACGTGCTTGACGGGCGCCACTCAAAGCCTGGCGGTGCAGCTCAGTTTTTTTATACCTTACAGTTAAAATCCTGAAACCTTTACGTGTTTGTTACATTATTGAATCGTATGTTTCTAAATTTTCTATTAATCGAAGGTGAAATTTCCCCCCCCCCCAAAATGCATTAAAAAAAATTAATAACAATCTATAAAGTTAAGTTAAATAAAGCAAACAGCGTGTTTCTACGATGAGTACATGAGCATATATAATAATTTTTGCGTTCAACTATCAGTGTTGCCCCGGCCGTAACTAAAACTTTAAGTCCATTTATCTCTGAATGCATTTTTTCATAATTCGTCTTGTGTAAACGTACATATCTGAATTTTTTTGCAAGATATGTGAAAGAAATTGTGTATAGAAATTTTATGTCATATCTTTAATAATTTGACATCAGGATTTTTATATAAATTGCTGCTGATTCTTTTTAGTGCATGCGAAAACTGTGTGAGATAGAAGAAAGTTTTGGGCTTGGCGTTTCCGACTAGTTTTCTTTAATGAATTCCATAGCAAATGTATTTCATAGACTTTAAATGAATCTTTGAAATAATCCCGATTACGAAAGATTAAGCATAAAGTATGAGAGAAATAAAAGGTCACATATACTTTCGTAGGCTAATGTGCAACATAGGTGTGCGTCAAATATGAACGATGTTTGTAACATTACTGTTTAAATTGAATGTGGATGAAATTAAAAGGCTATCACAAGAGCCACTTTACAGCGTCAAATTACGATTACTCTTTAGTCAATTGGCAAAGACACGATGAAGAATGATTATCCCAATAGGTTTATAAGTCTCTAAATATGACTATTTTTGGGTGATTTTAGTATGCTATTGTTATCGAGTAGATTAGGATGTATTTTGATAAGATCTTGCATCTAAATACAGGGTTGTTCATAAGTAAATATACAACTTCCAGATTCTGTAAAACAGGTACAGTTTAAGGCACTTTCCCCAAATGTAAGCCGTAAGGTAGGTGTACTCATAAGGTTATAGGAAGTGACATAGACGATAGCTAGCGTGTCAGATGGATATCAGTAGAAATTGCTGCGTCTGCAGTGGAGAGGGCAATTTGTGTTCTTGAATTGAACAAAATGAAATCTGTCACGATTGTGCAATGGCATTTTCGAACGCGATTTGGAAAATAACTTCTAACCAAAAAATCCACTTATGATTGGTTTAAAAATTTTGAAATTGCGGGCTGTTTTCCCAAAGTGGACAGAAATGGATTACCGGTTTGATGTGTGTCATGTGACCAAGGGTGCACACATAGATTTTTTAAAACAGTCATAAATTGATTTTCTGCTTAGAGGTTCTGTTACAAATCGCGTTCGAAAATGTCGTTGCACAATGGTGACAGATTCCGTTTTGCTCAATTCAATAACAGAAAATGTCTTCTCCACTGCAGACGCATCCATTTCTACTGATATTCCCGTGACACGTTTGTTATGGTATATGTCACTTCGCACAGCAGAGGGAAAAAAAGCTTTATGAGTACACCTACCGTGCAGCTTGCATTTGGGAAACGTGCATTAAAATGTTCCTGTTTTACAGCATCTGAATGTTGTATACTTACTTATGAATCACCCGTTATTATAGAATGACCATCAAAACTGATGTTCCCAAACAAAAATTGTTAAAATATTAGACTTCTGAATTAGGTATAACTTAGATATAATAGATTCAGTCCAGAAGTTTCTTTCGAACGTGGTATTTTCTGCGACTTATCCATCAGATGCAAATCTTTCGTGATCGCCAGGTACGTAAATTTTGATACTTCGATATTAGGATAACATGAAATCCTTTTCTAAAATGTAGCTTATTCTAATAAAATCACAGTGTAAAACAAAATCCAAGAATACAGCATAATCATTCACACAATCAATAGGAAATTACAAATGTGAATTAATCAGACTATGAAGGCTTCAGGTGAATAGAACCTCCCTAATGAAATATAAGTTTTAATCTAAAAAACTTACAAGAATAAGGAGTTCATCAGAATTTCAGAATATTTATTGCATAACACCGAGTTTAATTCAACACTTCTAATTTCAGAAACTTTTCACGTATTTTATATGCTCATAAATATTTATTTAATTTAAAAATATTAAATTGCTGTTTGTAGCATGTTGAATATTATGCAAAGTGTAATAAAAAACAACGACTTGCATAGATGACGTTGATGCTCCTGATTTGCAGATATACTAGCTTAAGATCTCCATATGGGAATTTTAGCATCCATAATTTAGTGTTTAAATCAGTTATTAAAATGTGCCACTTTATTTGCAGCGTATAATGAAATTTTAAAATCGTCAGAATTTCTATTAAAAACGTTATGAAATGAAAAGAAATCTATACTAATATTATAAAGGAGTAAAGATTGTTTGTTTGTTTGTAGGGGGTAATCTCTGGAACTACCGAACCGATTTCAAAAGTGATGGTGGCAAATTGATGGTGACAACCCCTGCTCCAACATAGGCTATATTTTATGTCGGTGCCACTACCCCAGGGGGATCCAGAAGCGAAAAACGTTCTAAAATTGCGATCTTTTCCATACTGAAGCAGCAAGAAATTTGAAATTTGGCGTTGTAGTTACTTATAAGATGTAAATGCTCTCTAAAAACAAAATAAAACAAAATTCGAGATTTAAAAGGGTGAAATGAGCGAAAACCGTTCTAAAAACATTCAAAATTACAATTTCTATGGAATTTTTAGAACAACCGAACCGATTTGAAATTTGGCGTTGTAGTTACTTACAAGATGTAAATGCTTTCTAAGAACAAAATAAAAAAAAATTCGAAATTTAAAAGGGTGAAATGAGCGAAAAGCGTTCTAAAAACATTCTAAATTACAATTTCTATGGAATCTCTAGAACTACCGAACCGATTTGAAATTTGGCGTTGTAGTTACTTATAAGATGTAAATGCTCTCTAGGAACACAATAAAAAAAAATCAAAATTTAAAAGGGTGAAATGAACGAAAAGCGTTCAAAAACATTCTAAAATACAATTTCTATGGAATCTCTAGAACTACCGAACCGATTTGAAATTTTGCGTTGTAGTTACTTATAAGATGTAAATGCTCTCTAAGAACAAAATAAAAACAATTCGAAATTTAAAAGGGTGAAATGAGCGAAAAGCGTTCTAAAAACATTCTAAATTACAATTTCTATGGAATCTCTAGAACTACCGAACCGATTTCAAAAGTGATGGTGGCAAATTGATGGTGACAACCCCTGCTCCAACATAAGCTATATTTTATGTCTGTGTCACTAACCCCAGGGGTGTGCAGGAGCGAAAAACGTTCTAAAATTGAGATCTTTTTTATACTGAAGGAGCTAGAAATTTGAAATTTGGCGTTGTAGCTACTTATAACATGTAAATGCTCTCTAAGAACAAAATAAAAAAAATTCGAAATTTAAAAGGGTGAAATGAGCGAATAGCGTTCTAAAAATATTCTAAATTACAATTTCTATAGAATCTCTTTAACTACCGAACCGATTTCAAAAGTGATAGTGGCAAATGGATGGTGACAACCCCTGCTCCAACATAGGATATATTTTTTGTGGGTGCCACTATCCCTAGGGGGGTGCAGGAGCGAAAAACGTTCTAAATTTGCAATTTTGTTTATACTGAAGGAGCTAGAAATTTGAAATTTGGCATTGTAGTTACTTATAAGATGTAAATGCTCTCTAAGAATAAAATTTAAAATAAATCGAAATTTAAATGGGTGAAATGAGTGAAAAGCGGTCTAAAACCATTCTAAATTACAATTTCTATGAACTCTCTAGAACTACCGAACCGATTTCAAAAGTGATGGTGGCAAATTGATGGTGACAACCCCTGCTGCAACATAGGCTATATTTTATGTCGGTGTCACTAACCCCAGGGGGGGTGCAGGAGCGAAAAACGTTCTAAAATTGCGATTTTGTTTACACTGAAGGAGCTAGAAATATGAAATTTGGCATTGTAGTTACTTATAACATGTAAATGCTCTCTAAAAACAAAATAAAAAAAAATCGAAATTTAAAAGGGTTAAATGAGCGAAAAGCGTTCTAAAAACATTCTAAATTACAATTTCTATGGAATGTCTAGAACTACCGAACCGATTTGAAATTTGGCGTTGTAGTTACTTATAAGATGTAAATGCTCTCTAAGAACAAAATAAAAAAAAATCGAAATTTAAAAGGGTGAAATGAGCGAAAAGCGTTCTAAAAACATTCTAAATTACAATGTCTATGGAATCTCTAGAACTACCGAACCGATTTCAAAAGTGATGGTGGCAAATTGATGGTGACAACCCCTGCTCCAACATAAGCTATATTTTATCTCGGTGTCACTAACCCCAGAGGGGTGCAGGAGCGAAAAACGTTCTAAAATTCAGATCTTTTTTATAATGAAGGAGCTAGAAATTTGAAATTTGGCGTTGTAGCTACTTATAACATGTAAATGCTCTCTAAGAAAAAAATAAAAAAAATTCGAAATTTAAAAGGGTGAAATGAGCAAATAGCGTTCTAAAAATATTCTAAATTACAATTTCTATGGAATCTCTTTAACTACCGAACCGATTTCAAAAGTGATGGTGGCAAATGGATGGTGACAACCCCTGCTCCAACATAGGATAGATTTTTTGTGTGTGCCACTATCCCCAGGGGGGTGCAGGAGCGAAAAACTTTCTAAATTTGCAATTTTGTTTATACTGAAGGAGCTAGAAATTTGAAATTTGGCATTGTAGTTACTTATAAGATGTAAATGCTCTCTAAGAATAAAATTTTAAAAAAATCGGAATTTAAATGGGTGAAATGAGTGAAAAGCGGTCTAAAACCATTCTAAATTACAATTTCTATGAACTCTCTAGAACTACCGAACCGATTTCAAAAGTAATGGTGGCAAATTGATGGTGACAACCCCTGCTTCAACATAGGCTATATTTTATGTCGGTGTCACTAACCCCAGGGGAGGGGGGCAGGAGCGAAAAACGTTCTAAAAACATTCTAAATTACAATTTCTATGGAATCTCTAGAACTACCGAACCGATTTCAAAAGTGATGGTGGCAAATTGGTGGTGACAATCCCTGCTCCAATAGCCTCTTTAATAAAAAACTATGCGTTCCTGACTACTGGGTTTTTCGCTAATTGTTTCCGCAGATTAATGTCGGAAAATGAAACATTTGAAGTTACTGAAAAAAAATAGTAGCTCGAAAAATATTTGTCAGAAAATTGTTAGGCAAACTACGTTTGAAAGGTAAAAAATTGTATTTTTCTTGATATAAATTTCAAATCTAATGATTATGCCATTTTTCATATATTGAATTTGAAAAATTACCAAATTTCACAATGGAGTACCATAGCGAAACCTTCATGCGTAAACAGATAATGATAAGGGCGACGTGTCTTGGCGTGTATATTGGCTATAGCACGAGTCACAAATTATAGTAGCCTTATTATTCTGTTAAAATATAAAAGTGAATTATGAAATGTCAATATTTTGTTGGATTAAAAGTTCGTTATAAGAAATTGACCAGCGTAGCGGGCGTAGCTTGCTAGTGTTCTATATTTTCCGAACAAATCAGGCAAATTTAACTGAAAACTGTACAGCTAATTCAGGATACATCACTATCATACCTATTTAATTACATGCTAATCTTTCTTGCAATGCTTTCTTTTGCGGTTATCGCGGAAAAGCCAGGCAGAGAGACTAACTAGGAAACAGGAAGGAAAAATTTTTGGGGTCTCAATCGTAAGCCTCAACTGGTATTTTGGCAATTATTATGAAAAACGTAAATAAATTATTTTTTTTTACAACTTTATATATCTATTGGAAAAATAATTAATGAGACATTTTTATTGCAATCGTCAAAAAAAAAAAAGAATTAATAATAAATATATGAATGTTAAATATTTTTGTTTAAATTTAATTTTTTTTTAATTATAGGTAAACTAAAAGAAATCATTAATGAATTTTCACAGACGTAGACACAGCAGAAAAGGAACATGTAAGGTTCTTAAAGAACAAGGGAAGAAGATTTATGATAAAATTAAAACTTCTATGAGGAACCTTCAGAAACTCCCAAGATTTTCAAAAAAGCGGAAATTTGCAGAATAAATGTGAGACAATACTGGCCTGAAATATGTGGAAATATATAATTCATCTAAAAAAAAATTACATTCGTTAAAAAATCTGCTATATTGTAACCGAAAAACAACAGAGTGCATGAACAAAAATCGATACATAGAAGGTACCATTTAATCTTCATATAGATAATTGCTAGATCATCTAATGTCAGAACATTAAAGGCATTTTTAGTGGCAGTTACACAGATACAAAGAAAAATATTACTAGATAACTTGTTCTTCATAATTCAATGGCAACAGCTAATACAAATACGCATACTAAGTTCTCCAAAAATGAAAACAGGATTTTTAAACAAATTATTCCTTAAACATTGAGAAAATGTCATTATATTATTGGGCCATCTTTAACAAATTATTTAAGAATAACCGTTTTTTTAATTTAAATTATACTGTTGCTTAAACCACATATCAAAAGTTAACTTTTACTATATATATATATATATATATATATATATATATATATATATATATATATTCTGTATAGCTCGTGTAAAATTGGTTTTACACGAGCTAATTATAAGGTGTGTAGCACGAGCTAATTATACGGTACTTTATATGGTGTGTGGTTTTACACACCATATAAAGTATAATATATACCTATATATACATATATGACAATAATAGATAGAAGAAAGAAATTCCAATTTTTCCAGATATTAATTTTATTTCTTCTTTAAACGAAGCTTTTATTATGTAATAATGACTTTCTCTTTTACTTTTAATTTTTGAGTATTTTTCTCTTATGAAAATAATTGGACGTCTTATAAGATTATTAAACAGCTTAAGTGTTCCTGCGACGATATTTAAAATTACCAATATCACACAAATGTTAAAGTATTAAAATCTAAATATTTTCATTCTAATGCTCAAAAATAAATATTTTGTGCCGTAAATCATTAAGCTCAGGTGATTAATAAATAGTAATCCAGTTAATAATATTATACAAAGTACATTTTTATGAAGAAATTCATGATACATTGTTAATTAACTTATTTTTCATTAACAAAAAAGTACCTTCATATTTGCAAGGATTTTGAGAATAATATTAGCTTTTTTTAGAAGGTATGTTTAAGAGAATTGTCAGTTTCATAGTTTTTTATTTTATGTATGAGTTAATTAAGAACATTCTTTATTGCTTTTTTATATAAAATATTACAATTAATCCTTCTTGTTTAGTTATAAAACAAAATCTGTATAAGAATAAAACCGTAAAAAGGCATTATAAAAGTGACATTAATATATCATTAATAATTAAGTCCAATTATTTTGAAAGAAAAGAAATATGTTTTTCATGAGCATGCCTTTTATAAATTTTTTAAATGCTATTTTTCTTAACCCGACATCATTCCTTGATTCGTACCCTCTTTTTCTTATAAGGAAAATATTTTATATTTTGTTTTATTACGTTCATTTTGTAGAGCAGGTTTTATTTTAAAATTGATTTTCTTTCCTTGGGTTATGTTATTTATGTTATTTAAACTATAATTAAAATATTTTCGTTTTTGTAAAACAAATCAAGTGCAATAAATTTAGTATGTTACTAAGTGAAATATTAAGTGAAATTTATACGCTCTAAACATTAATATTATGTTTAAAAAATCTAAGTTTTAAATTTTCGTGGAAAAATATCTACAGAACTGGGAATAACGAACAAAAGCTGTATTTGATGTATTATTATTATTATTATTATTATTATTATTATTATTATTATTATTATTTTATTGCTATTATATGTATCGTACTAAAATAGTAATAGTTGTACGAAGACATAAAAGTAGTATTAAAAGTGTTCTTGTGTTATATTTTGTATAATATGTTATAGTATGTTATTTATAACATAATAAATATTTATTAACTGTTCTATTAAATCATATCTCGTGCATTTATTACATTACTGCTAACAGGAATTTCAGGTGAAATTATGTTCACGAAAATTGATACCGTGCTTAAAATATCCGAAATTCAAAATTAACGGTGATTATTATGAAACTTTAACTTTTAACTAATTTTACCTACAATATTTTAGCCTTTTCGATATCTTAGCGTGCTGCGAGGAAATGTACGATATCTTCATTTAAAATAATCTAAATGAAGACCTAAAAATATATAAGATAATATAAGTTTACACATTTTCACTACAACTAAAAAACAAAGAAAGTTTCCATAATTATATGTGGCACTTTTTTAAAATTCATAAGTATAGTGGAAACTGTTGTTGAGTGAGCGTAAAAAATACTCATTATACGTGTACTTCTTTAGAACCAGTTCTCTTACAATATGTTGAGATTTCCATTAATTAAATATATATATATATTAATCCGATTGACTGATCTTAATCGATTTGACTGAACTCGTATTATCCGGGTTCTACTGTAAAGTGAATTTCCCTAAATAAAGTGAAAACGCCCTTTGACCGTTTCAAAATGTCGAAATTTTTGTTTTTGTTTTGTAGCTGAAAGGGCATTTTATGCACACGAAAATCATATTTTATTAGTTAGAAATTGATAACAAACAATATTAATGATCATTTTAGTGCTATAAAAGTACGAACGTGCTGCAGCGACTGAAGAGTAATGAATATGCGTGCGTTAAATGCGAATCAAAAATGCATTTTTTTTAAATTAAATTTTTCAAAATCGGCGAATATTCTATCCTCGCTTTTCAATTAATCAACTTCTATTATTTTTTTTTAATTATTTGTCACAAAATTTTCTAGCAAAATACATAGGACGTTTTTATTTTAAATATTAGTATCACGCACTTCTCTATAAATTTAGTTAACGAAATTTCTAGTTCTAAACATATATTTTACTTTCTATCCATATCATTTCATTAAAAATGCATATATGTAAAAATGACTAAGTATTCAACTAGCTATTGAACTAAGAAAACTACAGCATTTGTAGCATTGTTCTAAGTCAAGTACAGGATCAGCTTACTTGTCCACCGCTTGACCCTTAATTCTGAAACGTTTCCGCCCACCAGTTGACAATCAGCCATTTTTTCATATATAAACTCAATAAAATAATGTTTTCTACTTCATCATATTCATAATAAATTAGTGAATAAGAATGAAAAATGAATTCAAAGAAAAATGAATTCAATTTAAGAATGTCAAATGAATTTTTTTTTTTTGAAAAATTCGCAATTCTTTAAAATAATTCTCGAAAAGGCATAGGGCGTCAAATTAGTGTTATCCGTTAAGCAAACAGGGCCACGAAGTGATATACTGGGAATAGATAAATTGTTCAAGTAATCTGCATCATGTTGTGGAGCACGCAGCTCGTGTATTCTTTCTACCAAATCTCCATTTAAGTGCGAAAACCTTGAGTGAACAATGAAATGAAATTCACCAGTAACTTGATTGATTTTCTCCCCCAATAAGTTTATTGAGATTAATATTGAATATCATTTGAACGAGGTGGTTAACGATGACGTTAACCGGCAGTTTAAATAAATATTGAAAACAATTGGCATTCCTTTTTACTTTCCATCATGGAAATAGCTTGTTCTTAACAGAACTAAAAGCAAACTAAAGTAATTGTAAAGAGAATAAATGGGCTTCGTGATCGACTATAAAAAGGAATAAAATTATCATATTAAAAGTAAGTAAGAAATCTTTAATTAGATTTTTTGCCATTAGTTCCACCATTTCTTTCACTAGCATTATCTTAATGTAAACTCTTTATTTTTTTCACTTAACAAAATAATTTAGAATTTGTTTCTTATTTTTTGTTATAATTCTTTACACCCGGTTTGATAGGACTTGAATAGTAATCGATGAATGTACAAAAAAACAATATATTAAATAAATAAATCAACATATTTAGGAAGAATAATGAAAATATTTGCGTAAACATTCTTCAATTATCAAATATGTCCTACTTTGACGGTTGAAATATTTCAGATAATGGATCCTTCGACAGTTAAAAGTAAAATACAAAATACAAAATAAAATAACTGTTTACAACTTTGCATATCTTGGAAAACAAAAACTTTAAAACCAAGTTATTTTCCTGTACTTTAAATATGTGCATTAATATTAAATGTGCATGTTTGTTTTCACATACATGCCCTTGCACATAGATATTGCTTCTTCTTTGATAGCTTTAAAAGCATTTCAGAAATGATTTTCATACCGTAAACCTCGACTGGATTTTATTTAGTATATACTCTGTTTTTCTGAGAGAGGGTAAAACGACAAAAGTAATTTAAAACAATGAAGAAACAACCAGGCAACTGATCTCAACGAAAACAGAACAGCATATAAAACACACTTAAAAGCAGAAATATTTTTATTAATTTTATTTATTACTAGCAAAAAAGGTTACGATTGGCAATTTTTTTTTCAGGAGAATTTTGTAAAAATCTATTTTGTTTTTCATTATTTCTAAAAATGAGTGTAAAACAAGTTTAACTATTTGAAACACTACTATGCACTTGCACTATGTAACCATCTTATTTTATTAGCAGCATTAAAAAAAATAATATAAAGGAATGCAATACTCCACTGTGAATAGGCATTCTATGTTTCACATGAATAATATGATAAAGTATGCTTAAACTAAAAAACCACCAAAAAAAGATATTGAAAAAAAAATAAAAAAAAAAATAAAAATAACTTTCAAATGCATTATTTTATATTCATCTTCTTTTGAAAGATTATTCGTAAATTATAAAACAAACTTTATTTAAAGTACTACAAACAAACAAGACGCTAGACTCAATTTCCCATATAGGATGAAAGTTCCTGAATAATTCCTCAAAATCTCCGAGTCATTCCAAATTACTCCTGATACTAAAATGATAAGATCAGGAGTTTCGGAGGAAGAGACATTTCAAATTTCCTCGGGAATGAGCTCCCAGTAACACCCGACGGAGCAAACTCCTCAGGATGTCATTCTTGAGGAAATACGTAAGAAGTCACAACGTTGCCGCCATCTCATGAGTGATTCTTGACTAAAATACTCAATTTCACTTTCTGTTAAAAAAGTATATTCGATTTGATAGGGTTCGATTTTAATGAGTTAGTTTTATAGTATTACAAATTAATCGATTTTTTCAGTACAGTAGATAATTGTTATCAACTTTTAATCATTTTTCTTCATTATTACAATATATTTCACAATTTTTAAATTTAATTACATATTTTAATTATTTTAATTTAATATAGTAATTAAGTTAATTCATATTTTAAATAATTATTATTTATCTTTAAAAATAAATTTTATTGATTTGTTTTTTAGTTAAAAACAAATACTATACATTTATATTTTTATTATTATAACATTTTTGATAAAAATGAACTAGTTAATTTATTTAATTAACTAAATAATAAATTTCAAAATTAATACAATACAACCACTAAATAGGAGCAGTTCCTGTTTACATAATTGCCCCTTTATTTAGAGTTAAAAGTTTCTATACTAATAAAAGAAGAGAGTTTGTCCATGTGTATGTTTGTACGTGCTTCTGTAAATTCTGAAAATGTGTTCTGAGGATGGCCCAAGGCGGGTCCTGATGCACCTGAGGCTCAGATTTTTCATTTTTTGATAATTAGTTGAGATATTAATTAAACCCCGTCAATTTAAAAATAAAAATATCTTTCCGGTCTATACTGGTAGGAGTAGATAGCTTCCTAGTATCTTCGTTTTAACATTTTATATAATGTTACTCGTAAGCAGCAAGCTAAAATGTAAGGAACCCGATTACCGAAGCTTCGTAATACTGAATTTGAATAAGAAATTTCTTAAATTAGTGAGGTATAGCTAAATTGTCCTCATTTATGAAGGCTTATTTTAGTCGCCAAATTTGGCGATATTTCGCCAATTGTCGCCAATCTTGGCAAGAATGTGACGCAAACGGATTGAATATAGTTCTATGCGTATGACTAGGAAAATGATTACAATAATGAAATATCATAATTTGCGATAAATCACGGTCTCTAAAACTCATAAATTATTCCCTGATTTTTTGCAATCTGCTGTCTTGTTTCAAGATGTCAGCCACCTTAGAATTTGAAACTGCTATATCTCAGACATTTTTTTACGATAGAAGCAAAACCAAAAATGCTCTCGAATCCATGTATGAAGGCCTAACACTTAAACAAAAAATAAATTTGAGTTTCTAAGTTTTGTATATATATTTTTAAATTTTAAATCTTTTAGTGGCCGTCATCTTTAAATAAGATGGCGGACCAAGTTGGTCAACGAAATTGGTCGAGAAATTTGTGATTAATACACACATTAGTTTCATTTTAGAAATGCGAGTGCTATCGTATCACATAGATCATATATATATATATATATATATATTATTTTTGGATAGGGGTCATGATCAGTGAAAATATACCGAATTTTTTCCGGAAATGAATTCCTCCGAACGGCTGCAGCAGGCAGCTTCTTATTTTTTGTATTGAAAGCTACCCAAAAGACAAAAGTTAGAGAATAAATGAGGGCTCTTTTATTTCAGACATTTTCTGAAGTGCGCATTGACGAAACCATCTAAAATACGGACAAATTGAAAATATATTCTTAAATGTATTACTTCTTACTTTTGAACGCCACAATCCGTTAAAAAAATACGCATTTAATTCCTTTCAAAACAAATTCTTTAATAAAGTTCGATTTCGTAGGGGGAGGGGGAGGGGGTCCTCTTTTTTTTCAAAGCTCGCTTCAGGCTCCGTTTATATATATATATATATATTCCTAAAACTTTTTTCTCTATGACGGTGCAATTCGTTTTTAAAAATACTAATATTAGTTCTTTGAAAAAAAATTGTGTGTGGAGATTTCACAGAGAGACACTTTTTTTCGTAAGCTAAAAGTAACTAAATGCCGGTATTTTAAAACAATCCTTTTACACGTTCTTCGCACAATCGATTTACATCACATATAACGATTGCGAAGCATTTGGATGATTAGAAGTATTTTTAAAAAGAAATCTGCAAAATTGTCCCTCAAAACGAGTAGAAGCAGCTGGCGTTAGCTTACGTTTTTACAACTAAATTTCCATATTTTCACAAGAAAATTATACGTAGGCTTCAGAAAAATTATATTTATTACTCATAAAAATTTCAAACAGTTCAGACGATAAGAACTATCTTGTTTTTAATATTAAACGACCCGAAGCGAAAAAAAGAAGAAAATAATAAAAGGAATCGCAATATTTTTACACGAAATTTTTACACAGGCTTCACAAACATTATATTTATAACTTTTAACAATTTCAAAGTGTTCGTACAATAAGAACGATTTTTTAAAACTATTAAATGATCCGATCTTAAAAAAAGAAATGTCTTCTTCTGAAGACCTTTACCACAAAATGCCAGTATTTGTTTATGAATTTTTGATACAGACCTTGAAACTGTTATATTTATGATTCACAAAAATTTCAGAGTTTTTGTAAAATAAGAATTTTTTTTATTTAAATAGCAAATTATCCAATGTGGAAAAAAATCCGTACACTTTAAAATTTTTCATCCGGAAAATTCTTTTAAATACGGAAACGCATATAACACCCAATTAAAGGGAGTACATTTTACTTTAAAACGGCGTATATTGGTTTTAAAAATATAAATAATGTGGGGCCCATGGTACGAGGTTCATTTGATAAGTAGGTGTTGTAAATTGAGAAAATGTTTCTAAATAATTCATGTAGGTTTTACTATATTTTGTTATATTTTGTTTATTTTTTTTAAATATAAGTTTGACTTATTAATTACTTTTTCCTATTATCTTTTCTAAATTACCATACGTATTATTATTCTTTATTCTTATTAATAAAAGTGATGACACCATTTACTGAACTCCCATTTATCTATCTATATTTGCTTAATAACAATTATTCGCTCCAATTTTTGCATGTAAATATTCCTAGTGAGGTAAGGGAAGAAATTTAACTCGTTTACCAGTAACCCCTGGATAGTACAGCTCCGCCTCCAATCACCTTTGTCATCTAAAGAATGTGTGTGAATGCTTGCTGGAAAGCGTGCAATTCAGAAAATAAGAAGTAAACTGTTTCAACTCACATATAACTAAGAGGAACTTTTTACAGTTACAATATAAATCCGAAATCCTTAAAGAAGTCGACCAAGGATTCTGTATCTCTCAATATTTAAAAAAATGTAACTACCGCCGCAACAGTCGCCGCAGCCGCTTTCAGTGGAGATTTTGTGCCTTGAGATATCTCTGGAGTAATATTCAGAAAATTTTTGCATATAAAATATGAAAATTGGTAGTTTTACATAGAAATGTTCGATACATACGCTGAAGCAGACAGTTTTTAAACCGAAGAATTATTTTAAGTGATATTTAATATTAAAGTTGGTCAAAATAGTTCTCTTAAAAAAGATTTATAGGAAAGAAAACTATGCACAGGAATTTAACCACAATGTAAAATGATATAGTTTACAAGCTTGCGGTGTGCAGAGTGAAGTTATTTTTTAACTTGAGTAATTTTTTGAGGTTGTATTTCAATTTTGTATTCAAATTTTCATTATTTTCATGGCGATTTATTTCATATTTCGAAAAGTCCATAATTTGAATTGATGCCAAGTTGTAAAACAGGGCACATAATAATATTCGCTTTCAATTAAAAAATGTATTTACACGTGACTATCAAAAACAGAAATAAAATAAAAATAAATAAAACTTAAAACAAATAAATAAACCATCAAGTGTTAAAAGCACTAATTGTAGAAAATTACGTAATTACCATAAAAAATGTACTTGCGCGTGAATATTAAAATGAGAAATAATTAAATTATTACGCCTTCAAAACAATAAATGGGGAAACTTACGTAATATTTAAAATGCGGAAATAACAATATTTTCGAACAGTTTCAAAATAAAAATATATTTACACGAGAGATAAATTTATTTCGACGAAATACCTTACCTATTATTGCAAATTTTATAACAGCGTAAAAATAATATTTCCCTTGAAATAAATATTTTTTAAGTTTAATAATAAGAAGAAAACTTTGAAAATGACGTTATATTGGAAACGTTACATTTAAACGTCTTACTGAAAACAATTTTCGGTTTTTAACCATTATACCGTTGACCATTATACCATACTAGCAGACTACGCCCGCTGTGCTGGTCGGTTTCTCCAAAAGAACCTTGAATCAAACGAAATATATCGGTGAATTTAACCTTGAATTTAAAGTAATCTGTACCTTTACCTAGATATCCTATAATAACATGAAAACGGATACTTATATCACTAAGTTATGTTTTTTTAATACGGTTTATTATTACGTTTACAATTTATTACCTACCGTTTTCCATTTATTTATATGTTTTATAGCTACATTTTTTAATAACGGAAATAAACCTATATTATTCACAACTAAATAGAAATGGCGCATCTAGTATTTGTCGAGAATTAAATAAAAATTATGCACTCGTGACATCGTAATTCACTTTTATATTTTAACAGAATAATACGGTTACTATAATTTGGGACTCTTGCTGACATATTGCTGTTATTATTATTTTTTTACGCGTGAAGGTTTCGCTATGGTAATGCATTGTGAAATTTGGTCATTTTTGAAATTCAATATTTGAAAAATGGCATAATCAGTGGATTTGAAATTTATATCAAGAAAAATACAATTTTTTACCTTTCTAACGCAGTTTGTCTAACAATTTTCTGACAAATACTTTTCGAGCAAATAATTTTTTCAGTAACTTCAAATGTTTCATTTTCTGAGATTAATCTGTGGCAACGATCCCAGTCGTCAGCAACACATACCTTTTTATTAAAGAGGATGTCGTTTCGCCAAATTATTCGCCAAACTCTAAAGCCCAAAAAACCAGTTGAAGAATGTTGCCATTGGAATCTAAATCCCTACTCACTAAAGTGTCAACTATCAGTAAAATTAAACAATAATATTTATTATACATTAATGAAAAGAGAATAAAAAAAGTAAACTTAAATATTTATTTATTTACAATATTTTTCTTACTTACCCCCTTCGGCTGCTAGAGCAGTGTTTATGACGTCAGTTGAAACGGATCTGTTGTGCATAACTATGCATAGCAAAATATTTTTAAAGCTTTTTCTCTGTTAATATCAATGCGCGTCGTTTAAGGTCGTTGTTATTTTTTAAATGAATGAAATAACTAATAAATGGGTAAAATATCATTAAAAATACAGTTAAATGTCGAATAAAAATCTCTCGATGACATAACAAACACATGTAATGCATCTGATGTCAATTAAATATGACACCACGGTAGCGCATTTTTGGCGTTAATTCCTATATTTTGGCGACAGTTTATTTCTGTTTTTGGATGTCGATAGTGGTCCACAGGATAATGGATACGTACCCATTTTTTATATCATCATTATAAATTCCCCGATGCAGCGGCATCGTTTACTTAGACATTTACACAAGTTGATTTTCAAATGTTTAATTGATCTTATTTATTGAATCACGAAAACAGTTGTTAGCTATTTCGACAGCAGTTGATTCGCCCTCAAAATCCCTCAGTGAAAGAAAAATGAATGGAAACACGATTACAGCAGATAGCCACTGGTCGCATAATTATAATTCAATTTTCCGTAATCATTTTAGAGTTGATCAAATTAGCGTTATTTTAGAGTTTGCGGTGTCAGAACAGCGTAGATTGACGTGCGTAGCTTGTAGGGGGCTCTGCCCCCTAGTAAAGAAAATAAAAAGTAAAAGTGCTTTGAAAGTGTTTCCTTATTTGGAATTTTTACACAATAATTCGATGGCAATCATAAAAAGAACTGATATTTTAAATCAAATTATCCATAATTTAGGGTATTTTAAATCTTGAAATATTAGTTTAACTAAAATTAAATTATATTCCCCCTCCCCCGCCCCCCCCAAAAAAAAAACATTTCAAATCGTTAATTTCATGAAAAATGATAGATAAGGATTTTTGTAAGTACGCTATATTTAAACAGGATTTTAAAAGATCGTTAAATGGAGACTTAAGTGTACAATATTTTTATTTATTACAATAATAAAATAAATAAATTTGAAATTTATTAGCACGAAAATTTATTAAGTTTCTTTTTTTTTGGCATATTTAGCTAGATACAAATGTATATCAGAAATACCCATATTTTAAATATTAAAAACAAAAAAAAAATTATTGCCACTTTAAATAATTGTTTCATATAGGAAATAAAAAATTAACAGACATTTATGTTATCGTAAATAATTATTGAAAGCTTTTTTCTTGTTGTCAATTTGAAAATGTATTGAATATATATCAAACGCTATGTATTTTGATTTGCAATAAAAGCTACAGATTTCCTGCTATACGAAGCACAAAACATATGAATGTTTTCTATTTACTGACATTATGAACAGGAGAAAGAAATGCATTTTATAAACGATTGTGGTACAACGGCCCTTTAGTGTAATTGATAGAGCGCGTTGATAGTGTTTCTAAGTACCCAGGTTCAAATTTAGAAGACGGAAAGAAGATAAAAAAAAATTGTTTTCATAAGACGTCCTCGATATCTTTCATGTGATTCCGTGTGCATGATTAATAAAATGTAATCTCTGCCACATGTGAATCAATCTAATTAATATTATTCATATTTTTTAAAAATACTGTGTGTATTTATTTCTAAAACAATAATTAAATAATTTTATATTACGTCGAATAATCATAACGTTAAATGATTATTAAGCACATTAAGTGACCTTGAAGTTTTCCAAATTACTCTGTTTTCCCTTCCTAAAATCTTACCCAGAACCTCCTGAGTAAGAACCTGAAGGACCTCCTGGTGACATTTTTTGCATCCTCCAGGATGCCTGGAGGATGATGGCGTTTTATTATCAATCTTCCTGGGAATGTCTTGGGGAAGCAAATGGGCTATATTGGTTACTTCTTCTTAAATGCAAAATATATATATATATATATATATATATATATATATATATATATATATATATTGTTTACTAAAATTTAATTATATTACCAAATCTGTCTTCTAGTCACTCTTTGTTCCTAAACTACGTTGTTTGCAGAGCAATTCAAAATGTCATAATTAACAATGATTACACTGAAGACTGATGGGAATCTATATCACTATTCAACACAATACAGAAATTAATTGCAATACTTTTTTCTAAAACTGACATCTTTATGACTAAGGCAGGTGTTATGAAATCCGTATTGTTACCTATAGCTTTTATTACATTTTTTTTTCTAAAACTGAATTTATTCGGAATTATAAATTTAACAGGAATATTCAAAATTTTATTTAATAAGGTTAAAGATCTTTGGCTTTTCAGAAAATTAATTCTTGAGATAGCATGTTACATAGCACAATGTAATGCTTGTACTTTAAGTCAAAAAAATAATTTTGAAATAAACAAAATACTTTTTGTTTCAAAACATTGATTTATTTCCATATGGTTTTGAAAGATTATTTGTAAAATTAAAGATAAATTATTTACCTGTGTGGAAAAAAATACTTTTAACTCATTAAAAATCCAATTATTCGTTAAAATTAACATACAATACATACAAATATAGCATTAGACTAATTTTACCTATTTTTAATTGTAAAATATATGCTCTCTTCATCAGTGTTATACAGTTTATTTGAAATTTACCTATATCACTTACTGTCTTCGAATATGTGTTCTCCGTAGAAACGGAGTTATTTGCTAGTAAATTCAATATGTCATACTTGACACTGATTAAATGTGTGACTTGCCAAATTCCAAGGTATTCCAAACAAACCGGAAAATGAATCAAAATCTTCAAGACTGTCATCTCCCTGCCTATGTTAGGCAATATCATAAACATGGACTTGCCTATGTCAATGTTTTCGAATTATTTTAAGACATAGCTTGTTATATAGATTCTAAACTGAGCATAAAAATGCAAAAATATCGTATCTTAGGAAATTGATTTTCATTAAAATAGTATCTTTTTTGCTTGTTTTGTACTGAATAAATGTTTTAAATGATAAGATGTAATATGAACTATCTGCTTTTATAATATCAATCGATTTTAAACTATTTATTAAAAAACGATGATTTTAATTTTATGAAACCGTTTAAGCAAATATATACGAAAAATATTACTGTGCATACTATAATTTTGTAGTACGAATTTATTTATTTAGAAAGTATGCATTTATTGTTTTCCCAGTAAAAATATATGAGGATGCGATTTGTACCTTATGGATCTGCCTGATTAGGCATATGTGAACTAGCTTTCCCATGAAACACTGCTTAAACTGGCCTCTTTATTTTATAAAATATTGAGTATGATCCAGAAAGTTTTTCATATATTATTTTGAATGTAAAATACCACAATTCCTAATTATAGTAAATATAAATATGAAATGAATGGCATGTTTATCCAATAGCTCATAAGATTTATAAAAGTAATTAAAAAAATACCTTAAACTACCATCAATATATAGCATTATAATATCCCAAACTGTAGGAATATTCAACTTAACTTCAAAATTTCAACACATAACAGTAGAAGAGAAATAGGGGTTCTGGGGCAACAGGGGTAGGAGGCAGGTAGGCGTGGCTGAAAGGTGATGGATAGGTGACAGGTGAGTGATGAATAGGTGACAGGGTTAATGAGAAGGTTAATGAGAAGGTTAATGAGTAAGTTAATGAGAAGGTTAATGAGATGGTTAATGAGAAAGTGAAGAAGATGAAAGCGGCTAGATCGTTGGAAAAAAGGTATACTTACGGAGAGTGTCGCAGAAACCACCTACTGTCTTGGAATCCTGTGAGCAACTGACGGGGTTTCCGATATATGCACGGAAGATGTCATCATCATCCTAGAGGGCGCTGCGATCTGCACTGTGATAGGTCGAAACGAATGCTGCTTTCTGATTGGCTGTGTCTATTTCACCGGAGGGGAGGGCAGTACCTCCTGAGGGGGGTTTGACGACGTCATGTTAAAGAACACTCTGATATCATTATCCTAGGGGGCGCAACGATCGGCGTTCTGATTGGACGAGAGCTTTTCCCCTGAGGGGATGACAGTACCATGTTGCTGCGAGCGGGATGCAATGATTTAGCACATGTCATCCAGACTTAATGCTGCTCATGAAGACATTTTAATTAATTTTTAATTAATTAATTATTTTTTTTTAATGATTTTCAAATAACGTGAAATAAATTACTGTAATGATTATAGTTAAAGTCATGAAAGTGTTAAACAAGTTTTGAAAACAATTCATTTTTTTTTATTTTTGTATGCATTAAGTAAAGGTTTATTTTTTAAATAAAATGTTTTGCTGAAAAGAAACAATTAGTTAAAACATTTTTTTAATTATCAGTTACAAATAAATTTACAAAACATGTTTTGTACCAACGGGTAAAATAATTATATTTTTTGAAATAACTTAATTTTTTTATGAAAGTAATACAAAAGGTTTCACCATTCAAATAAGTTATATGTTAAGTATGTGTTGATACATTTTGTCTAAATGTATGTGAACTTGTCGAGATTTCTGTAACAAAGACATCACCAACCCTACATATATATATGATGAAAGTATATTCTCATTGTAACCGCCCCCTTACGCATTAGCCCTTATTTCACTTACATTGAGTGCTATTGTTAGAAAAAACTAAACTAGTTCCAACTTTAAACGAAAATAATATTATATGAATTTTGTAAACGAGTACTTTGAGAAATAACTTTATGTTTTTTAAAGACACTTTCTTAAAAAACATTACAGAATCACTTTAACTTGTTATTTTAAAATGTTTAGAAACATTTATGTAACTGATTCATAAAAATGTTTTTAGAACAAAAGTTTAAAATCAAATACTTACTCTTTTTATATGTAACAGATAAAAAACATTAAGTATCTGTTGTTCAAAAATTAAACCTGCATATTGTTTTAAGCATGTAACATAAAAACTAAAGAAATGTTTGCTTAAACATGAATAATATTTTAAGAAAGGTTTTTTGTTTGATGAAAGTAGTAAATTACATTAACTTTTTAATGTTCTAAATTATATTACACATAGTTACAAAAAACACTTACCTTAAACTTTCTTGAACACATCTATTTAACCCATCATCATTTTTCTTTTTCCTGAACTTTAACATCAACTTGTTGCAACAAACCCTTACTTTGAACTGAGAGAAAAAACAATTTTAATATAGATGGCGCACTTGTTGTATGATGTCACTTTTTCCTGCCTATAAGAATATGAAAAACCGTTTTGATTGGTTATCTACTTCGAGGGAAGTGATGTCATGACCAGTTTTGCACACGATACTCTACATGATAAGAATCCCCTATAAAAGCAGCGTACTCAGTATTCTGATCACTATGTGCGAGTAAGTTGTCTTGAATGCTGATCCTTGTTGCTGCTCTAACCTTGTACAAAGCTGTCTGAACCTGTCTAACCTTGCTTGTTTACATGTCCGAACTTGTCTAATCTTGTACAAAGCTGCCCGAACTTGTCTAATCTTGTACAAAGCTGTCCGAACCTGTCTAACCTTGTACAAAGCTGTCCGAACCTGTCTAACCTTGTACAAAGCTGTTCGATCCTGTTTAATCTTGTACAAAGCTGTCTGATCCTGTTTGTCTGAAAAAATGCCTCTTTCCATTTTTGATGAAAATGAACTGAATGTACATGTCATTTCTGACTTTATTCAGAATGATCTAGCAGATCGATATTTAAGTGAACTGCAAACTTTACCCTTTTATACACCTACTTTGAAACTTCGAGGAAAAGAAATAAAGCCTAAGAAAAAGGTTTTAGCTTTCGGTAATTCTGGACTGTCTTTTTCCTTCAGCGGAACCACCATTTCTGCATTAGAATGGACACCGTTCCTGTTGGAAATAAGAGATTTAGTGGAAAAGCATTATGGTTTTACCTATAACTTTGTGTTGCTAAATTTTTACCCAGATGGAAAAAGCTACATATCACATCACAAGGATAATGAGAGTGATTTAGACGAGAATATTCCTATAACTGTACTGAGTTTCGGAGCAAAACGAATTCTAGAGTTTAAAAAACTTAAGTGTCAAGAGGTTCGAATAAGCTTAGAACATGGCTCTCTGTATTCTATGTTTAAACCTACTAATAAACTGTTTACACATTCAATTATAGCAGAACCTGATGTAAAACAACCCAGAAAAAATTTAACCTTTCGTCATATAATATCTAACACTGATTCTGTAAAAAAACAAAGACTGGAATGGTTTCCTGGCTCATCTAACGAAGTCTCTTCACTTCAAACAATGGAAGAATGTTCAGAGCGAACAACTGATAAACGAGTGACGTCTACAGCTTTTGAAAATAATATCGTACAAGAACAATCATGTTTAAACATGCAAGAACAATCATGTTTAAACATGCAAGAACAATCATGTTCAACTGTACAAGAACAATCATGTTCAACCGTGCAAGACACTTCTTACTTAACTATGTATCATCAAAACTGGTTTGATAAACATTTCCAAAATTTAGAAGGATGCGATCCCCTTATTGCAGAATTCAATCTGTGTTGGGGTACATATATTCAGATTCGATTGGAAAACCATGTTTCTTTAAGAATTCATATAAGAAATTTCAAGGAAGCGAAAAATGGAAATAAATACCCTACGAAACAAGGTGTAGTTTTAACTGTTACTACATGGGATAATTTTAGTAGAAAATTACATAATCTTTGTTTTTACTCGAAAGATGATTCTTTCATTGCAAATAATCAACTGCTGTTATGTGTATTGATGAGGATTTCTGCCTACTTCTACAGCTTTTTAATTTGAAAAACGCAGGATTTTATTTTAAAAATTCTGGAATACGTTTAAGTAAGGATCAGATCTTGAAATTGATTGAATTAACACCACAAATTACTGAAACAGCAATCGATATTCTTTTAACTCGGGTTTTACCAAATGCTGTGTATAACAAGTTACCTGTATGCCATAATCATATGGATTTCGATGGTGCAAAGTCTCATTTCTTATTATGTTTTAACAAGAGCTTGAGTCTACAGCATGTAAAATGTTTAATTGTGATGGTTGTAAATATGAAAGCAACACTCAACTGAAACATGATTGTATGATAATTAACACTCAGGAAAAATTTTCTATGTATAAAGATTCTTCATTATTAAATCTGAATATGTTTGAGTTATCCAAAAACATTTGTCGTAATTGTACTTGTCAATTTTCAAAGACATTTTTAAAATGTTTCGATAGTCAATTTTATGAAGAATTTTTAGAAAGTAATCTGTTCAACTACGAATCGTTGTAACCCTTGTTATGTATATTTTATCTTAATAAACATTTTTTTATGCTTTTAAAACGAATCTGTCTTTATTTATATATTTAAACAAGAAATATTTTACGAGTTAAAAAATAAATTAGTTAACTTATACTATATGATTGTTTTGCGTCATATTATCCACTTGCATACATTTCCCTTTGTTTGGATACTATGACGCAAAATAATCATTTACATAAATTTTACTTATGATTTTGGATAGCGTGGCACAGAAGATAAATCAATTTATTGAAATAAATACATTTCAATACATAATATAGGCTCAGTGAAAGTAATATATTTAAAAGTGTTTTGAAAAATTAAAAGTATTGTTTGTATGTGTAAATATACTTTAGAAGACAAACCAAAAATAATTTAAATTGAATTTTAAAAGAGTCCTATTAAATTCACGTCAAGGTGTCACTCAAATTTTGATATCATTTCTTTTAAAACCCATATTTTGAATTCATGAGAGATGTGAATGAAAAAGCATCAGCGAATAAGTTCTATATATTTTTTTCATATTAAGATAATAATTGCACCTGTGAATATAAATAAAACTAAAAAGAAAATTATGATTAAAAAAAAATTATTAACATAGCGTCACTTAAATTTGATATCATTACTTTTAAGACCCATATTTAAAATTTATAGAGCCAGAACAAAGTGCTGCGTCACAACTTTTAACCCGTTAAGGGTTTTTGTACTGATATCAATACTTTTTTAAGGTTATTGATGAAAATGTCAATTAGTCAAAATTAAGCATAGGGTATAAATTAATAATTAGAATAAAATTTTAAAGAAATGCTAAAAAAGACCCCTTGCACCCCAATAAAAATATGAGGGTGGTGGCCCAGGGAGAGGAATCCAAGACTCAACTTTTAAATTATACAGCGAGAGAGTAACACAATTAGAAGTATGAAAATGCATGGCAAAACCCGATTGTTCCATATTCCACCGCCAGGGGGGGCACTCTGTTCTATACAAACATAGCTGAAATCTTTGAGGCTGTCGATTTGGAGTCAAATGAGCCATACCTCGTCGTGATCGGTCCCATAGAACCCGATAGGAAAGCGCCCCCTGGTGGTGAAACTTGGAACTAAAATCGATATATCCTGTCGATGTCGAGTCGATGAATCAAACTACATTGTGATGGGACCTATAGAAATAGAGTTAGCTACAAAATCTGTTAGTTCCACCTTCCACCACTAGAGGGCGCACTCTGTTCTATACAAACATAGCTCAAATGTTTGAGGCTGTCGATTTCAAGTCGAATAAGCCATACCTCGTCGTGATCGGGCCTATAGAATCCGAGATAGGAAAGCGCCCCCTGGTGGTGAAATTTGAAATTAAAATCGATATATCCTGTCGATGCCGAGTCGAATAAATTAAACTGTATTGTGATGGGGCACATAGCTACAAAAATCGTTAGTTCCATCTTCCACCACCAGGGGACGCACTCTGTTCTATACAAACATAGCTGAAATCTTTGAGGCTGTCGATTTAGAGTCGAATGAGCCATACCTCGTCGTGATTGGGCCCATAGTACCCGAGAAAGGAAAGCGCCCACTGGTGGTGAATTTTGGAACTAAAATCGATAAATCCTGTCGATGAATCAAACTACATTGTGATGGGACCCATAGAACTCGAGTTAGCTACAAAATCCGTTAGTTCCATCTTCCACCACTAGACAGCGCACTCTGTTCTATACAAACATAGCTGAAATCTTTGAGGCTATCCATTTGGAGTCGAATGAGCCATACCTAGTCGAGATCGGATCCATAGAACCCGAGATAGGAAAGCGCCCCCTGGTAGTGAAACTTGGAATTGAAATCTATATATCCTGTCGATGCTGAGTCGAACCAAACTGCATTGTGATCGGACCCATAGAACTCGAGTTAGCTGCAAAATCCGTTAGTTTCATCTTCCACCATCAGGGGGCGCACTCTGTACTATGCAGACATAGCTGAAATCTTTGAGGCTGTGGATTTCAAGTCGAATAAGCCATACTGCGTGGTGATTGGGCACATAGAACCCGAGAGAGGAAAGCGGCCCCTGGTGGTGAATTTTGAAACTAAAATCAATATATCCTGTCGATGTCGAGTCGAATAAATTAAACTGTATTAGATACCAATTAATCTCGGAAAAAATTGCAAATTTTGTCATTTGGCAGCGTAAAAATCATGAATTTCATCGATCGGCACAGAAAAAACATGTATTTTGTCGATAGGGGGAGAAAAGATCATAAATTTCGTCGAACAGGCGGATAAAAATCATGAATTTCATTTATTAGCGCATGAAAAACACAAATTTCATCAAACACTCGCATAAAAATTAAAAAATTCGTTGATCAGGCATGAAAAAACATTAATTTCGTCAAGTTTGCACGTAAAAATCACAAATTTCATCAAACGGTAGCATAAAAATCACAAATTTCATCAAACGGTAGCATAAAAATAAAGAATTTTGGCAATCGGGTGATAAAATTTTTTTTTGTCAATCCGGCCCGTAAAAAGTATGAATTTTGTCGATGAGGTGCGTAAAAATTGTCGAGTCGAATGAATTAAACTGCATTAGAGTACCAATTAGTCTCTGAAAAAATTGCAAATTTCATTATTTTGCAGCATAAAAATCAGGAATTTCGTTGATCAATGTGCAAAAATCATGAATTTTATCAATCGGCACAAAAAAAACATGAATTTTATCAATCGGCACAAAAAAAACATGAATTTTCTCTATAGGGGGAGAAAATATTATAAATTTCGTCGAACAGGCGGGTAAAAATCATGAATTTCATTTATTAGCACATGAAAATCGCAAAATTCATCAAACGGTCGTTATGAAAATCAAAAAATTCTATGATCGGGTATGAAAAAGTCATTAATTTCGTGAAGTTTGCACGTAAAAATCACAAATTTCATCAAACGGGTGCATAAAAATCAAGAATTTTGGAAATCGAGTGATAAAATTTTTTTTTTGTCAATCCGGCCCGTAAAAAGTATGAATTTTGTCGATTAGGTGTGTAAAAATTGTCAAGTCGAATGAATTAAACTGCATTAGATACCAATTAGTCTCTGAAAAAATTGCAAATTTCATTATTTTGCAGCATAAAAATCATGAATTTTGTTGATCAATGTGCAAAAGTCATGAATTTCATCGATCGGCACAGAAAAAACATGAATTTTCTCGATAGGGGGAGAAAAGATTATAAATTTCGTCAAACAGGCGGGTAAAAATCATTAATTTCATTTATTAGCGCATGTAAAAATCACTTTCATCAAATGGGTGCATAAAAATCAAGAATTTTGCAATCGGGTGATAAAAAAATTTTTTGTCAATCCGGCACGTAAAAAGTATGAATTTTGTCGATGAAGCGCGTAAAAATTGTCGAGTCGAATGAATTAAACTGCATTAGATACCAATTAGTCTCTGAAAAAATTGCAAATTTCATTATTTTGCAGCATAAAAATCAGGAATTTTGTTGATCAATGTGCAAAAATCATGAATTTCATCGATCAGCACAGAAAAAACATGAATTTTCTCGATAGGGGGAGAAAAGATCATAAATTTCGTCGAACAAGCAGGTAAAAATCATGAATTTCATTTATAAGCACATGAAAATCGCAAATTTCATCAAACGGTCGCATGAAAATCAAAAAATTCTTTGATCGGGTATGAAAAAATCATGAATTCCGTAAAGTTTGCACGTAAATATCACAAATTTTTTCAAACGGGTGCATAAAAATTAAGAATTTTGGCAATCGGGTCATAAATTTTTTTTTGTCAATCCGGTCCGTAAAAAGTATGAATTTTGTCGATGAGGTGCATGAAAATTGTCGAGTCGAATGAATTAAACTGCATTAGATACCAATTAGTCTGTAAAAATTGCAAATTTCGTCATTTTGCAGCATAAAAATCAGGAATTTCGTAGATCAATGTGCAAAAATCATGAATTTCATCGATCGGCACAGAAAAAACATGAATTTTCTCGATAGGGGGAGTAAATATTATAAATTTCATCAAACAGGCCGGTAAAAATCATGAATTTCATTTATTAGCAAATGAAAAACGCAAATTTCATCAAACGCTTGCATAAAAAAAAAATTCATTGATCGGGCATGAAAAAACATTAATTTCGTTAAGTTTGCACGTAAAAAACCCAAATTTCATCAAACGGGTGCATAAAAATCAAGAATTTTGTCTATCGGGCGATAAAAAAATGTATTGTCAATCCGGTACATAAAAAGTATTAATTTTGTCGATGAGGTTAAAAATAAAGGTAATATGAGTCAAGGGGTCTAACCTTATGAGTCTCCTTATTTTCTTTCTTGTTCGGATGCAAACAATTCATATTTTTAATCTGCATTTGGTCGAAAAATGAATTATCTTTAATTTTAAAAACGAGAAATTCGTAATTACATGTATAAAATTCGATTGGTATTTATTATTGGTATTTATGATTTCAAAATTTTTAATAAGAAATTGTTTTTTTTGCTAGTATACAGTGGGCAAAGTCTCTAGCCATGCCAACCAACCAATCGGTTGCTTATGAATCTGCTTATGCTTATATCACTTATTCATATAGTTTAGCTTTGGCTTGCCTCTTATTAGTTTGTCTTGACTGCTAAATTTTTATATTTCACATTTCATAATTTTTATTGCAATACTTCAGGTAAGAATGCTTTTTAACTTGATTATTTCCTGTATTTATAATAATTTTTTGTTACTAACATTCTTATGTTTTAATGGGTGCAAAATTTAAGATTGGCGAAAAAGCTACTAAAAGGTTCTTTATTTCAATAAATTGTTTTATCTTTTGTGCCATGCTGTCGAAAATTGAAAGAAAAATTTATGTAAAGGTTTATTTTGCATCATAGTATCCAAACTAAGTGAAATGTATGCAAATGGATAGTATGATGCAAAAAAAAACCATTTACATAAATTTTTCTTTGAATTTTCGACAGCATGGCACAAAAGATAAATCAATTTATTGAAATAAATACATTTCAATGCATAATACAGGCTTATTGCAAGTGATATATTTAATGATGATTGTACTGAATTTTGTATTGAAAATGGAACATTTTAGTACATATTAATGGTTTAGTATAAAAAATAATTTATGTAGGTCATTCTAAAATTCTTATATAACAAAATCTGTAAAAATGAAGCTCTGTTTTGTCAGAATTCTGCAATTGTTAATTTGTTTTAAAACTAAATAAGCACTCCTTAGGTATTTTTAACTGTTTTTATTATTGGAAATGGTGCGGAAAAACAGAACAAAACAAACTTTAGTAAAATATTTTATGTAGTAATAGGGTGGGTTTTTTAGGAAACATTTATTTAACTGCGTTTATTATTATTTTTTTTAAGAGGACAGCCAAGGGTCGATGCATGCTTTACAGTCACGCTAAAAAAAAATTTAATCGGTTAAAAAAAAGAAAAAAGTCTCCAAACTTTGGGGACTGTTTTTTCTTTTATGGCAACCTGGCTATTAAGCTTGTATTTAGTAGCTTGGCGCAGTCTTGGAAATCGTGCCATCCAAACAGTCGCCAATCTTTTGTTTACATTTTAGCGTGAGTGTAACACATCTGTTCAGTTATTTTTCTTGGGGCCCATTTTGTGAAAAGTAAAGGTTACTTTTGTGAAATTTATTATATTTTAGTGAAAAATAACATTTTGTAACAAAAGTTGAAATTCAGTTACTCAAATTAGAACAAAGTACTTATTAACAAAAACTTTTTACATTTACAATCACTTTGCTGAAATTTTCCTCTCAAGTGAACTTGTTTGTTTACAAATTACACATTTTAAAACATCACAAAATAATAAATATTTAATAAATAGTAAGTTTTTATGGAATAGAATTTTGTGAAAGGAACTATTTTAGTAAAAAGAATTTTGTGGAGAGGCCCATTTTATCAAATTGATTTTTGTGAAGTGGTCCGTTTTATTAAATTGATTTTTCCCCAAATTTTACCTGGATCGACCCTTGACAGAGCAAAATATAAATATGTAAACTTTATTCTTAATAAAACAAACAAATAAACTGATATTTTTTTTATGTATATCAATATTTATTTACATCAAACTATCAATTATTTATTTTATTTATTTTTTTTAATAATAGAAACTATTTCATTAGTTACGCTATTTTATTTTTATATTGAAATAAAAAAAATCCACGTGCTATTATTGCATGCTATTTGTAACTAATATTAAAAAAAAGTTTTCGCTGGCTGAGGAAAAAAATCGCACCAACGTGGTGCGTATATATATGACATCTGTGCGGTATTATTGATCAATAATACTATATTAATAAAATTGATTAGCAGTTTCACACAGCTTTTTCGCCAATCTTAAATTTTGCACGCATTAAAACATAAGAATGTTAGTAACAAAAAAATTATTATAAATACAGGAAATAATCAAGTTAAAAAGCATTCTTACCTGAAGTATTGATATAAAAATTATAAAATGTGAAATTTTAGCTGTCGAGACAAACTAATAAATAAGAGCCAAGCCAAAAGACAAACTAATAATAAGTAATAACAGCTAAGCTTAAACTACTGTGGCTAAACTATCAGTCAGATAATCAACCGATTGGTTGGTTGGCATGGCTAGAGACTTTGCCCACTGTATACTAGCAAAAAAACAATTTCTTATTAAAAATTTTGAAATCATAAATACCAATAATAAATACAATCTAATTTTATACATGTAATTACGAATTTCTCGTTTTTAAAATTAAAGATAATTCATTTTTCTACCAAATGCAGATTAAAAATATGAATTATTTGCATCCGAACAAGAAAGAAAAAAAAATTAACCATAATTTAATTTAATACATATTTTGGAATGTATAATAAACTGTTTTCATATTAAAAAAAAAAAAAATCTAAATAGTTCTTCAGCCACATATGATTGCGAAATCGCCTTTAACTATAACCGTGATACCCATGAACATCCTGACCGCGCAGGAATAAAAAAAGGTGAAAAGGCCGAAAATCTTTAATGTTAGTCTACCAGAAAAAGCATAAGAAAAGAATCCGATTTTGAAGCTGGATTATATAAAAAACAAGAGTTTTCCTACGTTAGCTCAAAATCTTACTCTCTTCATCTAAAAGCGATTAATATAATATATTAATTTAAAAAAATCGTTCGATCCATTTTCGAGATAACACCTCTGTGCCCATTACACCATTACATTTTCCATTTTCGCTTAAAAATTGGTTTCCAGATCTCAAAATCTACTGCATGTAGAAATCTATAAATTTCAGGATAGAGTTAGGCCATAGATATAAGACTAATGTGAAAAAATCGAAACGGTATGCCTCATATTTACTGAGATATTAAATGTCGGCGTTTCGATTTTCCTTTGATGTCCTGCTAGCTGTATATATGAGAGTGACGGAACCTTCGGTTTTGGGCTTACGGTTATCGGTTTTTCGCTGCGTCACTCAAGAGACTACCGTCTCTTATGATTAAACTGTATTGTGATGGGGCACATAGCTACAAAATCCGTTAGTTCCATCTTCCACCGCCAGGGGGCGCACTCTGTTCTATACAAACATAGCTGAAATCTTTGAGGCTGTCGATTTGGAGTCGAATGAGCCATACCTCGTCGTGATCGGTCCCATAGAACCCGGTAGGAAAGCGCCCCCTGGTGGTGAAACTTGGAACTAAAATCGATATATCCTGTCGATGAATCAAACTACATTGTGATGGGACCTATAGAACTCGAGTTAGCTACAAAATCTGTTAGTTCCACCTTCCACCACTAGAGGGCGCACTCTGTTCTATACAAACATAGCTCAAATGTTTGAGGCTGTCGATTTCGAGTCGAATAAGACATACCTCGTCGTGATCGGGTCCATAGAATCCGAGATAGGAGAGCGCCCCTGGTGGTGAAATTTGGAATTAAAATCGATATATCCTGTCGATGCCGAGTTGAATAAATTAAACTGCATTGTGATGGGACCCATAGCTACAAAAATCGTTAGTTCCATCTTCCACCACCAGGGGACGCACTCTGTTCTATACAAACATAGCTGAAATCTTTGAGGCTGTCGATTTACAGTCGAATGAGCCATACCTCGTCGTGATTGGGCCCATAGTACCCAAGAAAGGAAAGCGCCCACTGGTGGTGAATTTTGGAACTAAAATCGATAAATCCTGTCGATGAATCAAACTACATTGTGATGGGACCCATAGAACTCGAGTTAGCTACAAAATCCGTTAGTTCCATCTTCCACCACTAGAGGGCGCAGTCTGTTCTATACAAACATAGCTCAAATGTTTGAGGCTGTCGATTTCGAGTCGAATACGACATACCTCGTCGTGATCGGGCCCATAGAATCCGAGATAGGAAAGCGCCCCCTGGTGGTGAAATTTGGAATTAAAATCGATATATCCTCTCGATGCCGAGTTGAATAAATTAAACTGCATTGTGATGGGACCCATAGCTACAAAAATCGTTAGTTCCATCTTCCACCACCAGGGGACGCACTCTGTTCTATACAAACATAGCTGAAATCTTTGAGGCTGTCGGTTTAGAGTCGAATGAGCCATACCTCGTCGTGATTGGGCCCATAGTACCCAAGAAAGGAAAGCGCCCACTGGTGGTGAATTTTGGAACTAAAATCGATAAATCCTGTCGATGAATCAAACTACATTGTGATGGGACCCATAGAACTCGAGTTAGCTACAAAATCCGTTAGTTCCATCTTCCACCACTAGACAGCGCACTCTGTTCTATACAAACATAGCTGAAATCTTTGAGGCTATCAATTTGGAGTCGAATGAGCCATACCTCGTCGTGATCGGATCCATAGAACCCGAGATAGGAAAGCGCCCCCTGGTAGTGAAACTTGGAATTAAAATCTATATATCCTGTCGATGCTGAGTCGAACCAAACTGCATTGTGATCGGACCCATAGAACTCGAGTTAGCTGCAAAATCCGTTAGTTTCATCTTCCACCATCAGGGGGCGCACTCTGTACTATGCAGACATAGCTGAAATCTTTGAGGCTGTGGATTTCAAGTCGAATAAGCCATACTGCGTGGTGATTGGGCACATAGAACCCGAGAGAGGAAAGCGGCCCCTGGTGGTGAATTTTGAAACTAAAATCAATATATCCTGTCGATGTCGAGTCGAATAAATTAAACTGTATTAGATACCAATTAATCTCGGAAAAAATTGCAAATTTTGTCATTTGGCAGCGTAAAAATCATGAATTTCATCGATCGGCACAGAAAAAACATGTATTTTGTCGATAGGGGGAGAAAAGATCATAAATTTCGTCGAACAGGCGGATAAAAATCATGAATTTCATTTATTAGCGCATGAAAAACACAAATTTCATCAAACACTCGCATAAAAATTAAAAAATTCGTTGATCAGGCATGAAAAAACATTAATTTCGTAAAGTTTGCACGTAAAAATCACAAATTTCATCAAACGGTAGCATAAAAATCACAAATTTCATCAAACGGTAGCATAAAAATAAAGAATTTTGGCAATCGGGTGATAAAATTTTTTTTTGTCAATCCGGCCCGTAAAAAGTATGAATTTTGTCGATGAGGTGCGTAAAAATTGTCGAGTCGAATGAATTAAACTGCATTAGATACCAATTAGTCTCTGAAAAAATTGCAAATTTAATTATTTTGCAGCATAAAAATCAGGAATTTCGTTGATCAATGTGCAAAAATCATGAATTTTATCAATCGGCACAAAAAAAACATGAATTTTATCAATCGGCACAAAAAAACATGAATTTTCTCTATAGGGGGAGAAAATATTATAAATTTCGTCGAACAGGCGGGTAAAAATCATGAATTTCATTTATTAGCACATGAAAATCGCAAAATTCATCAAACGGTCGTTATGAAAATCAAAAAATTCTATGATCGGGTATGAAAAAGTCATTAATTTCGTGAAGTTTGCACGTAAAAATCACAAATTTCATCAAACGGGTGCATAAAAATCAAGAATTTTGGAAATCGAGTGATAAAATTTTTTTTTGTCAATCCGGCCCGTAAAAAGTATGAATTTTGTCGATTAGGTGTGTAAAAATTGTCAAGTCGAATGAATTAAACTGCATTAGATACCAATTAGTCTCTGAAAAAATTGCAAATTTCATTATTTTGCAGCATAAAAATCATGAATTTTGTTGATCAATGTGCAAAAATCATGAATTTCATCGATCGGCACAGAAAAAACATGAATTTTCTCGATAGGGGGAGAAAAGATTATAAATTTCGTCAAACAGGCGGGTAAAAATCATTAATTTCATTTATTAGCGCATGTAAAAATCACTTTCATCAAATGGGTGCATAAAAATCAAGAATTTTGGCAATCGGGTGATAAAAATTTTTTTTGTCAATCCGGCACATAAAAAGTATGAATTTTGTCGATGAAGCGCGTAAAAATTGTCGAGTCGAATGAATTAAACTGCATTAGATACCAATTAGTCTCTGAAAAAATTGCAAATTTCATTATTTTGCAGCATAAAAATCAGGAATTTTGTTGATCAATTTGCAAAAATCATGAATTTCATCGATCAGCACAGAAAAAACATAAATTTTCTCGATAGGGGGAGAAAAGATCATAAATTTCGTCGAACAAGCAGGTAAAAATCATGAATTTCATTTATAAGCACATGAAAATCGCAAATTTCATCAAACGGTCGCATGAAAATCAAAAAATTCTTTGATCGGGTATGAAAAAATCATGAATTCCGTAAAGTTTGCACGTAAATATCACAAATTTTTTCAAACGGGTGCATAAAAATTAAGAATTTTGGCAATCGGGTGATAAAATTTTTTTTGTCAATCCGGTCCGTAAAAAGTATGAATTTTGTCGATGAGGTGCATAAAAATTGTCGAGTCGAATGAATTAAACTGCATTAGATACCAATTAGTCTGTAAAAATTGCAAATTTCGTCATTTTGCAGCATAAAAATCAGGAATTTCGTAGATCAATGTGCAAAAATCATGAATTTCATCGATCGGCACAGAAAAAACATGAATTTTCTCGATAGGGGGAGAAAATATTATAAATTTCATCAAACAGGCCGGTAAAAATCATGAATTTCATTTATTAGCAAATGAAAAACGCAAATTTCATCAAACGCTTGCATAAAAAAAAAATTCATTGATCGGGCATGAAAAAACATTAATTTCGTTAAGTTTGCACGTAAAAAACCCAAATTTCATCAAACGGGTGCATAAAAATCAAGAATTTTGTCTATCGGGCGATAAAAAAATTTATTGTCAATCCGGTACATAAAAAGTATTAATTTTGTCGATGAGGTTAAAAATAAAGGTAATATGAGTCAAGGGGTCTAACCTTATGAGTCTCCTTATTTTCTTTCTTGTTCGGATGCAAACAATTCATATTTTTAATCTGCATTTGGTCGAAAAATGAATTATCTTTAATTTTAAAAACGAGAAATTCGTAATTACATGTATAAAATTCGATTGGTATTTATTATTGGTATTTAGGATTTCAAAATTTTTAATAAGAAATTGTTTTTTTGCTAGTATACAGTGGGCAAAGTCTCTAGCCATGCCAACCAACCAATCGGTTGCTTATGGATCTGCTTATGCTTATATCACTTATTCATATAGTTTAGCTTTGGCTTGCCTCTTATTAGTTTGTCTTGACTGCTAAATTTTTATATTTCACATTTCATAAATTTTATTGCAATACTTCAGGTAAGAATGCTTTTTAACTTGATTATTTCCTGTATTTATAATAATTTTTTGTTACTAACATTCTTATGTTTTAATGGGTGCAAAATTTAAGATTGGCGAAAAAGCTACTAAAAGGTTCTTTATTTCAATAAATTGTTTTATCTTTTGTGCCATGCTGTCGAAAATTGAAAGAAAAATTTATGTAAAGGTTTATTTTGCATCATAGTATCCAAACTAAGTGAAATGTATGCAAATGGATAGTATGATGCAAAAAAAAAACATTTACATAAAATTTTCTTTGAATTTTCGACAGCATGGCACAAAAGATAAATCAATTTATTGAAATAAATACATTTCAATGCATAACACAGGCTTATTGCAAGTGATATATTTAATGATGATTGTACTGAATTTTGTATTGAAAATGGAACATTTTAGTACATATTAATGGTTTAGCATAAAAAATAATTTATGTAGGTCATTCTAAAATTCTTATATAACAAAATCTGTAAAAATGAAGCTCTGTTTTGTCAGAATTCTGCAATTGTTAATTTGTTTTAAAACTAAATAAGCACTCCTTTGGTATTTTTAACTGTTTTTATTATTGGAAATGGTGCGGAAAAACAGAACAAAACAAACTTTAGTAAAATATTTTATGTAGTAATAGGGTAGGTTTTTTTTAGGAAACATTTATTTAACTGCGTTTATTATTTTTTTTTTAAGAGGACAGCCAAGGGTCGATGCATGCTTTACACTCTCGCTAAAAAAAAATTTAATCGGTTAAAAAAAAGAAAAAAGTCTCCAAACTTTGGGGACTGTTTTTTCTTTTATGGCGACCTGGCTATTAAGCTTGTATTTAGTAGCTTGGCGCAGTCTTGGAAATCGTGCCATCCAAACAGTCGCCAATCTTTTGTTTACATTTTAGCGTGAGTGTAACACATCTGTTCAGTTATTTTTCTTGGCGCCCATTTTGTGAAAAGTAAAGGTTACTTTTGTGAAATTTATTATATTTTAGTGAAAAATAACATTTTGTAACAAAAGTTGAAATTCATTTACTCAAATTAGAACAAAGTACTTATTAACAAAAACTTTTTACATTTACAATCACTTTGCTGAAATTTTCCTCTCAAGTGAACTTGTTTGTTTACAAATTACACATTTTAAAACATCACAAAATAATAAATATTTAATAAATAGTAAGTTTTTATGGAATAGAATTTTGTGAAAGGAACTATTTTAGTAAAAAGAATTTTGTGGAGAGGCCCATTTTATCAAATTGATTTTTGTGAAGAGGTCCGTTTTATTAAATTGATTCTTCCCCAAATTTTACCTGGATCGACCCTTGACAGAGCAAAATATAAATATGTAAACTTTATTCTTAATAAAACAAACAAATAAACTAATATTTTTTTATGTATATCAATATTTATTTACATCTAACTATCAATTATTTATTTTATTTATTTTTTTAATAATAGAAACTATTTCATTAGTTACGCTATTTTATTTTTATATTGAAATAAAAACAATCCACGTGCTATTATTGCATGCTATTTGTAACTAATATTTAAAAAAAGTTTTTGCTGGCGGAGGAAAAAAATCGCACCAACGTGGTGCGTATATATATGACATCTGTGCGGTATTATTGATCAATAATACTATATTAATAAAATAGATTAGCAGTTTCACACAGCTTTTTCGCCAATCTTAAATTTTGCACGCATTAAAACATAAGAATGTTAGTAACAAAAAAATTATTATAAATACAGGAAATAATCAAGTTAAAAAGCATTCTTACCTGAAGTATTGATATAAAAATTATAAAATGTGAAATTTTAGCTGTCGAGACAAACTAATAAATAAGAGCCAAGCCAAAAGACAAACTAATAATAAGTAATAACAGCTAAGCTTAAACTACTGTAGCTAAACTATCAGTCAGATAATCAACCGATTGGTTGGTTGGCATGGCTAGAGACTTTGCCCACTGTATACTAGCAAAAAAACAATTTCTTATTAAAAATTTTGAAATCATAAATACCAATAATAAATACAATCTAATTTTATACATGTAATTACGAATTTCTCGTTTTTAAAATTAAAGATAATTCATTTTTCTACCAAATGCAGATTAAAAATATGAATTATTTGCATCCGAACAAGAAAGAAAAAAAATTTAACCATAATTTAATTTAATACATATTTTGGAATGTATAATAAACTGTTTTCATATTAAAAAAAAAAAATCTAAATAGTTCTTCACCCACATATGATTGCGAAATCGCCTTTAACTATAACCGTGATACCCATGAACATCCTGACCGCGCAGGAATAAAAAAAGGTGAAAAGGCCGAAAATCTTTAATGTTAGTCTACCAGAAAAAGCATAAGAAAAGAGTCCGATTTTGAAGCTGGATTATATAAAAAACAAGAGTTTTCCTACGTTAGCTCAAAATCTTACTCTCTTCATCTAAAAGCGATTAATATAATATATTAATTTAAAAAAAATCGTTCGATCCATTTTCGAGATAACACCTCTGTGCCCATTACACCATTACATTTTCCATTTTCGCTTAAAAATTGGTTTCCAGATCTCAAAATCTACTGCATGTAGAAATCTATAAATTTCAGGATAGAGTTAGGCCATAGATATAAGACTAATGTGAAAAAATCGAAACGGTATGCCTCATATTTACTGAGATATTAAATGTCGGCGTTTCGATTTTCCTTTGATGTCCTGCTAGCTGTATATATGAGAGTGACGGAACCTTCGGTTTTGGGCTTACGGTTATCGGTTTTTCGCTGCGTCACTCAAGAGACTACCGTCTCTTATGATTAAACTGTATTGTGATGGGGCACATAGCTACAAAATCCGTTAGTTCCATCTTCCACCGCCAGGGGGCGCACTCTGTTCTATACAAACATAGCTGAAATCTTTGAGGCTGTCGATTTGGAGTCGAATGAGCCATACCTCGTCGTGATCGGTCCCATAGAACCCGATAGGAAAGCGCCCCCTGGTGGTGAAACTTGGAACTAAAATCGATATATCCTGTCGATGAATCAAACTACATTGTGATGGGACCTATAGAACTCGAGTTAGCTACAAAATCTGTTAGTTCCACCTTCCACCACTAGAGGGCGCACTCTGTTCTATACAAACATAGCTCAAATGTTTGAGGCTGTCGATTTCGAGTCGAATAAGACATACCTCGTCGTGATCGGGCCCATAGAATCCGAGATAGGAAAGCGCCCCCTGGTGGTGAAATTTGGAATTAAAATCGATATATCCTCTCGATGCCGAGTTGAATAAATTAAACTGCATTGTGATGGGACCCATAGCTACAAAAATCGTTAGTTCCATCTTCCACCACCAGGGGACGCACTCTGTTCTATACAAACATAGCTGAAACCTTTGAGGCTGTCGATTTAGAGTCGAATGAGCCATACCTCGTCGTGATTGGGCCCATAGTACCCAAGAAAGCAAAGCGCCCACTGGTGGTGAATTTTGGAACTAAAATCGATAAATCCTGTCAATGAATCAAACTACATTGTGATGGGACCCATAGAACTCGAGTTAGCTACAAAATCCGTTAGTTCCATCTTCCACCACTAGACAGCGCACTCTGTTCTATACAAACATAGCTGAAATCGTTGAGGCTATCCATTTGGAGTCGAATGAGCCATACCTCGTCGTGATCGGGTCCATAGAACCCGAGATAGTAAAGCGCCCCCTGGTAGTGAAATTTGGAATTAAAATCTATATATCCTGTCGATGCTGAGTGGAACCAAACTGCATTGTGATCGGACCCATAGAACTCGAGTTAGCTGCAAAATCCGTTAGTTTCATCTTCCACCATCAGGGGGCGCACTCTGTACTATGCAGACATAGCTGAAATCTTTGAGGCTGTGGATTTCAAGTCGAATAAGCCATACTGCGTGGTGATTAAGCCATACTGCGTGGCACATAGAACCCGAGAGAGGAAAGCGGCCCCTGGTGGTGAATTTTGAAACTAAAATCAATATATCCTGTCGATGTCGAGTCGAATAAATTAAACTGTATTAGATACCAATTAATCTCGGAAAAAATTGCAAATTTTGTCATTTGGCAGCGTAAAAATCATGAATTTCATCGATCGGCACAGAAAAAACATGTATTTTGTCGATAGGGGGAGAAAAGATCATAAATTTCGTCGAACAGGCGGATAAAAATCATGAATTTCATTTATTAGCGCATGAAAAACACAAATTTCATCAAACACTCGCATAAAAATTAAAAAATTCGTTGATCGGGCATGAAAAAACATTAATTTCGTCAAGTTTGCACGTAAAAATCACAAATTTCATCAAACGGTAGCATAAAAATCACAAATTTCATCAAACGGTAGCATAAAAATCAAGAATTTTGGCCATCAGGTGATAAAATTTTTTTTTGTCAATCCGGCCCGTAAAAAGTATGAATTTTGTCGATGAGGTGCGTAAAAATTGTCGAGTCGAATGAATTAAACTGCATTAGATACCAATTAGTCTCTGAAAAAATTGCAAATTTCATTATTTTGCAGCATAAAAATCAGGAATTTCGTTGATCAATGTGCAAAAATCATGAATTTCATCAATCGGCACAAAAAAAACATGAATTTTCTCTATAGGGGGAGAAAAGATTATAAATTTCGTCGAACAGGCGGGTAAAAATCATGAATTTCATTTATTAGCACATGAAAATCGCAAAATTCATCAAACGGTCGTTATGAATATCAAAAAATTCTATGATCGGGTATGAAAAAGTCATTAATTTCGTGAAGTTTGCACGTAAAAATCACAAATTTCATCAAACGGGTGCATAAAAATCAAGAATTTTGGAAATCGAGTGATAAATTTTTTTTTTGTCAATCCGGCCCGTAAAAAGTATGAATTTTGTCGATTAGGTGTGTAAAAATTGTCAAGTCGAATGAATTAAACTGCATTAGATACCAATTAGTCTCTGAAAAAATTGCAAATTTCATTATTTTGCAGCATAAAAATCATGAATTTTGTTGATCAATGTGCAAAAATCATGAATTTCATCGATCGGCACAGAAAAAACATGAATTTTCTCGATAGGGGGAGAAAAGATTATAAATTTCGTCAAACAGGCGGGTAAAAATCATTAATTTCATTTATTAGCGCATGTAAAAATCACTTTCATCAAATGGGTGCATAAAAATCAAGAATTTTGGCAATCGGGTGATAAAAAATTTTTTTGTCAATCCGGCACGTAAAAAGTATGAATTTTGTCGATGAAGCGCGTAAAAATTGTCGAGTCGAATGAATTAAACTGCATTAGATACCAATTAGTCTCTGAAAAAATTGCAAATTTCATTATTTTGCAGCATAAAAATCAGGAATTTTGTTGATCAATGTGCAAAAATTATGAATTTCATCGATCAGCACAAAAAAAACATGAATTTTCTCGATAGGGGGAGAAAAGATCATAAATTTCGTCGAACAAGCAGGTAAAAATCATGAATTTCATTTATAAGCACATGAAAATCGCAAATTTCATCAAACGGTCGCATGAAAATCAAAAAATTCTTTGATCGGGTATGAAAAAATCATTAATTCCGTAAAGTTTGCACGTAAATATCACAATTTTTTTCAAACGGTTGCATAAAAATTAAGAATTTTGGCAATCGGGTGATAAAATTTTTTTTGTCAATCCGGCCCGTAAAAAGTATGAATTTTGTCGATGAGGTGCATAAAAATTGTCGAGTCGAATGAATTAAACTGCATTAGATACCAATTAGTCTGTAAAAATTGCAAATTTCGTCATTTTGCAGCATAAAAATCAGGAATTTCGTAGATCAATGTGCAAAAATCATGAATTTCATCGATCGGCACAGAAAAAACATGAATTCTCTCGATAGGGGGAGAAAATATTATAAATTTCATCAAACAGGCCGGTAAAAATCATGAATTTCATTTATTAGCAAATGAAAAACGCAAATTTCATCAAACGCTTGCATAAAAAAAAAATTCATTGATCGGGCATGAAAAAACATTAATTTCGTTAAGTTTGCACGTAAAAAACCCAAATTTCATCAAACGGGTGCATAAAAATCAAGAAGTTTGTCTATCGGGCGATAAAAAAATGTATTGTCAATCCGGTACATAAAAAGTATTAATTTTGTCGATGAGGTTAAAAATAAAGGTAATATGAGTCATGGGGTCTAACCTTATGAGTCTCCTTATTTTCTTTCTTGTTCGGATGCAAACAATTCATATTTTTAATCTGCATTTGGTCGAAAAATGAATTATCTTTAATTTTAAAAACGAGAAATTCGTAATTACATGTATAAAATTCGATTGGTATTTATTATTGGTATTTATGATTTCAAAAATTTTAATAAGAAATTGTTTTTTTGCTAGTATACAATGGGCAAAGTCTCTAGCCATGCCAACCAACCAATCGGTTGCTTATGGATCTGCTTATGCTTATATCACTTATTCATATAGTTTAGCTTTGGCTTGCCTCTTATTAGTTTGTCTTGACTGCTAAATTTTTATATTTCACATTTCATAATTTTTATTGCAATACTTCAGGTAAGAATGCTTTTTAACTTGATTATTTCCTGTATTTATAATAATTTTTTGTTACTAACATTCTTATGTTTTAATGGGTGCAAAATTTAAGATTGGCGAAAAAGCTACTAAAAGGTTTTTTATTTCAATAAATTGTTTTATCTTTTGTGCCATGCTGTCGAAAATTGAAAGAAAAATTTATGTAAAGGTTTATTTTGCATCATAGTGTCCAAACTAAGTGAAATGTATGCAAATGGATAGTATGATGCAAAAAAAAACCATTTACATAAAATTTTCTTTGAATTTTCGACAGCATGGCACAAAAGATAAATCAATTTATTGAAATAAATACATTTCAATGCATAACACAGGCTTATTGCAAGTGATATATTTAATGATGATTGTACTGAATTTTGTATTGAAAATGGAACATTTTAGTACATATTAATGGTTTAGCATAAAAAATAATTTATGTAGGTCATTCTAAAATTCTTATATAACAAAATCTGTAAAAATGAAGCTCTGTTTTGTCAGAATTCTGCAATTGTTAATTTGTTTTAAAACTAAATAAGCACTCCTTAGGTATTTTTAACTGTTTTTATTATTGGAAATGGTGCGGAAAAACAGAACAAAACAAACTTTAGTAAAATATTTTATGTAGTAATAGGGTGGTTTTTTTTTAGGAAACATTTATTTAACTGCGTTTGTTATTTTTTTTTTTAAGAGGACAGCCAAGGGTCGATGCATGCTTTACACTCACGCTAAAAAAAAATTTAATCGGTTAAAAAAAAGAAAAAAGTCTCCAAACTTTGGGGACTGTTTTTTCTTTTATGGCAACCTGGCTATTAAGCTTGTATTTAGTAGCTTGGCGCAGTCTTGGAAATCGTGCCATCCAAACAGTCGCCAATCTTTTGTTTACATTTTAGCGTGTGTGTAACACATCTGTTCAGTTATTTTTCTTGGGGCCCATTTTGTGAAAAGTAAAGGTTACTTTTGTGAAATTTATTATATTTTAGTGAAAAATAACATTTTGTAACAAAAGTTGAAATTCAGTTACTCAAATTAGAACAAAGTACTTATTAACAAAAACTTTTTACATTTACAATCACTTTGCTGAAATTTTCCTCTCAAGTGATCTTGTTTGTTTACAAATTACACATTTTAAAACATCACAAAATAATATATATTTAATAAATAGTAAGTTTTTATGGAATAGAATTTTGTGAAAGGAACTATTTTAGTAAAAAGAATTTTGTGGAGAGGCCCATTTTATTAAATTGATTTTTGTGAAGAGTTCCGTTTTATTAAATTGATTTTTCCCCAAATTTTACCTGGATCGACCCTTGACAGAGCAAAATATAAATATGTAAACTTTATTTTTAATAAAAGAAACAAATAAACTGATATTTTTTTTATGTATATCAATATTTATTTACATCAAACTATCAATTATTTATTTTATTTATTTTTTTAATAATAGAATCTATTTCATTAGTTACGCTATTTTATTTTTATATTGAAATAAAAAAAATCCACGTGCTATTATTGCATGCTATTTGTAACTAATATTAAAAAAAAGTTTTCGCTGGCGGAGGAAAAAAATCGCACCAACGTGGTGCGTATATATATGGCATCTGTGCGGTATTATTGATCAATAATACTATATTAATAAAATAGATTAGCAGTTTCACACAGCTTTTTCGCCAATCTTAAATTTTGCACGCATTAAAACATAAGAATGTTAGTAACAAAAAAATTATTATAAATACAGGAAATAATCAAGTTAAAAAGCATTCTTACCTGAAGTATTGATATAAAAATTATAAAATGTGAAATTTTAGCTGTCGAGACAAACTAATAAATAAGAGCCAAGCCAAAAGACAAACTAATAATAAGTAATAACAGCTAAGCTTAAACTACTGTGGCTAAACTATCAGTCAGATAATCAACCGATTGGTTGGTTGGCATGGCTAGAGACTTTGCCCACTGTATACTAGCAAAAAAACAATTTCTTATTAAAAATTTTGAAATCATAAATACCAATAATAAATACAATCTAATTTTATACATGTAATTACGAATTTCTCGTTTTTAAAATTAAAGATAATTCATTTTTCTACCAAATGCAGATTAAAAATATGAATTATTTGCATCCGTACAAGAAAGAAAAAAAAAATTAACCATAATTTCATTTAATACATATTTTGGAATGTATAATAAACTGTTTTCATATTAAAAAAAAAAAAAAATCTAAATAGTTCTCAGCCACATATGATTGCGAAATCGCCTTTAACTATAACCGTGATACCCATGAACATCCTGACCGCACAGGAATAAAAAAGGGTGAAAAGGCCGAAAATCTTTAATGTTAGTCTACCAGAAAAAGCATAAGAAAAGAGTCCGATTTTGAAGCTGGATTATATAAAAAACAAGAGTTTTCCTACGTTAGCTCAAAATCTTACTCTCTTCATCTAAAAGCGATTAATATAATATATTAATTTAAAAAAATCGTTCGATCCATTTTCGAGATAACACCTCTGTGCCCATTACACCATTACATTTTCCATTTTCGCTTAAAAATTGGTTTCCAGATCTCAAAATCTACTGCATGTAGAAATCTATAAATTTCAGGATAGAGTTAGGCCATAGATATAAGACTAATGTGAAAAAATCGAAACGGTATGCCTCATATTTACTGAGATATTAAATGTCGGCGTTTCGATTTTCCTTTGATGTCCTGCTAGCTGTATATATGAGAGTGACGGAATCTTCGGTTTTGGGCTTACGGTTTTCGGTTTTTCGCTGCGTCACTCAAGAGACTACCGTCTCTTATGATATGTAACATATGTATTAAACATATGTAACATATGTATGTAACCTATCTAACATATGTATAAAACATATGTAACATATGCATTAAACATATGTAACATATGTATGTAACCTATCTAACATATGTATAAAACATATGTAACATATCTAACATATGTATAAAACATATGTAACATATCTAACATATGTATAAAACATATGTAACATATCTAACATATGTATAAAACATATGTAACATATCTAACATATGTATAAAACATATGTAACATATCTAACATATGTATAAAACATATGTAACATATCTAACATACGTATAAAACATATGTAACATATCTAACATATGTATAAAACATATGTAACATATCTAACATATGTATAAAACATATGTAACATATGTATGTAACATATGTAACATATGTATGTAACATATCTGTGATATGAGAATCATATATTAAGTTTTAACAAACCCTTTCCTTTATTTAAATTATATTTTCCCCTGCCTTTTTCAAAATTTAATTGAGTTATCTACAACTACAAACAATAATTCCGCTGTAATTTATACCCTTTCCCTTTTCTTTTTCACTTGTGCTCGATCACTAATATCTCACGGCTTTTCGATTAAAAAAAATAAAGAAAAGAATTAAATCAGCACAGATGCCTTTTCGTAATTTTACTTTCCGAAACCAAGCTTATAACACAATGTGTTCATAACGCATTTTGTGGCCACTGAGTCAGTTAAAATTATGTCTATCTTTCCATACTGCTCAGATACATGCCCTTATTTGGTAATGGTAATAACTCAATCACTCACACCCATGTCTAAAAATATATTCTGACTGCTAAAAGCGCAAATTGTTTTGTCTCTCGAAATCCCGTTCACATGAGAAAGACAAGTCGGTTATAATCGCCGTGGCGGTATTAATTTTGAAACAAAATTCGTCCTTTTGCCAAAGATCTGGCAACCTGACTCGGCAAATACAATTATTTATACATACCTCTGTCTGAAAGTGTTGTCTCCTAGACACTATGTAGTAACCCTATTTTGGCGAAATTCTTATCATTCGAACTCAAAGTTCTGTAGTAGAAACATCACTCTTCTTCTAGCCTTGCTGCTGTTAACATCTTTCCCTGATGTGTGCCCCTCCTCGGTAGTTCCCCGGGTGTGGTGAGAACGGAAAGTTTTACCCGGCGTAAGCCCGGTCACTATGAACCTGGATTGTTTTTTATTATCCTTTGATATTCTGAATAAAAGCAGTATATGGACGTATCCTGCGTACCTATTAATTGCCATCGAATCTCACAAAAACACAGAGGTACTATCTTAAACTCAATATGGAAAATCAACATCATAAAATATCTGGTGCCAGACCAGGTCTACACCCAACGTTTAATACCGAGGAGGGGGTCCCTGTATAATTGGAAATTTTCTTGCGAACTGCCTCTTCTGATGTTTTCCGAATTTTATCCTATTCTCCAGCGCCTTTCCTACAACTCTCATATTTGGATTATCAAACGAATGCCCGGCCTGTCAACGCCCTTTCCAGTTCATCTACCTTCCATTTCACCATCTTGCCGGACCCAGTGGACTGATTGAAATTTAATCTGCACCTTCCTGCGTTTCTACGAACATTTCGAAAAAATTCGGAATATTTCATCTATACTATCCCGGGCTGAATTTCCTTTGGATGATACCATGCCACTCAACAAATAGACTATGCTGTAATGAATCTGCCTGTGGAGTAGCGTCTCCATGTTCCGGATGTCCTGCAGTGTGGATGATTGACGTTAAAATTTTTTGTTCTATATTGCCTGTCCTAGGCTTGTCTCGTCCTTAGCTATTGCTTCCAGCAACCCCCAGTACCTGCCAACCCCATCCTCCACTGTGTCAGTGCCCAAGATGCTCCATGTGAATGACGCCCAGTGATACGATCCTACAATCCGTGTCATGTATTGTGCTTCGCTCCCTATGAGCCCCTGTGGTTTCTGCCCGGTTTATTTTTTACAAATCGCCGTTCCATATGCCGTTAGAACTCCTGCAGAAATTTAGTAATTCTTCTATTTTATAAATCCGTCAAATTTTGCGCCTCCCTGCAGATTTATGCTACTCCCAAAATCCTGCAGAATTCACCGGACTTTGAAATTTTCAAATTCAGCTGTGAACTCAACTAATGTTAACTCAAGTAAGATCTCTACATTCCTCCACAAAATATTCTCCCAACTTGCTTCATTTTGGAAGATAACTATCCTTAATATTTGATACTTTTGACCATAATGTCAATCAAGTTCTAGACAAAGATTTTGAAGCTTACAAATTGTTACAAGATTTAAATTCTATTTACAGGAAAGCATATAATAACATCAAAGACTCTCAAAACAAAGAAATGATCATTTTCAAAAACGTGCTAAACTAAGAAAAATTATGAATAAAGATATTGTGTATTTAAAATATGTAGATAAGTTCAAACCAAAATATTCTGGACCTTACATTGTTATACACAAATATTCACCTGTCTCTGTTTCAATCAAACGCTTATATGCACCTGATGACTCTGCTTTTAGAGTACACATAGATAGGTTAATCATCGTTCCACCAAGAAGCGATCACTTACTTACAAGTCATGATGGTTACAATAATATTAACTTTCCAACTTATTCAACACGTTATAATTTAAGACATAGAAAATAGCTTATAATTTTATAATTGTTGTATTTTGTGCAAATTTTTGGTTTTGTTCACTCTTGTGTATATTGCTGCGCACAATGTACTGATGTTATGTCTGATGTTTCCTTGTGAAAGTTCTCGGCTGGTCCAAGTTTGTTTCATCAAGGGAATTTCAAATATGGCAATCTTGTTGTGAACATTATCTTTTATATTTATGGGGTGTTTGCACATATACACTTAAAAAAAAAAATTCTCTCCTTCTTAACTTTTTGTCATGTCATATTTTTTTTTTTAATCTAATAAATAGTTATAAATATAAAAGTAGTAACATTAAATTCCACTAAAATAATTTTTTTCTCTTCATGTCAGTTTTTTTTTCTAATTTTAATAATGATAATTAAGTAAATATTTTTACCTCATGACTTAACATTTTTACCGAACTTGACAAAACTCTCTCTCATTACTCTAGGATTGACTTTTATTCGACATACACTAGGTGTATATATTTTTTTATTTTCTCTAATTATTCCCTTTTGGAGTGGTGATCTGTTCAAAATTATTGCCTTTAGGATCTTCCACACCATTGTAATGAGAGACACATTCGAATTGGTATTCCAATTCCCCTTAAATCCCCTGTCAAAATGAGTATACGAGACTGCTCCTCAGTTTGTTGCATTACTGCTGCGGGAGCAACGGGGTCTATGTTGTGACAACAATGTGGATCTCGCCCTAAATATTCCCTCAACAAATAAGGCAATAGTCCTAAACTGGCGTCATCACACTTGTCCTTAGACAAGATTTAGGGCAGGAATTTTTTTTGGATCGTGCGTCACTTTCCCTATCCTGTCCTGTGCGAATGCACAATTTTTTTTTTCACCATTTTTAAACCCAAATTTTATTCATTTTTATCTTCATCACTTTTTCATATTTCATTTTTTACACATGTGTAACTGTTAATGTAACTGTAACTGTATTTTATTTTATATTCTGTATTTGCATTTATACTTGATGTTTATTTTATATAAGATTATAAATCATTATTTTGCATTATGTTCGAACAAAGAAAATTTTATTGTATTGTAGTTGCAACTTAACAAAAGCTTATATGTTCAGAGTTATGAACATTTTTTAAATTTAGTTTGCATGCTTATGACCAGCTGTCAATAAAAATAATTATTAGTTGATGATAATGCAACTTTTCTGGTCATAATTTGGTCATCAATATATATGTAGAGTAGTTCAACTGCTATATGTTCCGGAACAACAAAATAACAACAACACCTACATCTACAAAAAAAAAACTCTTATGAAGCCATGGACTCAAGGAATAAACTATTGTGCACACTTTGATGACAAGTAGCAAAAATTTTGGTATACCATTTCCATTTTCATTTTCATTTTTGATATTTGTATGTGTTTATATTTTTTTTCTTATATTGTGCATTGATTATATGTAAACTTTCAGACGGAGCATTCCTGAAATTTAAACCCTATCAAATTATTCTTTTATCTGAGCAAACGGGGGAAATATATGATATGAGAATCATATATTAAGTTTTAACAAACCCTATCCTTTATTTAAATTATATTTTCCCCTGCCTTTTTCAAAATTTAATTGAGTTATCTACAACTACAAACAATAATCCCGCTGTAATTTATACCCTTTCCCTTTTCATTTTCACTTGTGCTCGATCAATAATATCTCATGGCTTTTCGATTAAAAAAAAAAGAATTAAATCAGCACAGATGCCTTTTCGTAATTTTACTTTCCGAAACCAAGCTTATAACACAATGTGTTCATAACGCATTTTGTGGCCACTGAGTCAGTTAAAATTATGTCTATCTTTCCATACTGCTCAGATACATGCCCTTATTTGGTAATGGTAATAACTCAATCACTCACACCCATGTCTAAAAATATATTCTGACTGCTAAAAGCGCAAATTGTTTTGTCTGTCGAAATCCCGTTCACATGAGAAAGACATTTGTCGGTTATAATCGCCGTGGCGATATTAATTTTGAAGCAAAATTCGTCCTTTTGCCAAAGATTTGGCAACCTGACTCGGCAAATACAATTATTTATGCATACCTCTGTCTGAAAGTGTTGTCGCCTAGACACTATGTAGTAACCCTATTTTGGCGAAATTCTTATCATTGGAACTCAAAGTTCTGTAGTAGAAACATCACTCTGCTTCTAGCCTTGCTGCTGTTAACATATTTCCCTGCTGTGTGCCCCTCCTCGGTAGTTCTCCGGGTGTGGAGAGAACGGAAAGTTTTACCCGGTCGTAAGCCCGGTCACTATGAACCTGGATTGTTTTTTATTATCCTTTGATATTCTGAATAAAAGCAGTATATGGACGTATCCTGCGTATCTATTAATTGCCATCGAATCTCACAAAAACAAAGAGGTACTATCTTAAACTCAATATGGAAAATCAACATCATAAAATATCTAACATATGTAACATATGTATAAAACATATGTATAAAACATAATGTTTAGTCTATAACGACAAATCGACTGCACAAAACATGTTTTGAGCGGTCGTTATAACTATTTGAGCGGTCGTTATAACTATTTGAGCGGTCGTTATAAGCATTTGAGCGGTCGTTATAAGCATTTGAGCGGTCGTTATAGCATTTTAGCGGGCGTTATAGTATTTGAGCGGACGTTATAGCATTTGAGCGGGCGTTATAGCATTTGAGCGGGTGATTTACCCTTATAATCATATGCTGTGATCTATTAGAATACGCATGTGTAGTCTATAACGACAAATCGACTGCTCAAACATTTTTTTTTTATGAAAGTAATACAAAAAAGTTATATGTTAAGTATGTAAGTTATGTATGTTGATACATTTTGTCTAAATGCATGCGAACTTCTCGAGATTTCTATGACAAAGACATCACCAACCATATATATATGTTGAAAGTATGTTCTCATTGTAACCGGTACCTTACGCATTTGCCCTTTTTACGCTTACATTTAATGCTATTGTTAGAAAAATTAAACTAGTGAATTTAATTTGCATGAAGTTATTTCTCACTTTGAGAAATAACTCAAAGTACTCGTTTACAAAATTCATATAATATTATTTTCGTTTAAAGTTGGAGCTAGTTTAGTTTTTTCTAACAATAGCACTCAATGTAAGTGAAATAAGGGCTAATGCGTAAGGTGGCGGTTACAATGAGAACATACTTTCATCACATATATATATATAGGGTTGGTGATGTCTTTGTTACAGAAATCTCGACAAGTTCACATACATTTAGACAAAATGTATCAACACATACTTAACATATAACTTATTTGAATGGTGAAACCTTTTGTATTACTTTCATAAAAAAATTAAGTTATTTCAAAAAATATAATTATTTTACCCGTTGGTACAAAACATGTTTTGTAAATTTATTTGTAACTGATAATTAAAAAAAATATTTTAACTAATTGTTTCTTTTCAGCAAAACATTTCATTTAAAAAATAAACCTTTACTTAATGCATACAAAAATTAAAAAAACGAATTGTTTTAAAAACTTGTTTAACACTTTCATGACTTTATTTCACTTAAATTATAATCATAACAGTAATTTATTTCACGTTATTTGAAAATCATTATAAAAAAATTAATTCATTCATTAATTAATTAAAAATTAATTAAAATGTCTTCATGAGTAGCATTAAGTCTGGATGACATGTGCTAAATCATTGTATCACGCTCGCAGAAACGTGGTAATGTCATCCCCTCAGGGGAAAAGCTCTCGTCCAATCAGAACGCCGATCGTAGCGCCCCATAGGATAATGATGTCAGAGTGTTCTAGAACATGACGTCGTCAAACCGCCCTCAGGAGGTACTGCCCTCCCCTCCGGTAAAATAGACACAGCCAATCAGAAAGCAGCAGTCGTCTCGACCTATCGCAACGCCCTCTAGGATGATGATGACATCATCCGTGCATATATCGGAAACCCCGTCAGTTGCTCACAGGATTCCAAGACAGTAGGTGGTTTCTGCGACTCTCTCCGTAAGTATACCTTTTTTTCCAACGATCTAGCCGCTTTCATCTTCTTCACTTTCTCATTAACCATCTCATTAACCTTCTCATTAACTTACTCATTAACCTTCTCATTAACCTTCTCATTAACCATCTCAGTAACCCTGTCACCTATCCATCACTCACATGTCACCTATCCATCACCTTTCGGCCACGCCTACCTCCCTCCTCCCCCTGCTGCCCCAGAACCCCTATTTCTCTTCTACTCATAACTTTTTATCTAAATAGAATAAATATTTAATTGAGACAATTTTTATGCGATTTGACATCTTTGTAAACTTTATAAAATTATCAAATATGTCACCAATGGACAAATTGATTCCAGCCCTTATTCTGTCAAAATTTTATTAAAAGTCTCTAAAAAAATCTGTAGAATACAATTAAGCGTAGAAATGACATTTTTATTTTGTAACAGTCTTCTATGGTGGGTGAACTAAAGGTGGATAGTATTCCTAAGGTAGCCCACTCCTCAAAAGTAGAATTAATTTTTTTAATCACAAAATGGTGCTACTGCATTGTCAATCATGTATTTGCAGTGCACGTGGCTGAATTTAAAGATATCGCGTTGATCCTCCGACATTTTATGCAGTGATTTCACTTTTGAAGAGTAGTCGTTCTAATTTCCAGGTAAGACTATATTTTAATTTACACGTGTTTAAATTCTTAGACCTTTAAGTTGTGATCATTTTCTGAAAGCTCATTCTGTGCTCATTTTCTTTCCTTGTGATCATTTTCTTTCCCTTTAAACACATTTACTTCATATCTAAGAAATTTATCAGATTACTACTTCTTAGAAAGCAATGTGGGAATCAGTGTAGTAAGGGGGATGTTATTGTTGTTGAATTCGCTAGAGCATAGGTCTCTTGTTTGTAGAAATCTTGAAAAACCACTCTCTTTGTTTTCCCGTAGGGATCTGTAGTTGATTGGCAGAATCGTAACCATGCATCGCGTTTGGCCTTATGGATTTGGAGCTTGTATTTGGCTCGCTCTTGTTTATATTTCTGTTTTTGTATCTGTGTGGCAGTTGGAGATTTTATTTGTCTTCTGAGTGCTCGTACATAATTTCTTGATTTCCTGAGATCCGGGGACCACCATTTAACTGAAGGTTTGTGAGTACTGCTTTTTTTCCTTAAATTGTTTTCACTGGTTTCTTGTATTATTTGCATTAGTTCTTCGTAGTGTTTGTCGAAATCTTCTTTACTATTTATTTGTTTAAAATCAATGTTTTTCTCTTTTAGACTTGAGTTAATTGTTGGTTAAATCTTTTAAATGATATATTCTTAGTTCTGTATCGTCTTTTTGGGAGTGTCGGAGTATTTATGTTTAGATCTATTGTTATCAGACGATGATCTCCGTAGTTCATATCTTCTTCTACAGTCCAATTTTCCAATTTGGAAAACAACGGGAACGAAAGTAGCGAAACATCTGGCCATCCCTTCGATCTCTCTGTTTGAAAAGTTGGTGAACAATTTGGGTCATTTGCTGAGATTAGATGATGTTGACTCATATGTGTGATCAAGTGATTTCCTCTATCGTCATCTGATGGGTATCCCCAGAGTTGGCTGTGAGCGTTGAAATCTCCTAGATGAATGAGATGTTTACTCATACCCTTCTTATCTGTCCAATCTTGAAGATCTTGTTTTAAGTCTGCTGACGGTGGTGAATATTGATTACCTATTGTTAATACTATGTCTGGAAATATTATGTTAATAAATACTGAGTTTTGATATTGCTGAATTCTTCTGTGTTGAAGATTATTATCTAATACAATTATATGACAATTATTGGATTGCGAAGCATAAGATGGCACTGACGAAGGTAATCCGTGTGGTCTTTTATTTGTAACTGCGCAATCCTGTAGGCAGGCTATTGAATAATTTTCTTCTATTAGGTAATTTATAAGGTCTGAAGTTGCTGTCTTGATTCTTTGTAGGTTTATTTTTGCAATTTTGAATTTGTTCATTGTTATGATTGATGTTGTTGGACACATTGACGTTGGAATTTTTTATAAGATATGCAGCAACTTTCAAAGGAATAGTGATGGGTATCAAGGTGTTTTTCTGAGCTGGATTTATTTTGGTTGTATTCTTGACAATTTATGCAACATTTTGTTTCAGAGTCACAGTTAGCAGTGTTGTGAGAATCTGCGCACTTTGCACACGTTTCTTTCTGGTCGCAGTTTCGCGACATGTAACCCAGCCGCTGGCATTTGAAACAACGTGGTGTGATTATGTATTTCCGAATGTTGCATCTATTAAAGCCTATGTTAATGGAGGTTTGTTCTAATATCTTTGCATCTCTTTGTTGAAATTCCACTATTAAATTTACTGTGTTTGTATTCCTTGTTGAGTGTTTGATTTTGTTCAGGCAGAAATTTGGCTTTTCAACTCGTAGTGCTCTTTGCAATGCCGGTTGCAATATTTCTTCCGAATATTTCTCTATGTTTTTTGTTATATCTTCCTCTTCTTCGTCGCTTATTATCGGAGCTCCAAATATGATGAGTTTTTGTGTTTTAGGTTTGATTTTATCAAACTGAATTTTCTCTGTCAATCTTTCATTTCTTTTTAACTGTTGTTGTAGTTCAGTGAGGTCTTTGTCTGTATTACAGGTTACAACCAGATTACCAGCTTTTGTTTGTTTGCAGCTTAGCTTTGTGAGAACTGATGTGTTTACCTCCCTATTTAAAGCTTTTCTTATGTCTTGTATCGTCGTATCAGTGTCTTTTGATTTAACTAACATTGCTGGTTTTGGTAGAGGTCTTTGAGTTAGTATCTGAGCATATGATGTTTCATCGTTGTTTTGTTTCTGCCTTCTTTGTGTTGTTTGTGTTGGTTGATTCCTAAGTGTTTTCTTTAATAATTCCAATTCTTTTGTTTGTTCACTTAGAGCTGCTTTCAAGAATACTCCCTGTTGGTTTATCTTTTCTTCTAGTCTTTTCCCCAGCTCACTTTTAATCATATCTCCCATTTCTTCTACAGATTTTAGTCTTTTTTTATCTTTTCTGAGTTGCAAACATTCTTCTTTCCAATCTGCCCTGTCTGCATACGTTTCTTCGTATTTTTCAATTAGCAAGCTGACGTGAGTCCTGATCGTGTTTATTTCTTCTTCAACTTGACTTTTGTTTTCGTCTTTAGTAAGATTCTGTATTCTTTGTAGAGCATCTTCTATTGTTCTCTGGATCTCCTGTGTTGTTAGTTGAGATTGATTCTTCTCTACTTTTTTAATTTCGTTTTCAAGATCCTTTTGTTTCTGCTTCAGGGCCTTTATTTCATTGTTACGTTCCCTTTCTGTCTCAATCTGCTTATCTATTTGTGCTTTCAGACTCGCTAATTCTTCTTCGTATTTGTCTGCCATCTCTTTCTGATATGTCATCGATTGAGACGTTTCTATTTGCTTCTCCTGGACTTGGTCTCCCTTCGTGTTCTCTTCTTTCTCATTCTTCTCCTCTTCTTCTGCTAGTCTTTTCTCCAGGATTGCTTTTATTTCTTTGCATTTGTCCGCATTTCCTCTTTGCTTTTTCTTTGTCAATCTGTCAAGTTCTGCCTTTAATTTCTTTGTTGACAGTTTTTCTATTTTTGTGTTTTGTATACATTGAGATTGTGGTTGCAATGATGTTTTCGACTTCGGCTGAATATTTGGCGTTGTGCCAGTTTTGGTCACGGAATTATCTTTACTCATTGTTCTTGTTTTCTCACCGTTTCTATTCGCCGATGGTGTAATTTCTCTTTCTTTAAATTCTTATAAAGAAATATCCGATAATTCGCTTTCTGGGTTTTCACTTTCCGACATTGATTATTGAACTTTGTCAATTATATACTTTCTTCTACGATTGTAAGTTCTATCTCTTCAAAGTCTTGTCGTAAAATACCCTATATTTCCCTTTCTAATTTTGAAGAACTTTGTCAATTATATGTTTTCGTCAACGATTTAAGCAAGAATTTCCTATCGCCTTGCAAATGTACTACTATAATAACCTCTATAACACCAATCAACTAGATTTATATCATTAGCTAAGGAGTGGGGCGACCAGACCCTCCCGACATGCATCAAAGAAGGAAAGGGAAAAAAGGAAAGAAAAAGGGAAAAAATATGGTCAAAAGGACCATTGGAAATGACTTTGAGAAAAGAAGGAAGAAGCCAAATGATGGGATAGAAAATTTGGAATAAAAAATGAAATAAAAATAAAATAAAAAAATGAAAGAGATTGTAATTAACCAAAAAGAGAGGGGGGGGGGGGTATAAGGCCAGTGAAAAAGCTTCCCGTGCAACTGAAGTTCATGTACAAAAGGAATTACGATACTATTAACAAAAGAAAATACGAATCCTTACAATGATACGTGACAACATGTGATAGGTGATCTGCAACACAATAATTTGTAGACAAGAAAAACCAGTAACCACAAGAAGAGCACAACGCTTTCTAGCGGCTACAAATGAAGTTCTGTTAAGATTACTGTGGGACAAACTCTCAGTAACAAGAGCAATTCAAGAATTTCAAACCAAAACAATTTACCTTCATAAATTTAAGAATTTTAAAAAGATATAAACAGAACTGTATAGGAAAAGGTGAAACATAAAAAAATGAAATGGCGAGACTTAGTCTATGCATAAAATCTTAGAGGATGATATGTTACACCACGATAAAAGCTAAAATAGTAAAACAGTATAACATGTTAGAAGAAAAAGGAGGGGGGGTTAGCCTGTGGGGCAAAGCAATGTTAATGAGGGCAGTTAAAAAGAAATAGGTGTAAAAATACTCCAACTTTGAGCCAAATGTGACGATATGAAGAGAAATAACAAAACTAGCCCCTCCCTGCCCCCATAACTAAACCCCTATTAAAGATAGGTAAAAACCGAAATAGCCAAAAGAAGCATCGAGAAAAGAACCTCTAGGCACTTTAGAGCTAGAACCGGAAAAATTTTTGAGCTCTATCTCCCATAGAAAGAGAGAAAAATGGAGGAAACCGATTACCGCAGAACCAGTTGATAAAGTAATATTAAAAAAACTCTACCTTCTTGTCATAACAAGTTAATTCCCAGTCATAAGGATGATTGGGACAGGATCTCCTCAACAGGAGCTAAACAAGGATATCAAACATGGTACAGTTACCAATAGAAATAGAGAAGTTGAAAATGTTATACGCAGAACAGTAAAAGAAATGGTGATACGTAGGAATGAATAAGTGGGACTAAATCTATGCATAGAGACCAAAAGAATGATATGTTACACCATTACAGCAAATAAAACGGTTAAAACGTTGATAATATTAAGAAAAAGGAGGGGGGGACAGGTCTGTTGTGCTAAAACGGTGTGAAGACAAGCCACTAGTTGGATAGTAAAGAGAAATACTCAACAATTGGCTGTAAAGTGACGATATGATGTGTAAAAAACAAACAATTGCCCCACCCTGCCCCCGTAGCTGGTCCCCTAAATGACATAAAAAAAAACCAGTATAGCCAAAAGAAGCAGCGCAAACAGTTTCCTTAGGCGCTGCAGAGCTGATTTCGGAAAAATATTTAAGCCCTATCTCCCATAGGAAAGGAGATAAATGGGAAAAAACACTTTCCGCAATGTGTATAATTATAAAAAGTATAATATTGAATGAGAATTCTTGAAAAATATTGTAAGTAAACTAAAAGTAAACAAATTTAATGAAGTCTTATAGCAGACTAAGGGCTAAATACAGAGAAAAATGGTTACATGAAGTGGGTACCAACAGAAGTGGAGTAAAGCAGAAAGATTGTGATTTATAATAAAATGATCTCAGAAAAAATACTGCAGCCTATAATACTAAATTAATTACTCAATTTTCCTGCAATATATGTCCTAAATTAAATCAAAACAAAACTAAGATTAATCTTAATTTTAAAGACCTAAATAATACGCTGTTAGACAACAATAACATGAAAAACGTAAACAAATGCTTTGAGTCATTAAAATGAAATTAAGTAACAGACCACTCCATCTATCTCCTTATAGCTTATAAGATCTAAAGATATATGTTCAAAGCACCCCTCTTTAAGAGAGGCACTCAGAAAAAGTTAGCAGTTGAAAACAACTAAACCTTAATGATAAAAGTTTCGAATACTAAAGTTAGCCAACGACCAACCAACCAAGCGGTTTTTATTTACATTTTAAAATACAAAATAAAAATACTTAGAGACTATGTAGATAAAAAAATTCTTTCACATATGAAAAATATAAAGATTAGATTTAGATATTTTCACAAAAAGAATTTGAAAACGTTAAATTTAAACATGAAATTTTAAATTTAAAAATGACAGAACGCCCATGTTAACGTATGGGAAAAATTCCATAAAAATTTTGAGTGACATTTAAAAAAAAACTACAATTTACCAGTGGTTGCAGACCCCCAACATGAATTTAACATATTACATATGAAAGCCAAGATTCCAAAGTATATAAAACAATCAATATTATTTTAAAAATTATGAAATTCATATTAATTTAAGTACATCAAAAAAGTAAACAATCCAATATAAAACCAATGGGCATCCATTTTGTTTCTTGAACTCTTAGAACAAAAACATCAACTTTTCAAACTGATTTAAATGATGTTATACTCAATGAAAAGTTAAAAATTTTAGTGATAAAATGGTCTATGTATCATAAGGTATCTGAATTAAGGTATTTCTATAAAAATTCTAACCGTTAAAGTTATGTAATAAGCGTTCTAAGAACGAACAATTTTGAAAATGGCGCTATGGTGAGCTAAGGTACATGAACTTCAATGGTTAATAACTCCTGAATTAATTCACTAAAATAAACACTACATGACTCAAAATGGAGCTAAGATGTTCAAGCAACATAATTAAACATGAATAATCAATTATATATACAGGTAAAAGCACAGGAAGCATCGGTGCAGGTGGCAAGCACTGGGCTCAATAGAGAAACGAAAGTAAAAGTAGTAGAAAGTTTAAAAGAACATAACTCCCGAAACCCTGCACCGAAAATCAAAAACCTTATATCAAAATGTTCAGCATAAAGCAAGGAAGAGATAGATACATGACAGAAGGTTCTAGCTTACCCCGTCCCTGAAGAAATTATGCTGACATCAGGAGCCTTTGCAAGATGATGCTACTATGTTGAAAGAACATTAAGAAGAAAAACTCAAAATATATCAAAAGAAAAAAGGATCATCAGAGCATAACAGTAAGCAAAATATTTTGCGGAGAGTTTTTTTTTTTAATTTCAATGACCTTTGGAACATTATGCTCCAAAAGTGGCCCACAAGCTAAAATTTTGAAATTGTATTATAAAAGTAGTTAAATTTTATTTTACAAAGAAAAGTATACTTGATATATGTTAGAGGTAAGTGTAAAATTTTACAAATAAAAATTCAGCCACACAAACCCAACCAGAAAATAATAAAAAATCCTCAAAGCTTAACTATGGCATTTTTGGGTCCCCTACCTTATGGATTTAACCTTCTGTAGTCTCGTAAACCTCTTTAATAAAAAGCTATGCGTTGCTGACGACTGGGATTTTCGATAATCGTTGGCACAGATTAATCGCGGAAACTGAAACATTTGAAGTTGCTGAAAAAATTAATAGCTCGAAAAGTATTTGTCAGAAAATTGTTAGACAAACTGCGTTAGAAAGGTAAAAGATTATATTTTTCTTGATATAAATTTCAAATCTAATGATTATGCCGTTTTCCAAATATGGAATTTAAAAAAATACCAAATTTCCCAATGGAGTACCAAGCGAAATCTTCACGCGTAAAAAGATAGTGATAACGGCCATGTGTCCTGACGTATACTGGCTATAGCACGAGTCACAAGTTATAGAAGCCTTACTATTCTGTTAAAATGCAAAAGTGAATTATGATGCCACGAGTGCATGATTTTTATTTAATTTTAATATAATCTTCTTAGAAACAAGGTTTTGGAATTTTTTTTCGAATGAGACTAATAGGCCAAAACTGTATATCATTTTGAGTTAAAAAGAGGAAAAGTGGCAGAGCGCTTTATATTATTTAGGCTTCCTCAGGAACTTTTGGTCAGAATTAAAAGCTTAATGTAACAAAACGTCAGAAATTAAAACGACTTTAAATCGGCAATAACTATAACGACTGTCCTTCTGTTCTTTTGGATAGATTGTCATTTAGAAACATAAAATCATTCAACATTGAATTTATGTATTTTTAAGGTTATTATCACGGGCCCGGGCAACGCCAGGCACGTCAGCTAGTTAATAAATAATAGCTTTATCCGAATTAAAAACACATAGATAGATGCTAGTGATTCCTATTTTGATTAATATATGTTTGTATTTACAAATAAATAAATTATGAACTGAAGTTTTTAACTAAATTTTTAATAACTTTATGTTAAAAAATCTTACTGGATTATACGTCTCAAAGTTGTTATATGCATTCACGTATGTGGATTATGGCTTTCAAAGTTGTTATTTGCATTCACTTATCTACATTAAGAGAAAAAAAAATTCGACCATATCGGATCAGCAATCGTAAAGATTAATATTTTAAATTTCAGGTTATTTTGAATATTTTTTTCTTTTTAATTTTATATTAAATATTGGTGATATGTTTCTTTTTTAGGGATTTTTTTAATTTAATTCTTTTGGAGAGTTTGTTTTATATATTCCTATGCATGACTTTTTTTTATTTGCTACAAAATCACTTGAACATTCATACTGTTTCTCTCTTAATTACCGTGCTTAAAAAACTGAAAAAAGCATTCATTGTGAGTAAGTGATTTTATTTTGTATAAAATATAAAAAAAGTGCTGAAATATTAAAAGTTTGAATAAATAAATATTCTGTTTACGAATTTAAAAAGAGTTAAATCCTTTAAGTTATGCCGCTTTAAGTTAACAAATCTTTTTTTTTACTTATTTAATTTTAAATAATAAAAAACTTCTTAATTTCTAATTGATAATGCAGTTTTTATTTTTTATTGAATGAAAAACAGTTCCTTTAAGAAATTTGAAAACAAAACATTAAATAAATTCACAAGTAATAAAAAAATGAATTTAAAAGAATCATTGACATCATGTTTCCTGACTGCTTCTGGCAGTTTTATTGTAAATTATTTTTCGCAATTATAATAAAAATTCAGGTATGAAAAAAAAGGAAAAAAAAAATGTCACACTATTTGTTTTTATAGTTCAAATATATTTTTGAGGTTTCTTATAATAATATATTTTTTTACAATTCCAGCTTTTTTATCCCAGTATTACGAAAATGTATTTATTTATAAGTATCTATGTAGTTTCAATTTTTCTGCCATTTATTTCTTTTTTGTTTAGACGGTCAAATTTAAAGAAATTTTTCAGTTTCAATCTTTTATTTTCAAATCCAAATCTTAGATGTTTGAGGAAATTCATAACAATCTTTGTTTATGGTGTTAAATGTTCAATTTTACACTTCCTTCAAGATATAGCTTTAAAAAAGTAGAGTTTATAATATTTTTGGTATAGACATTTACATTTCATTTTTATAAGTGAGGGAGCATGAATGAATAAAATTTATAGATGTGAAATGGTCAAATACTGAAGGTGTTAAATATGGCTTTATTTATAAATGAATATAAACATTCCTAGTTAAGAGCAAAACATATAAGGAAACAAATTTATTGAGACGAAAATAAAAGAAAATAATACAGAAAATGCATATTATAGCATCAGTAGTTGATCGTTAAACTTAATTTTCTATAATTCAAATAGAGATATTTTGAAGCATTTTCAATGACATTTCTCATTCTTTACAAAGTTACGTTACGAAGTCGAACTTAAGAAACTACATAGAATATAATAACAATAATGCATCCAAAAATTAAATTTTCATTGCTGTCTGTATGCTAACTATAATTTTATTACTTTGTATGTTAGTCATTTTTTATTACAACGAACAGGGAAGACCGAGCTATGCTCGGTCAAAATTAGCTTTTAGTTCAACTCAATATATTTTTATCTCTGTATTATTACTATAATGCGTTTTATTTTATAAAAATAGCTTGACCCATAATGATCCATAATAAAAATTACCCACTAATCAAATTTTTCGATCATATGACCAAGGCCAATTGACTTCTCGTGCCCGAAACCCGTAAGATATAAAATTTATTCAAAATGGTGTGAGCCGTTTTTTAGATAAAATTAGTTTGCCCCAAATGACCCACTAATCTGATTTTCTCGAGCATGTGACCTAGTCCAATGATTTTCTCGTGCGCAAAAACCGTATGATACAAAATTTAGTTCAAATCGTCTGAGCCGTTTTTACTATAAAAATAGTTTGAACCATAATGGCCGATGACTAAAATGACCCACTAATCGAAATTTCTCGAACATGTGACCTAGCCGGATAGTCTTCTCGTCCCTAAATCTGTAGGATACTAAATTTAGTTCAAATCCTCTGAGCAGTTTTTAAGATAAAAATACCTTGTCCCATAATGACCAATGACCAAAATAGCCCACTAATCGAATTTTCTCGAACATGTGACCTAGCCCAACAGTCTTCCCATGCCCGAAAACCGTCGGATGCAAAATTATTCTAAATTGTCTGAGCCGTTTTTAAGATAAAATTAGCTTGACCCACAGTGACCCCAAAATGACCCACTAATAGAATTTTCTCGGACATGTAAACTAGCCCAATGTTTTCCTCGTGCTCGAAACTCGTAGGATACAAAATTTAATCAAAATCGTTAGAGCTGTTTTTAGATAAAATTAACTTAACCCGCGTTGGCCCAAAAATGACCCACTAATCTAAAGTTCTCTAACATGTGACGCAGTCCAATCATCTTCTTGTGCCCGAAAATGGTAGGATACAAAATTTAATTAAAATCGTTTGAACCATTTTTAGATACAATTAGCTTGACCCTGACCCTGACCCATAGTGACCCAAAATGACCCACTACTCGCATTTTCTCTAACATGTGACCTAGCCCAATGGTTTTCTGGTGCCGCGAAAAGGTAGGATACAAAATTTCGTCGAAATCGTTAGAGTCGTTTATATGTATATATATATATATATATATATATATATAATAACCACACACACAAGATTTGCTCGTATTAGAATATATGATAAATTACCATATTTAACGTGAATATTCCTTCTTATATGCGTATACAAAACACGCAAAAATGAATGAGATACCCAAGACTTTCAAATGGATTTTATTTTCAAAATACTCGCACATTTCATTAAAATATGTTGTTTGATTAAAAATTGCCGTAATTAAAAATTAATGAATATAAGAATCAGAAAACAATCTAAACGAACTCAGTGCAAAAGCGTCGCATGGGTGCACTAAAAGAAAATTGTAGTATTTCCATCGTTCAGTAAATTTACTGTGATTACTTGAGAAACTACACAGACATACTTTGTTATGCACCCCCTACTCATGGTATTTACGTTTCCTAGTTCAAGAAAATTAATTTATCATCGTAAGAAAAAATATGCTCATGATGCAAAAAATATTTTTTTTATAATGGTCCGAAATTTTTTTTTGTTGTTGTTCTACATGTAGTCAAAATTCAAGACTTAAATTTTAAAAAAACTTCATTAAAATATGGAACCTAAAGAAAATGAATGATTTTTTTTTATAATATATAAAGCGACTTTAATGAATTTTTATTATCGTTTCGCATTTTAGTTTAGAAAATACGCGATATTTTAAATTAATAATAATAATAATAATAATAATAATAATAATAATAATAATAATAATAGTACATAATTTGTGAAATAGTCTGAGAATTTACTTTATGAATTAAATAAATAGAGAATAACCTGTATTCTATTACTACTGACTAATTATCATACGCTAAAATATAAATATTTGTACATGTTTCCATCGGTGTACATATTCACCTGCCGGAATATATAAGAGCGTGTAGGAAACATTTAAATTTTTTAATTTAATAACACAGTTTATAGATATTTTTATGCAGGTTTACTTTTTTCAAAAATAACATTTCCTGTTAAATATAGTAAAAGAAACAAACACTAGTCGTACTGGGGAAGGTTCCCAACTGCCAGATCGGGATTTTGTCGAGGCTGCTGTAGTTAGAAAGCTCTTACCGAAATGTATACAACTGGTTAAGAGTTATAGGTCGATGTATTTCTGTCATTTATTCATTTCTCCAGGTAGGCAGGAAAGGCACTCTGTGTGGTAGAAAAGAGAGTTGACGGATTACATAGATTATTTAAGATTTCAAAGTTGCCCCCCCCCCCCCCCTTTCCCCCTGGCGGGGTAGAGTTGGTGGGTAACTTTGATATCCCTAAATAGATTTAAAAAAAAAATATTGAACATGCATTTTTTCGTTTTTCAATCCGATGTATATTTCTCGAGTTATTCGACCGTTTCCAGCCTTTTCGGACACCCTGTATATATGCAGTAGCTGTTTAATCCGTTCTACGCATGGTAGTTTATGAATTTATTTCTAAAACCAAAATTAAATATACAAATGCCAACAAACAACTTTAAAATATCTAAATAAGAAATAATCCTGTTAAAGTTTTGAGTTGTTCAACTAATCGATTTAGAAAAAATATTTTTCTACTACTGTGCATTTTTTTTAATGAAATTTAATTTATCCTGTTGCTATGGCAGCAGACGATAAAACGATATCTTTGGAATAAGGGAATAAATAGAATAAAAGGTTATGTTGATGTTTCTGATAAAATGTTTTTCTTTATTTTTTTGAAAAGTTAATAATTAAGCACAATTAAATAATCTCTAATTATTTGCATGTGAGGTAAAATAATTATCATATACCCGCTACAGCTTCTTAGTATTGCAGCGTGGAGTACGTAATATGTATATCTCATATTGCAGTAAACAGTTAGAACTGGTTAGAACACGCGCGATTACGGGTTAAACATAAACAAGAAAAAGAAATCATGCGTCAAGCATAGATTATGTAACACTTTCCAACGCTTCCAAAATAATCCGTTTAATAAGCTAAAAGATCACATCTAAGTAAACAATTTGGAAAACGCATAACACATTTAAAAACATAATGTCAGGAATTTCCAACATAAACAATATTCGGAAAAATATCCGAATACTTTTATTCAGTCCTGTACAGTGGTCGGAAAAACTACTTTTTTATTGTAGCGAACTACAACTACAACTACTTTGTCGAAAATATAGTTAACTACAACTACAACTACTTCTTTTAAAAAGTAGCGACTACAAACTACTTTTCAAAAGTAGTCACTACTTCGCTACTTTCAAATTTTGTCAATTTGTTCAATTTATCAAAGAAATTGAAGACACGGATTAAATAATAAAGTGACCCCTCGTTATATCGCGTCTGTCAGGATACAATTAAATAAATGCGACATAACCGAGGACATTAAAAAATTAAGAAAGATAACATATAAGAAATTGTTTTGTGTTTGTTTCCAAAACGTTAGTTTATGCACACTTAGCAAATTTCGTAGCAAAATTAAGAAAGATATTATAATCTTAGAAAATTGCAGAAAAACAACCCTAAATGCAAACAATAAATAAATCTGTAAATAGAGCAATTCTGAATAATAAGAAGCTTGGCGTTAACACATGAAGGCTTAGTAACGAATAAATAGACAAGTGTTGGCAACAAGAAAATTGATTCTTTTGGTAGGTTAATACTTGATTCCAGCAGCAAGTGTCAATGGAAAAAAATCTATGACTTCATGCGATGCGTTGCTATACACTGTAGCTGAGATTTGCCACTGCGATTCGGAAATTGTTGAGCAGAACAAATTCTGCACAAAAGAAGCAATTCCGATCTTGTGATTTGCAGAATAGTACTTTTTCCCCCTGAAGTAGCGTTAAAAGTAGCGTCGGTTCTCGCTACAAACTACTGATTTTTTGTATCGCGCTACTCGCTACACTACAAACTACAGTAAAAAGTAGCTACTACAGTAGTTTCGCTACTTGTAGCGCGATAACTCCGACCCCTGGTCCTGTATAGGATCTATAGATTTGTATATATACTACATTGGAGGCTAAATTTTAGTTCAGTTAGGAAACGCGTAGCACAGTTTCAAATTCTCCGTCTGGAGTTAAATAATACGGAAATGTGTTCGCGAACTTTTGTGCTTCCCTGTATAGGATATACAGAATTTATACACACCACGTAATAGATAAAAAGCGAGTTAAAATTAAAATCGCGTTCAGTAACGTAAAACGCACTTCCAGGAATTATTGTTAACAGACAGTAGAGAATTCTTTTGTGTGTCCCTGTAAAGTAACTATAAGTGATATGCACACCCTTTTCCATATTAAGCTTCTTCTAATGCACCTTAGTGATATATATAAATTTCAATGCGTTTAAAATAGTGAAACATTATTTAAATAAACCGCAAATGATTTTTCCCCATAGACCGCAATGTAACGGAATTCTTTTGGGTGTCCCTGTAAAAAAACTATAAGTGCTACACACTTCTGTTGAAATAGGGAACATCCTATAGGTAACGACAATAGCATATAAAAATTGCAGAGCAATCCGAGCATATTTACGGGAGTTAGAGCACGGACAGACGGCAGACGGCCATCCGGCCAGACAAACCGAAGACATAAACACTTTTCAACTAGGTTGGAAAGTGTTAAAAAGGCAAAAGTTCGTCAAAAACATAAAATTAAAAATCTATTTAAAATTTTCGAATTTTTTGCCCCAATCGTTCATGGCTCCCTACCAGCAACCCGTGTGCCAAACTTCGTAGCCCTGCGCCCTGTGGTTTCCGAGTTTTTGAGGTTACATAGATAGATACGCGCATGGATTTTAATACGTAGACATATATATATATATATATATATATTTAAATAAATTTTGGACAAAAATATCAATTATATTCTATGACCTTAAAGTACGTATGCGAATACAAAATTACACCTTATTCTGCCAAGAACTTTTTCAGATATGCTTAAAGAACTTCCCTCATTGCAATCTGTAGTGCAACGATTACATATGAATTTAACTGAGGGAGTGCAAAATTTTAAACCGTCATAAATCTTAAATTAACTACCCGAATGACTTAAATGTTTAGCATCCTAAAATAAACTTTACCGAGAAAGTGAAATATGATATCAAAATGAGGTGTTCATATTAAAATATAACAGTTTGGTACAGTTTGCTAATTTTTTTTTTTTTTTACATAAATTGAAAAAAAAATCCCTGACGTCTCGGCCTACAGGCACAGGTAGATTTCAAAGACGTAGACCTTGGGGCGCTTGTTTATTAAGAATTGCAGAAGAGATGACATTTATGGCATGATGCGGTAGTTGGGACCGCCCATTTCGAAATATATCTGTGTCTGTAGGCTGAGCTGGCCGGATTTTTCTTTTTTTTTCTGCAAGAGTTGGTCCTATAAAAAACTTGTCAATATAAAAGTTGTAGATAATATTAATAGAATATATAATAAATTTATGCGGACTTGATATCTTGTGAATTGGCAAACTTCTGAATTTTTTTCTTCTTAAACCCCTATTTTCCTCCCCTTGAGGCCATTTTTAATTATATCAAAAATCTGTCATACATAAATTTTTGTCCCTTTTCCTGGAAGTAATAATAACTTTAAACGGTTTCGATACGATCATAATTAAGAAGTTATGGAATTTTTCTGTTTTTACAAATAGCTCCCCACCCCTTGGTTCTTTTTTGCCTATTTACGAACTTGACCGAGATTTTATGCTCTTGATTTTATGTATCAGTTTGGAAGAGATTTGTGCAGAATTATTGAAGTTTACGTATCCAAAAAAAAAAATATATATATATGAAGTTCTGAACTGGGGGTGATTTTGGGTTCTGGGAGTAATGATCTGCGAAAAGTTTTCCAGAAATTCCAACATAGGGGAGAATGTAATAGGTAGTATTTCTTACGAAATCTACCTTAAAGAAAAATTCGGTTGGCAATTTTCGTTCTCTCTACGACAGTTTAGATATTGAAATATATGGGGTGCTCCCTTTTTTGGCAGAGTGTGCAAGAACACCCTATGACCGATATTTGTTGACGTAGGGCATTTCTATAAAATTTTTAACTTAAGCTCTATACTAAACAAGAAAACAACATTAAAATTTTAACAAACTAACAATCATTAGCACACAACATATGATTAAAAAATCCAATCCACTTTAATACATGTTTAAAATTGCATTTTTTAGGTATGTGAAAAATTTCTTACATATCACGAACCGGCAATATATGAACTATTTAAATTCAAAACATCTTCCAATATTTTAGCAGGAAATGTTTATCCGTTAAATGATAATACTCTTTCCATGAGTTATTCTACATTAAGTTTTGAAATTTTATCTAGGACGATAGATTTATGCACAAAGCAATTATGTGGTCTAACACACAGCATTGAATGATTTCACACAAAATGTGTTCTATTTCATATTTCTAAATTGGGTATGTGATATTTCCAAATGGATATGTGATATACTGGATATTGCTTTTAGCAGTTCATATAACAGTTAAAAGTATGCCTTGCAGTTAAAAAACATATTTATTTTTACCTTTGTTAAATATTAAACTATTCAGATGAAATATTCTATTATTTTTTGAGCTTTTAAAACAGATAAATTCAACTACATACAACATTTATATTTTCAGAACAGCATTCTTCTGAAATTTAAAATGACTGTAATAATAAAAACTAATGTTGCCACTCACCCTGATTAATAATAAAAATTGAATATTATTTAAAAAAAAATTATTTAAAAAAAATAGTGGCTCTCCTTCTCAGATAAAGGGATATTTTATGTCCACGGCTAAACAATGTGAATTAATATAAAGTCACTTTTAAATGTGAATTTTTTGAGAACACTTCTGTTCAAATACTACATTGAGCAATATTTTAAAATATGAAGAAAAAAAAAATACATTCAATACCTAAAAAATTGTAAAGTTGTAAATGTCATTACAAATGCTTGTCGCATACTTCAAATATTTTAACTGAAACCATTATTTTTAAGATTTGAAAGCTTTAGAACAAATCCAATGATTATATGGGTGTAATTCATGTTTATTTTTATACATTTGACACTTTAAGCAAAATAGAAAGCTTATTTATTAATTATACATATTTAAAGTTTGTCCCTAGAATTTATTATAATCACCATGCCCCACAGCAATGTTTCATTCAGTTCTTCACTAGATTTCGCTTTGAGATATGGAAACGTTCTTACATGGAGAGTGCCAAGCTTGCTAATCACAGATTTTGATTATTACTTACCCATCATACGTAGTATAGGGTAAATCTTGTAATCGTTTTAAAAATCGAAAAAAAAATTGACGGATTCACACGTTTCAGATACTTGAGATTCCGAAAAACATATTTTTAGAAAAACAAATTGCCATCCGTCTGTCTGTGTGGCTGTAAACACTCTCTCTCCCGAACCAATTGAGATAGAGACTTGAAATTTGGTATGTATTTAGTATGTAATAATGGAAGTAGCTTATTGAATTTCGGAAACCTCGATTATCCGGAATTATTTTTTTCGGACTCTCGAAATATTCGTTCTGATAAAAGGTATATAAACATTTTCGAAAATATTTTTTTAAGGTGTGAATATAAAAGACTATACAAAAGCATAAGTTTTGCATTAAGAATGAAGTCGATCGGATAGTTAGTTGCCGAGATATTTGTAATCGCATTTTCCACAGTCTTAGATTTTTCATAACCCGGTATTTCATTCATATTTCAATTCAAAGATCTATTTTAATTCGAAATGAGACGCTTAATCCGACGCAGTAAACCGTTAGTTAATAGGATTATCAATTTTGGAGTTATAAGGATGTTTCTTTTATGAAATTCATCGATAGAGCATTTAAAGTTTATGACGTCATCAAGCCACGATTTTATTCGAATTGCAATGCATTTTATATGAGTTTAGACATGTTTTATTTTCAAATTTTATATTATGCATATCCATGTTGGGTAAGTATTACGGTGGCCCCCAACGACTAGTTTTTATAAATGTTGTTCGGTAGAAGCCTCTTAGGAGGTTCATCTGATTTTATACAACCCTAATTAGTTCTCGAGAAATAGGGGGTCTAATATTATAATTCAACTTAAATACCGTAATTTTCGGCCTATAATCCGCGGATCAAACAATCATGTTTCGACCCAAAATTTTATTGAATAATTAAAGTCAAATACTTACAGCAGTTAAGTACGTTACATTTTATAAAATAGACTTTCTGACTCAGAAATTTTATTCAATAATTAAAGTAAATTATTTACAGCAATTTAGTAAGTTACGTTTTTTAAAATAAAATTTTCGGGTCGAAACATGATTGATCCGCGAATTAGAGGTCGAAAATATGGTACTTAAGTGGAGTTATAACGTTTGACTCCCTATTTCTCGAGAACTAACGAACGTTGTAGTAAATCCGTTGAACCTGAGGAGCTTCTACGCTACAATATTATATCGAAGTAATCAAAATCTGTGATTACTAAGCTTGGCCCTTTCCTTGTTAGATTGTACAGTTGTACGTACTTTTAAGAGCAGTAATCTATGCAACAACTACTTTAATTTTTTGCCTTTTGTTCCAAAATTACAGTGACAAATTTTGGAACTATGTTGGAAATTTATACGTAATTACCAAGTTCCTTATTGCTGAAATACATATTGAATAATTTAACTTTGCAGAATAAATTATAAAGAAGATTTTGGGCTTATTTCAGAATCCCCATAAAAGATTTCGACTGTTATAGTTTAGATATAAAATAGGATAACCTTAAAAATATCATTACCGTGGTCATTATCAACGCGTATTAGAATTATGATTACAGGGACATAATAATAACAATTTTAGACATTTAACAAAATCAATGTTATTCATTAACAAAAATCCCCATTATTTTAATATATGGCGTAATTTAAGCTAAAAATGAGGAAATAAAATAATAGAATTTAATCAAAGTTAAAATTTCCCTTTATCTGAGAATGACCCAGGTACGAATGTCTGCACTATATATTAAATTAAATCATCATTCTCGATTAGTTGTTGTTGTTTTCTCTCTCTATATATATATCTCTGTATATACAACTGAACTTCTCTTATTGAAACTGATAGTTCAGCAAATATACACGGCATGATATTTCATTAAATAAAAATTTAATCAGTTAAGCTTTTCGAAATATAAAATTTATATATCGTTTTCATCTGATCGGCTGACTTAAATGACATATATTGCAGAATTCATTTACTAACAAAAATTATTAAACAGTATTTCCAAATTAAAAATTTAATTAACACTACCGGAATTAATATTATTCTATCAAATCTGTATGTTATTTAATATTTGTCTAATTATTGGAAAACTTTTAATCAAAAAACTCAATTGGAAAACTGATTTGAATTTCTTTAAATAAATTATAATTTATAAGAGAAAATCGAATATACAACAAAAGCAAAATGTTTTCAAAATAAAGGTGAAACATAAATTTCAGAATAAATGATTGAGAAAGTGCTTTCTTTGTTTCTACATTTAATTAAAAATATTTTGACTTTTAAGATTATGTTTCATACACAGTTTAATTAATTTAAGCAAACAAGAGTGAATTTTTCGAAACAAATACGTTATGAATATATACTTAACGTAATAAGATGATAATCCTAATTCCTTATTGATGGAAGTTTATTATCTAAACAAACAAAGATAATTAATTTTTATATTTACATAGTAAATTTATACATTTAATATTTACATTGAGTAAACATAAGTAATTAATGCATTTGAAATTGATTTTTGATATTTATGAAAATCTGTATATTTCAATATTTACATTTAAAGAGATTAATCATATATATATATATATTTATGATATAAATGTTATTGAAATTTAAAGACATAGTTCTAAGTCACATTAAGTATATAATAAAGTAATTAAGAATATGTATGTTAAATTACTACATCACAATTCTTCTAGTCTTACATGTATCGTTTACAATTGAACGTAAAAGATATTAGGTTAAATATGATCGTTATAAAATTATACATCGATTCTTTAAATAAAAGTAAAAAACTTATAAACACCATAAAAATAAGAAATTCACAAGGCTTTTTGAAAGACCTTTGTCTATCTTTTTCACAAAATTTGCTGCCACTTTGAAGGCAGGAACAAGACTACTTCAAAGTCTTGCTCAAGCCTTCAAAGTTGCAGCACGTCTTCGTTCCACATAACGAAGAAAGACCGAGATCTTTCGAAAAGCCTTATGTATTTCTTCATTTTATAGTGTTATTCAGAATTGTTTTGCCTTTATTTGAGTATCACAAGAGTTTGTTCAACAATATAATTTAAAATTTTTTTCATATTTTATCATCAATGCTTTCATTATATTAAATGTATATAAAAGAAATCTCATTTATGATAGATACATTAAAGTATTATTTTTTCTTTATATTCTCAAACTAAAATAGTTTAAACGGTACATTCATAAGAATAGAGCATTAAACATTTTTAACTACTTGTCTAGTAACATCTTAAAGTTCTTTTCAATTTATTTGCAAAGAATAAACATTTTCCTATAGCTTTTAATTTAGTACCAATTGTGAATTTAAACGTAAATATTGATATATCTTGTCTACTTCCAGTTTACTCAAAAAAGTTCCATTACACAAGTATAATACCTCAGAATAGTTCCTGTCGCATTGGTAATGTTTGGCAAAATACGAAAATCCTCTTTAATAAAAAGCTATGCGTTGCTGACGACTGGGATTTTCGCTAACCGTTGCCACATATTAATCTCGGAAAATGAAACATTTGAAGTTACTGAAAAAGTTAATTGCTCGAAAAGTATTTGTCAGAAAACTGTTAGACAAACTGCGTTAGAAAGGTAAAAAATTGTATTTTTCTTGATATAAATTTCAAATCCACTGATTATGCCATTTTTCAAATATTGAATTTCAAAAATTACCAAATTTCACAATGGAGTACCATAGCGAAAACTTCACGCGTAAAACAATAATGATAACAGCAATGTGTCAGCACGAGTCCCAAATTATAGTAGTCTTATTATTCTGTTAAAATATAAAAGTGAATTATGATGTCACGAGTGCATGATTTTTATTTAATTCTCGACAAATACTAGATGCGCCATTCCTTTTTAGTTGTGAATAATATAGGTTAATTCACGTTATTATAAAATGTAGCTATAAAACATATAAATCAAGGGAAAACGGTAAGTAATAAATTGTAAACGTAATAGTAAACCGTATTAAAAAAAAACATAACTTAGTGAAATAAGTATCCGTTTTTATGTTATTTTAGGATATTCCAGGTAAAGGTACAGATTACTTTAAAGTACAAGGTTAAATTCACGGATATTTTTCGTTTGATTCAAGGTTCTTTTGGATAAACCGACCAGCGCAGCTGGCGTAGTCTGCTAGTCTGTTATATAATAATAAACAATTGTTCTAAGAATGTTGTTGTTATAAACGTCCTACTACATTCTTAGTAAAATAAGCTGCATGTATACATGGATTAAGTCATAAAGTAATTTACCGCAAATAACAAACGAGGGTTCGTATTTTCGCCTCGGCAGTCGCAAAAACTGGAAAAAACCAGGGCCAAAATGAAAAAAAAAAAAAAAAGATAAATTTTTATTGGTATTTAATGTGAAGTAATATCTATAAATTAATAAGGATCATAATGGTATAAAAACAATTAGATTTAATATCATATATCATTTAATATTTCAAACTTAATTTGCTAATTAATAAATATAATTAAAATAGTTTTATATGTATATTTAGAATATGTTTATAAACTAGGTGGGGTCCAGTCTAAAACTTTACAAAAGTATAAAATTAGTATAAAGTAGTTTAAGAAGAAAATTAAAATTCGTATATCTAATTTACTTTCCTTAAATGAAGTGTTTTGTCAGTCATTAATAAATTTTTAATTATCAAAAGATTTTATATAACTTTGCTAATTTTGTTTTCTGTAAAGAGTTCTAAAAATATGTAGATATTTCTTTGGTACTAATTTATAATTATTCATCTAATGAAGCTTGTTTGTTACAAATAAAAAAGTAATTAAATTGAAAATTATATATTGAATAAACCTCTCTGTTATGTCATGTCAGATAACTAGAATGATTATTCGTCGTTCTCTTACTGTCCTAGAAAAAGACAAAAAAGTTACATTCTTTACTTTCAGTAAATATCCTAGTAGCCATTTTATAATGTTCTGCTTTAAATATAATTTCATATTAAAAATTTTAATTTAGAATATAAATGTTTATTTGAATTTCTTAAGCATATAAACATAAACGCTTTACCCATTTACAACCTACATATTTCTATTGTGTGCATAATCACTAATAATTATTGTATGAACATGAATAAATAATTTATTTTTCTATTTATTTATATAAAGTTAATATGTTTTCTTTTATAATTTTGTTATAAAAGTTAGTATTCTTTCATAAAATGCATAATTATAATTATTTCCCTTAGGAGTTCAAAACTAAATTTAGAATATTGATTTTGTAACCATGTACTAAGTTTTAATTTTATCTTCATCCGATATTTTAGGTTTTCTTTTCTTTTTCTTTTCTTTTATTATTTTTTATTTCAGGAAAAAAATTAAATGGACATAGTCAATTTTTGCCACCACTTTGGCAAAAACCTATTTTCACCGGGATGGTTTTTACCAGGTTTTTTCCGCCACTGCAAATATTTACGGACCATTCAACAAACACATTCCATATATGGAGCGAATAATGTCAGAAAGGTGTAATACACATTTACACAAATGGTAAAAATATGATTTTGTAAAGCTCTTTATTCATACTTGTATGCTAAGTTTGTATATGATTTGAAATTTGAATGTTCTTTTAATATTAATAAATTTTGCTTCTTTTCAATAAAGTGATGACTTCCCAAGTTAAAAATATTTATAACTAATTACAGCACTAAAATTTTGATTCGAAATTGAACTTCTGATTTTATTATGTTTTATACGTACAACATTTAAGAAATCTATCTCTCTCTGTGTCAGAGCCCGACTACACAATTTGGGCCACAAAACAAATCGTGAAATTTGCACCCATCTATTATCATGTACTTGTCATTTGCACAGTATAGCATATTTCTAGAGTCGGGTATTTGTAACTTGACAATATCTGTGCATAGTATAAATTTCTATTAAATTTTATAAATAATTGAATTTTTTTATTTAATGTATCCAATTTACAAATACACCTTTTATACAATAATCTAAAAAAATGAATAATTAATCCACCCTCCCCCCCCCTATCAAAAAAAGAAAAGGTGAGACCCAAGGCAGAGCCAAACAGACTCAGGCGAAATTCAAGCCCAGGACTTTCTCACTCTTATTTTTATATGTTATTTATACGTATATACAGGGTGTTCTAGAAAGGACTCCCCAACTTTGAAATGACATAACTTCGAAACAGTGAGAGATAGAAATGTGAAACAAGTTGAATGTTAAACAGATAGGTCTGGAATTTGCTATACACGAATTTGAAAAAATAGTTCCAATATTGGATAATAGGTGGCAGCACAAGCACATGGAACTTTAAATGGTACTCAGAAGTACAGAAATTTCATTCGTTCGTCTGTGTCATTGCTGACACGCGTAAAAAAGTTGTATAGAATTAGAGAATAATTCGGAATTCAAGAATATCATGCCTTATTCCTTGGAACAACGAATTTTTATTGTACTTGAATACCATCGATTAAATCGAAGTCCGACGATGACAAAGCGAAGTTTTAAAAAAAAATGTTAAAAAAGGTCCAGACTTGAAAGCAATTCGCAATTTATTCAACAAGTTTGAACGGGCGGGCAGTGTGGCCGATGATTTAGGCGAAAATGTGGGATGCAGTCGATCAGTCATGACACCTGAAAATGTGCAAGCAGTCGAAGAAATTCTTAGACGCTGTCCTCGAAAATCCATAAGGCGAGTCGCTGCTGAAGCAGGATTGTCAAACACCACTACGTACAGTATAATGCGAAAAGGACTGAAGCTGTTTCCCTATAAAATACAGTGCCATCAAGCGATCACAAATACAGCTCTACAACAAAGAGAAGTTTTTGCAAATGAGTTACTGCAGATGATTGATGAAAATAAAATTGATGCCGGTCATGTATGGTTCACCGATGAGGCCCATTTTCATTTAGAGGGATATGTGAACAAACAAAACTGGCGAATATGGGGCACTGAAAACCCGTTTGTGTGTCTTTCAAAACCGCTGCACTCAGCAAAAATTACAGTGTGGGCAGGACCAGGGCTCGGAAGTAGCGCGCTACAAGTAGCGAAACTACAATAGCCGCTACTTTTTCTAGTAGTTTGTAGTGTAGCGCGCTACATTAAAAAAATTGTAGTGTAGCGAGTAGCGCGATACAAAATATCAGTAGTTTGCAGCGAGCATCCACGCTACTTTTGACGCTACTTTAGGAGGGAGGAAAAAGTGCCAATCTTCAAATCACGTGAGAACAATTCATTTATTTTGTGCGAAATATGTTCTCTGCAACAATTTGTGAATGTCAGCGGCAAATCTCAGTTGCAGTGTCATAGATTTTTCCATAGACAACGGGCACGGTCACAAATTAACTGTCATTTTCAGAGTTTGGGTTTCAGAAATTTAGTGTATTGTCATTTAAATCCATAGAAATATTTTCAATATAATGTATTTTTATACGACTACGATTGTTTTTATCAAAATATAGTCGTCTGGCTATGTTACGTCTTTTTCTGACTCCAATTTCTTTTTCCTTTTGCCATCAAGCAAAGAAATGTAAAATATAAATATATATAAAAGAAAGAAAGAAAGAGAAAAAGAACGGATTCATCTAAACATCTAAATTATCCCTAACCTGTCAAATTCACGCTTCCCCCTAGTAGCATACAAAGGAGTTTAAAATATTTTTAAATCTTTATTTTCATACAAAAGTAAAATCTTTCACTCCATTTATTGCTCTCTAATGACAATAGAAAAAAATTATTTCCTTGTCCCCCCCAAATTTACGCTGCCCCTTTTTGTACCTCCACCAGCATACAGTTTCAAATATTTAAAACTCTTTATTAAAAAAAATGGCCGTTTTCGTTTCTACCTAATAATAATATATAAGTAATCATCTAAATTGTACCCTAACGTCCCATAATTTACTCCCCTTCCCCAGCATATAAATAAATCTAAGATCTTTAAGTTATTTTTATTTTTATATATAATAAAAAAAAATCTTATGCCGTAAATAGTGCTCTGTTGTGACGACAAATAATCAGTAATATAAATTATCCCCCTTCCCCTAAAATCTTCCTCACCTCTCCTGATACAAAATTTAAAACTCTTCTTTTTTTTTCTTTTTTTTAAGTTCCGTATTCTTTGCTGTCTAGTAACATTAAATAAATAATCAATCCTCTACAAACATTCCCCTTCGAACAAAATTTCTGCTCGCTTCCTGCCGATTTAAAATCGTTAGACTCTAATTAAATATATATATATATATATATATATAGTATTCGAAAAAGCACAGAAAAAGAACAAGTACATCAGTTTATTATTAGAGAAAAGTAAACTAGGAAGGAATGATTTCTGCCCTTCAAACAAACTAGCAGCTGAAACTTACAGCATCAGCATGCCCGGGAATTATTTGCTGGATTTGCTGATAAAAACCGCAAAGTACTCACTCATCAAAAAAAAAAAATATTTTCTTGCTGGCAACCTCTTACTTCTTACTCATTATTAGATCATGTGTTTTAATGGGGGAATTCTTCTTTTGAGATTGATGTAATAGAATGACAGACAAAAATAGTATAGATCTGCCCTGGTCGGCACATAATGAATATTCTGAAGTTATAGAACAACAAGAAAGTGGTAATTATTTTGTAACATGTAAACTTTGTCCAATTAATAAGAAGTTATCAGTATCAAAATCATCTGCTTACAACCTGAAGTTGTACATGGAGGCGAGTTACCATTTTCCTTATTAAAAATAATTACTGGATCGCATCTCGCACCGAATATCTAAATTATTATTCATTAAAATTCATAAATCATTAAAAAGAGTATTTTCGAATTAAGATCCCAGGTTCAGAAAATATTCTTACAGAATTGTTTATTATCGCAAAAAAAATATTTTATTAATACGTGTTTTGATCGTTGTGAAATATTTGTCCAATGTATGCATACAAATTAATTTACTGCATTATTTCCTTTTGAAGATTCCAATAGATAAAACAAAGGTAGATAGAAATTAAAATATATTATTTTTAAAAATACCCAAGATTGCTTAATTTTATTTTTGTGACTATTTATTTTTACTTCAGCTGCACAGGTTTTTTATAGCTAAAATATTTGATTTGTAATGTTTTATATTTGATTTGATATTGGTTAGCTTGGTGTTTCAATGAAATATCTTTATCTTTGTCTCCAGAATGAATCTAAAGCCCTGTATGTTGAAATTCGGATTTTCAAAAGGAAACAAAAAAAAAAAAAAAAAAAAAGAGAGAGAGAGAGAGAGAGAGGGATAGAAAGGAAAAGAAATGCTAGGATTTAACTAATGCAAGTCTATGTTCAGTTTTTAAATTGCTTTCAGGAACTATATTTAAATTGTAAAGAAATAAGACTATTCAGCTCTATTTAAAAAAAAAAAAAATGTATATTCAAATTTACCAAGGGCTATCCGCTCATAAGGTTGTTCTCAAATCCAAACTGGCTACTTTATGACATATTCTTTAAGTAATTTTTGTTCGGAAACGCATGAAAATGCAGGTGTTCTTTTTTAAAACTTTGTAACCACAAGACGTTTTCCATTATTATTTATTTTATTTTATTTTATTTTTTGGTAAAGACAGGAGATTTTTCAGAAAACACTGTCAAAGTCGACGTTTTCAACTGAATTTCCGACGCCGCAGCAGTAGAAAGGTTAAAAACGTGCCACGAATCGCTTATAGTCCGATAAGTAATTTACTATAAAGAAAGGAAAACTCACTTCGATTCCAAATCGCTTCCATAATAGTCAGGCCTGCCAATTTTATGCCTTTACTTTTAAAAATGAGTCAGATAGTTTCGCGTTGTTGATCAAGGAATTTGAGAACCACCTTTACCGCTACAGTGCTATATCACTCTCATAAATTTGTAAGATTATTACAATTTTTGTTTTCAAATTTCCTCTTTTTAACACTTTCCAACATAATTAAAAAGTGTCTATAAATTCGCTTTGTCTGTCTGTCCGTGCTCTAACTTTCGTAAATATACTCGGATTACCATGAAAATTTTATATGTTATTGAAGTTTACCACAGAATGTTCAGTATTGAAATTGAAGTGTGAAGCATTTATATCTCGCTTACAGGAACATGCAAAAGAATTCTGTTACATTATGGTCTATGGGGAAAAATCGTTTGTGGCTCATTTAATTAGCTTTAGGATATTTCAAGCATAATGAGATTGGTTTACATCAATAATGTGGACTACATCATATTTTCTCTGGAATATGAAATAAGAAGCAGTAATATTACTTTTAAATGCTAAAGGTGTAAAATTAACAACTATAATATAAATTAAAATAACTTTTATTAGTTGTTTTACATGTTTCGACTCTTGTGAGTCATTTTCAAAAACAAAATGAGAATATTCTAAAGTTGCACGGGCTTTGAAGTTATTATTTACATGTACTTAAAAAAAAAAAAAAAAAAAATTACGCACGTTATCTATTATTTTTTACTTGATTGTTTATTTTCATATCTTTGAGCATGGAGTAATTCTAGCCACAATTTCGGTAAATTAAAAGATGCCGCATCGTTACATATTGTATTTTTGCGCGTGAGTATCTCTATGGTTTCTCTTATTATGGATGGATAGTGTAGACTGGAGGGAAATATTATTTTACTTTCATTGAAATTTATTTGGATGGTTTCTTCTTGATATAATCTTGCTAGGGCTGTAGTTTTTCTATTGTATTTAATATCAGCTATATGCTCTTTTTTTCTGCAATTAAATTTCCTGCTGGTCATTAGAATATTCTCATTTTGTTTTTGAAAATGACTCAGAAGAGTCGAAACATGTAAAACAACTAATAAAAGTTATTTTAATTTATATTATAGTTGTTAATTTTACACCTTTAGCATTTAAAAGTAATATACTATTACAAGGTGTTATATTTTATTATATTGTTAAGAAGCAGTAATACAGTTTACAGGGACGCGCATAAGAATTCAACTATATTATGATGTATGGTGAAAAATAATTTGCTATGCATTTTAATGATGTTATGAATGATACTTCAAACATAAGGTAGTTAAAAAGGATCACTGAGGTGCAGTACAACATTTTTTTCTACAGATTAAGGAGTGTGTAGCAGTTATCATTAATTTACAGCAGAGTTGCAGAAAATAATTCGGTTACAGGAACTATGATCGATTTTATTGTAAGAAAAAAAATTAATTTTTTTAGTAATATTCTGTTAGTGTTGGAAAGTGTTTAATAATCTATGCCGGATGCACAATTTTTCATTCCTGTTCTGTTATAAATTCGTATTCATTCGTATGTAAGTTTTCTTACTTCGTTTTTAACTGAAACTCGTATTTATATTTTAACTTCTGGCTCAACCTAATAGAATTTATAAACACGCTGTTTTAAGGCGTGAGATTTTAAATTCTCCTTACCAATGTTCAACCTATGCACTCGTGAGGCATTCGTATTTTTAAAATATCTTCTTAGGATATTAATAATTTTAACTTCTTTTTTCTGTGTACACTTCTTAAAGAATGTCTCTTTTTTGTTAGCTACCAAAACATTTCTCAAATATATACTTATTTTTATTTAAAGTGTTTAAATATTATTAAATTTTGTTAAGATTTTAACAAATAAAATAATAAATTAAGTATATATTTTAAGAAATATTTCCTTTAAGAACAGTACACATAAAAAACAGTTAATGTGCAACAGTAAAATTCCTGAGGAGAGATTTAATAAATACTAATACATCAAACGCCCATAGGTTTAACATAAGCGAAGGGAATTTGAGGATCTGAGCCATTGAAATCTTCTGAATCACTTGTGGCATATAATTGTATCAAAAAGGCCTTCATTAAAACCAATACTCCTGTTCCTTCAAGTGCATTTGTTGAAAGATTATTTTCGTTTGAATCTAATATATTACGCCCAAATTGATCTTGTGTAACGGATTCCAATTTTGAAAGTCAACTTTTATTAAAAATGAATAAACATGTTTTTTAATTTGACAATTTTTTTTGACTAATTTTGTCTTTTAGTTTGAGAAAGAAGAAAAGTGGGTGAGTTTAAGGTGATCATAGCTTTGCTAAGTTGGAGACTTTTTTGTTCAAATTATCTACCACTATTACAGAACAGTAATATTCGGCTTATTTAATGACAGACGTTCTGTAATTAAATAAAGCGATGATAACTAAAGTAGCGAAAAGTAGCGAAGTAGCGACTACTTTTGAAAAGTAGTTCGTAGTCGCTACTTTTAAAAAAAAGTAGTTGCAGTTGTAGTTCGCTACAAACAAAAAGTAGTTTTTCCGACCGTTGAGCAGGACTGTCCAGTAAAGGAATCATTGGGCCCTTTTTCAGTAGAGAAACGATTAACGCATCTCGATATATTGAAATTTTACAGCAGTTTATTGGAATATTTCAAGCTCTAGAGGATGCACCATAGATTTCAAGGTTTATGCAGGATGGGGACCGACCGCACCGTACTACTGCAGTGTTTGAGTTCCTCGAGGAATACTTCAGTGAGAGAGTCATTGCTTAAAATTATCTCAAAGTGACAGGTACTGGTATGGATTGGCCACCATATTTCCGGATCTGAATCCATGCGACTTCTTTTTGCGGGGTTACTTGAAGGACGCTGTTTATTCTAAGAATCTCCAAACGTTGGAACAGCTTGAACAATTCATCTGTGAGGCATGTGCATCCATTTCAATAGAAGTATTGCAACAAGTGATTTCAAACTTTACCTTTAGGTTGCGTCATGTTATTGCTGAAAAAGGTAACCATATCAAAACCATTGTAATGTGATTTTTATTTCAGCTCAAACAGCTCACTTTCAGGAACTATTTCAAAGACACAGCTTTGTGTTAAAACGTTAGATTATTAAATATACTTTTAATATCCGACATAACTCTAATAATGAGAAACAGCCTTCCTTCCAGTGACGCAGCAAACCCTATACCCATATACAGGGTGTCCAAAAATGATTACTCTACCCTGATTTAAATTATGTATAATTTTATTACCTGTTTCATTTACAAGCATCATATTTGGCACAGACACAGAACAGTTTATCAAGTTTTATTTAAGATACTCTAAGTGAGTTTCTAACAGTGTCTGCATATGTCGATGGTCACCCAGCACTTCGACCGTTTTCGATTGTACCTGTTACTAAACACTTTTGCAATTCGAATTTTATCAACTTCACATCTGGAGTTTGTTTTACATAGCGAGTTTAAAAGTTCCATTGCACCATTTTTGGCGATTTAGTCTCGGCCAACGATACAACACACTGTGCCTTTTCTTGTATAGAAGTCATGTTTACAGATTCAGCAGTATCAGTGCCCCTAGTCACGAACATGCATATTAATATCGCACAGCTAGAAAAAACTTGACGGTTGATCCAACATATCTGCAAAAGAAAAGTTGTATTCAGTAAAATTACTAAAGAGTAGGAACATTATGAAATCAGGGTAAATATTTTGGTACACACTGTATATATACATTTGTACACAGCATATAAAAATATTTTTACGTATAATATTTTTTACATATATATTTTTATATAATATACCATTTAAATTTACCATAGTTAATTACTTCCTATCATCTAATTATCACTCAATTGAAAATATTCTTTTTTAAGAAAGATTGACAATACCTCACTTTATTTGAACGTTATCAAAAAGTATCTAGAGCTTGCAACATTTTAAATTTTGTGGCTTTGCAAAGGTTGTGTCAATTAATGTTCTAATTTAAATCGCGTAAACTTATAAATTAATTTAAAACGACGTATTTGAAATTTACAACGATAGATAAATTTAGATATTCTTCAAATGTTTTTAATTAGTTCGTATATATATTTTGGCAAATTGAAACTGTCTTTAAATTTTTATAACATCTGTGATTAAATGTAAGTTAAAATAGAAAAACTATCCTAAAAATTAAAATGCTATTCATGCTCATTTCTAAACACTTAAAGTAATTACTGCGATAAAGTCTTCATTGCTTAGATTAAATCGTAATGAACAATAATAAAGTGTTCATTAAATCTTAATGAACACTTAAACATTCATTCACCGACATAGATGGTACGAATCAGTGCAAAGAAAACGCATTTAAATATAGGGACAAAAAAAAGAATTTTCCAGTTTTTCACTTTATTATTTAAAAGATTCAAATCAAAGTATAATTGTTGCTGACAAAATTAAGTTACCGAATCTTTGTAATGGAATACTTTGCTGATGTAGGAAAAGTAATTAAGAATTTTAAACAATTCAACAGATTTCTTGTTTAGTGTTGTCTAAAGAATCGAAACAATACTAGTAAATTTAAGTTTCAAGAAAGCGAAATCTATTTTATTTTCTAAACAAAATTTAAACTTATAGTATTATTTAATAAATTTTTTACATATATTTTCGTAAATACTTCAAATTGTCATAAATTCAAAAGGATATAAGATTGTTTCAAAAAGTAATAATAAATATGTAGTAAATAATATAATGAATCTGCATTTAGTAATATATATAAAAGAAAGTCCTTTCCGGCTAGATGATCAACGCACAGCCAAAACTACTGAACCTACAAAGACGAAACTTGCAGGAAAAATACTTCTTAGTATGTAGAGGCGCACTAAGACGGGATTTTCAAAAACTCCACCCCTAAGGGGGGTAAAAAGGGGAACAAACTTTAAAAAAATTCCTTAAAAATCGGGTATTATAGTTACGTGACAAATGATAACATATTTTAATGTATTTTTGTATGCTGAATCGAATGGTATCAATTAAATACTCCTAAGTCAAATAGTTCGTGCGATATTGCACATTTTTCTAATTTGGCGAAGTCTTTGACGTCAAAATCTAACAATTCTAACAATACAAGTGAGAATTTCTGAAAATACATCCGTTACTATAGCAATGGAAGAAATTAAAATTAAATCTTTTTGTTATTTAATTCTTTTGTTTATTTTTACAGATAGAAACATTAACTGTTCAATTGTGAATGGAATAATATTATTCTTACGGATATTTATGTAATTGTGTATTATTATTAATTTTAACGCCACGATTTAAAATAAAACGTGATTACTAAAATAATGTTTCGAAGATCTGTTTAGCATTATATATTGCTTCTTTTTTTATTCAGTCTACAGCTATGTTTCCCCTTTTCTTTGGGTAGATAGTTAGTTATTCATACGATTTCGAGCTAATTTTCCGCGATCAAATACCTCGCCAATTGGCTTTTTAGCTACCATGTTGGGTACTTCTCTGTTATCCCGTCGACCACTTTTCATAACAAAAAACAATCGCCAAATTGTAACGCCAAATAAACGGGAGAACGTTGCCATTGGAATATCAAAATAAATAAATAAATAAAATAACATAAGAATGTAAGGACGCAATTGTTATTTTACTTAATGAAATCTATAATAATATTATAAAGTAGTAAAGATTGTTTTTTTGTTTGTTTGTAGGCGGTAATCTCTGGAACTACTGAAGAGATTTCAAAAGTGATGGGGGCAAATTGATGGTAACAATCCCTGCTCCAACACTCCAAGATAGGCTATATTTTATGTCCGTGCCACTACCCCTATAGGGGGGAAGGGCAAACCAAAAAACGTTCTAAAATTTCGATTTTTTTTTTATACTGAAGGGGCTATAAACATGAAATTTGGCATGGTAGTTACTTATAAGATGTAAATGCTCTCTAAGAACAAATTCTAATAAAATTCAAAATTTAAAAGGGTGAGATCAGCGAAAAGCGTTCTAAAAACATTATAAATTACAATTTCTATGGAATCTGTGGAACTACAGAACCGATTTCAAAAGTGATGGGGTCAAATTGATGGTGACAGTCCCTGCTCCAACATAGGCTATATTTTACGTTGGTGCCACTACTCCCACGGGGGTGCAGGAGCGAAAAATGTTCTAAAATTTGGATTTTTTTTACACTGAAGGTGTTTGAAGCATGAAATTTAGCATGGTATTTACTTATAAGATGTAAATGCTCGCTAAGAACAAATTTTAATAAAATTCGAAATTTAAAAGGGTGAGATGAGCGAAAAGCGTTCTAAAAACATTCTAAATTACAATTTCTATGGAATCTCTGGAACTACGGAACCGTTTTCAAAAGTGATGGGAGCAAATTGATGGTACCAGTCCCTGATCCAACATAGGCTATATTTTACGTCGGTGCCACTTCTCCCAGGGGGGTGCAGAAGCGAAAAATGTTCTAAAATTTAGATTTTTTTTTTACACTAAAGGTGTTCGAAACATGAAATTTAGCATGGTAGTTACTTATAAGATGTAAATGCTCTCTAAGAACAAATTCTAAAAAAATTCGAAATTTAAAAGGGTGAGATCAGCGAAAAGCGTTCTAAAAACATTATAAATTACAATTTCAATCGAATCTCTGGAACTGCAGAACCGTTTTCAAAAGTAATAGTGGCTAATTGGTGGTAACAGTCTCTGCTATAACATAGGCTATATTTTATGTCGGTGTCACTACCACAGGGCGGACGGGTTCAAGAGCGAAAAACGTTCTAAAATTTCGATATTTTTATACTGAAGAAGCTAGAAACAGGAAATTTGGCATGGTAGTTACTTATAAGATGTAAATGCTCTCTAAGAACAAATTCTAGAAAAATTCGGAATTTAAAACGTTGAGATGAGCAAAACGCGTTCTAAAAACATTCTAAATTACAATTTCTATGGAATCTCTGGAACTACCGAACCCTTTTCAAAAGTTATGGTGGCAAATTTTTGATGACAATCCCTGCTCCAACATAGGCTGTATTTTACGTCGGTGCCACTAATCCCAGAGTGGCGCAGAAGCAAAAAACGTTATAAAATTGCCTTTTTTTTCAAACTGAAGGAGCTAGAAATTTGAAATTTGGCATTGTAGTTACTTATAAGATGTAAATGCTCTCTAAGAACCAAATTAAAAAAAATCGAAATTTAAAAGGGTGAAATGAGCGAAAACCGTTCTAAAAACATTCAAAATTACAATTTCTATGAAATCTCTGGAACCACAGAACCGATTTCAAAAGTAATGGTGGCAAATTGATGGTGACAATCCCTACTCCAATATAGGCTATATTTTATGTCGGTGACACTAACCCCAATGGGGTGCAGGAGTGAAAAATGTTCGAAAATTGCGACTTTTTTTTATACTGAAGGAGCTAGAAACTTGAAATTTGGCATGGTAGTTACTTATAAGATCTAAATGCTCTCTAAGAACAAATTCTAAAAAAATTCCAAATTTAAAAGAGTGAGCTAAAAATGAGCTAAAAGCGTTCTAAAAACATTCTAAATTACAATTTCTAGGGAATTTCTGGAACTACAGAACTGTTTTCAAAAGTGATGGTGGCAAATTGATGGTTACAGTTCCTGCTGTAACATAGGCTATATTTCATGTCAGTGCTAATAATCCCAGGGTGGTGCAGGAGCAAAAAACGTTCTAAAATATCGATTTTTTTACACTGAAGTTGTTAGAAACATGAAATTTGGCATTGTAGTTACTTATAAGATGTAAATGCTCTCTAAGAACAAATTCTAAAAAAATTCGAAATTTAAAACGATGAGATAAGCGAAAAGCGTTCTAAAAACGTTGTAAATTACAATTTCTATGGAATTTCTGGAACTACCGAACGCTTTTTAAAAGAGATGGTGGCAAATTTTTGATGACACTCTCTGCTCCAACATAGGCTATATTTTATGTCGCTACCACTAATCTCGGGGGGGGGTGCAGGAGCGAAAAACGTTCAAAAATTGCAATCTTTTTTATACTGAAGGAGCTAGAAATTTAAAATTTGGCATTGTAGTTACTTATAAGATGTAATGCTCTCTAAGAACAAATAAAAAAAATATTTGAAATTTACAAGGGTGAAATGAGCGAAAAGCGTTCTAAAATAATTCTAAATTACAATTTCTATGAAATCTCTGGAACCACAGAACCGATTTCAAAAGTAATGGTGGCAAATTGATCGTGACAATCCCTACTCCAATATAGGCATTTTTTATGTCGGTGACACTAACCCCAATGGGGTGCAGGAGTGAAAAATGTTCGAAAATTGCGACTTTTTTTTATACTGAAGGAGCTAGAAACTTGAAATTTGGCATGGTAGTTACTTATAAGATCTAAATGCTCTTTAAGAACAAATTCTAAAAAAATTCCAAATTTAAAAGAGTGAGCTAAAAATGAGCTAAAAGCGTTCTAAAAACATTCTAAATTACAATTTCTAGGGAATTTCTGGCACTACAGAACTGTTTTCAAAAGTGATGGTGGCAAATTGATGGTTACAGTTCCTGCTGTAACATAGGCTATATTTCATGTCAGTGCTACTAATCCCAGGGTGGTGCAGGAGCAAAAAACGTTCTAAAATATCGATTTTTTTACACTGAAGTTGTTAGAAACATGAAATTTGGCATTGTAGTTACTTATAAGATGTAAATGCTCTCTAAGAATAAACTTAAAAAAATCGAAATTTAAAAGGGTGAAATGACCGAAAAGCATTCTAAAATCATTCTAAATTACAATTTCTATGAAATCTCTGGAACTACAGAACCGATTTCAAAAGTGATGGTGACAATCCCTGCTCCAACATCATCTTTAATATAAAGCTATGCGTTGCTGACGACTGGGTTTTTCGCTAATCTTTGCAACAGAAAATGAAACATTTGAAGTTACTGAAAAAAATAATAGCTCGAAAAGTATTAGTCAGAAAATTGTTAAACAAACTGCGTTTGAAAGATAAAAAATTGTATATTTCTTGATATAAAATTCAAATCTAATGATTATGCAATTTTTCAAATATTGAATTTTAAAAATTACCAAATTTCACAATAAAGTACTATAGCGAAACTTTCACGCATAAAAAAATGATGATAAGAGCGACGTGTTCTGACGTGTATATTGGCTATAGAACGAGTCACAAATAATAGTAGCCTTATTATTCTCATAAAATATAAAATTGAATTATGAAATGTCAATATTTTGATATTTTGTTTGAATAAACGTTCGTTAAGAGAAGTTGACCAGCGTAGCGGGCGTAGCTTGCTAGTATTTAATAAAGTAAAATTAATTTATTTAAAATATATTTAAAAGCTTGATAATCTCATAAAATAAGCCTTAACTTGTATTTACTTGCATTTGTTTTAATGGAAAGTTCCATTTGTCAAAATAATAATATTCAAAAGCCATTAGTTTTCCATATATTAATTGATTATTAAAAATTAAAAAAAATCTTATAGATAAATTTTTAGTTTTAGCTCTTTTTGCGATACAATAAAGGAATCGTTAATGTCGCATTGCTAAAAGAAAATCCATAAAGCACGGTATATTTTAACACAATCTTTCTCTAAAACATTATATATATAAAGAAAAACTTTCGTGTTCTAAATGGAATTAAAAACTATTATACAGGGTGTCCCAAAAGTCTCCGTACAACTTCAAAAATTTATTACAAAAAAAATAATAATAGGCCTACAGCAAAAATAATTACAACAGTGCACAGAGTAACTATAAAAAAAAAAAAAAATTCTACAGCCTTAGTAAACTTCAACGTGAGATCCTTTCGTAACACGAAGAATATCAAGACGATATTTCAATTCAATCCACGAACGTTTTTCATGCTAACATCAACAGTAGCTACTGCTGTTTGGATCTTTTGTTTCGATTTCATGAGACTATTAACTTTTATTCAGTTGGTTGGTTGGTTGTATAAGGTTTATGGCACAAAGTCCCTTAGGGGACATGCAACTTTTATTCAGATTTCATCAAACAGTTGTAACTACTGTTGATGTTAGCATGCTGAAACGCACGTGGATGGAATTGGAATATCGATTTGATATTCTTCGTGCAACGAAAGGCTCTCATGTACAAGTATAATAAGGTAGTAGAAAAAAACTTTTTCAGTTACTCTATGTACTGTTGTAATTATTTTTGCTGTAGGCCTATTATTTTTTTTTTTTTGTAATAAATATTTGAAGTTGTAAGGAAACTTTTGGGACACCCTGTATATTCATGAAGCAGCTTATAATGAAAATTATGATGCATAAAGTAGCGTAATGACTGGAAAGGAAGAACATTGGCTTATAGAAAAGGCAATCATGGCAAATAGTGCTTGTCTTATTGTGATATGTGATGCGATTTATAGGTAATTTACAGTGAGATTTATAGTGATTATTGAGAATAGAAAAACAAAAATAATCATAAAATTAATTTGGAAAAAAAAATAAGTTTTACACATTTTTAACATTTAAAAATACAGAAGGCGTGCAGAGTACGCCACTTATTTAAAAAATAGCTGCGACTATCAAAATAATTACGATATTAAGATATGCGTCTCATTTGCACTTTACCTCAAAGACTCTTCAGTGGTCAACCAATATTTTAAGTTGAAGCTCTGTTTTTATTGTTAAGTCAAAACTACACTGTAAACAAAATTGCAGTAAAATTACGGGCAGAGGCCGGCAGCAGAAATCCCAGTCATACCCCGTAAAAAAAAAAAAAAAAAAAAAAAAAAAAAAAAAAAAAAAAAAAAAATATATATATATATATATATATATATATATATATATATATATATATATATATATATATATATATATATATATATATATATATATATATATATATATATATATATATCCATGCCCATCATTTTGTGCAGCCCGTAATTTTACTGGGCAAAGTAATACAGCATTATAATATACAGGATATAATGCACTTTAAAATACAATAACACATTGCTTACTGTTCCGTAGCACGTAGCACGTTAGATAATCATCACAGAATCGCTGTTTTGGTGGGTTAAAATTTTCGTAACACGAGTAAAATGAAGGGTTACACCCTAGCGGAGGACAACGTATGCAGTATTTTTGCTAACATATGGGCTAGAACTGTAAGAATATGTGGATTGCTCTTAATTTTCTAAGTATCTAAGAGATAAGGCCGCTTATTTAGTGGATTACCCCGTTTTTCATCCAATAAGGCTGTTTGTTGCCCGTGAAAATTGAAGGGCAAACACTCATAAATTTACAGTTTTTTCTGAGAGTGTAGAATACGCCACGAGTATAGTAGTGAAATTTATTACATTTTCTTTCCTAAGTAATTTTTTTATTTTTATAAAAAAAAAATTATAAAAATTATTATTTTTATAGAAATAGTGTTCTGTAATGGTAGAAATACTTTAAAGTATAGAGCAGATATAGCAAAATTAAAACAAAATTACGTACAATGTAGTTTTTGGTGTTTTTTATATAAATCCTTTGTTCTTACTGGGAGTAAAATTAAATATATATATTTATTTGAGTTAGTTACCTTAACACACGGGTATGCTTACGATAGTTTATAGTTTTATTTAAATTATTGTTTAACATGAAATTTTTAAAGTTAGTGGTTTTTATCTAAATACGTACCAAATAACTGATTTATGTAATGTTGCAAAATGCGTACATTTATCAGAATAAGAATTAAATAATTGATAAATGAAGAGTTCATTAAATGCTTAAAATGCGCACCGGTAATTGTGTCACGTTTAAGTTCAAATGCGTAATATAAATTTTCAAGAGGGATTAATACATTCTATTTTGAACAATCAGAATTCTTGAAGCACTTAAACACATTTCTGTCTGCTTATCAAAATAGAAGACAGATTAATAGCACAAAATGAATAAATATAATAAATAAATAGCTATTAGGATAATTGTTTTCACTTAAGAGCCTTTTGAATACAATAAATTAAGAAATATTTTTGCATTAAATTGGATAATATATTATCTAAAATATATGTATTTATAAAAGTCTTTTTATTTCTTATAAAATTAAATAAAAATGCCATTTATTCAAAAGAATATGTCTCCTTCTTAAATGCACAATTCTCATACTTATGTAATTTATATTTTTCACAGATGCAAAAAGCAAATTTGCTTGAAATATTTGAAATTAAATAAATTTTATCTCCATTAGTAGAATATTAATTATTTGTGCATTTAACTCTTCTGTATATCTTCTGTCAATATAATATGTACAGACAATGGTAATATTAACGATGTTTCAGGTTTTTTTCGGAAAAAGATAAATTGCATGTGCCAATTTCTACAGTTTCCGTAGATGGTTCAAAATATATATGGCTGCAATGTATACTACTTTATCTACTGATTTGATGAATTTTTGTATTTAATTTTAGGCTTCTAGTGCATATTCTTATATATTAAATTTTCACTGTACGTATTTATCATCTATCCCTCCAAAAATATGATAAATCTAGAATCCAAGTGAAAATGAAATTTATGCGAAGAAAAATTTGAAGATTGTATAATAGATCACAATTTTCTAAATTTAAATTAATTATCTAGATAATACTAATAAAATTCATCTAATTAAAAAAAAATTCTCCATATTAATTATTTGTGCATTTAACTCTTCTGTATATCTTCTGTCAATATAATATGTACAGACAATGGTAGTATTAATGATGTTCCAGGTTTTTTCGGAGAAAAAGAAATTGCATGTGCCAATTTCTATAGTTTCCATAGATGGTGGAAAATATATATGGCTGCAATGTGTACTACTTTAAATGAAATTTCTGTTATAAATTCAAATGATAATCATTAGGTTATTGTAATTTTATATAAAAAAGGATAAATGCAGAAAAAAAGGTTACGAATATATCGTTACGAATAGAATTTTAAAAGCAAAACTGTTGATAGTATTTATTTCATTTTCAAGGATCGCAAATGCGAAACAATTTCAAGTGTAAAAGCAACATCAACAGATTTTTCATTTCATTAACTCCAAAAATGAGTATCATAACTTCAAATTAAAAAATGTTCTTGTCGGCAAAAATGACGATACTTAATATGAAGTTTTTTATATATCTGTGGCATTTTAATATATCTCCATAAGACTTAATTTTTTGCAATTTTTCTTTAACATACATTGTAAATATCTTGTAATAAATCCTTTACATATCATTTTACTAATTATAAGAAATTTAATAAAATTTGTATTAAAAAACTTTTTAAAATGAAGAATAAAAGTAGGCCCCTCCTCTTTATATTCGTGTTTTCTTGCAAACTTAATTATGTTTAAATGTATGGCAATGAAAACTGACATTTGTTTTAAAATGGGGTAGCATTATGCTCTTACTGTTTCACTTCGCCTTTTAGCAAACGATTCTCCTTTAGTAACCGTAAAACATACTTTCTCATCATCTTTTCACTTATTTCGGTTCAAAATTATCCTATTTTACTTCATTCCGCTCGGCCTACTACTTTTTCTCCTCCCTTTCCATCTTAAATCGCTCTTTATTTCCTATTGGCTGCTTTACGCAAGCTAATCTTGACTGGCTAGCTTACTAATTTCGGATTGGCTGTTGAAGTCGATGGTGAAATCCTCAGCTTCTCTTATTTTACAGTGCATTTTTGCTACTTTTATACCTTTTTTTACAAGGCTTCTCTAAGATGTGATACACAAATACTCATATACAGGGAGTTGAGTTGCTTGCAACTGCGAATCCCCTTGAATCGATAAACTGTTCACTAATTAGGAAATGCAATACTAATGACTGCAGTACGTTAGTGAATTGTAAAATGTAGAAGGAAATGTACAACAAAGCTTACATTTTTTTGTTAAAGAAATTTAAGAAAACGATTTGTTAGCACATTTTCCTTTACATTTCTCATGTAAAATAAGTTGTACTTTGAAAAATTTATTTCATGTGAATTTCAATTCCGGCATTGCTTCTAAAGAATAGTTTCATATATATTTATATATATATAAAGACACTTCCAAAATTTGTACTGTTCAGATTTCGTTAACACATTTCATAGCAAAACAATATTTCAGCATAAAAATATATGTATTGAAATGAAAAGAAAAGTGGTAAAAATAAATGAATTTCGAGAAAAAAATGTTACATATATCTTGAAATTTATCTAGTTGTAAGAACTTTTAATGCGCAAATATTTTTTTAAATTCTTCAGAATTAATTAAATTAAATTTTTATTCATTTCACTAAAAAAAAACTGTCTTAGTTGAAATGCAAAATAGCTTTTTCAAGTACGATTATTTGACATTTCTGTAGGTTAGAAAGCCTGCATTTTGTGCTAAATATTTAAAATATATTTCAACGTTTTATCATTTTATATATATTAGGATGTACCGCAGCGACAATGTGAACATAAAAAAAGCAATTTTCTTTCTTTTTTTAATTTATATATGTATGACTTATTTACATTCCTTTTCAAGTTAAAATATCGCCAATGAAATAATTTTAGTTTGTTCGTTCTTTAAACCCAGATTCTATGAAGAAGTGTGAAATTTTCGAATGGTGGAATAGTGTAAATTTCATTTACACAGAAACTAAACAGCACAGAAACTAAAGATGCAAATTATCTGATATCAGCATCATAACACGTGCCAACATTGCAAAACTAGTCGTTGGGGGCCACCGTAATACTTACCCATAATGAATGTGCATAATTAAAAAATATGATAAAAAAACATGTGTAAACTATTTATAAAATGCATTGCAATTCGAACAAAATCGTGGCTTGATGACGTCATAAACTTTAAATGCTCTATTACTGAATTGCGTAAAAGAATTATCCCTATAACTCCAAAATTGACAATGCTATTAAGTGACAATGCTATTAACTAACGGTTTACTGCGTTGGATTATGCGTCTCTTTACTAATTAAAATATATCTATGAATTGAAATTTGAATGAAATACAGGGTCATGAAAACTTGTAGAGTGTGGAAAAAATGTGATTACAAATATCTCGGCAACTCATTATCCGATCGTCTTCATTCTTTATGCAAAATGTATGTTTTTTTATTGTCTTTTATTTTATATTCACTCCTTAAACAGAACAATTTCGAAATTTTTTATATACCTTTTATCAGAAAGAATATTTCAACAGTCCGAAAAAAATAGTTCTGGATAATCGAGGTTACTGAAATTCAATATGCTTCTTCCCATCATTACATACTAAGTACATACCAAATTTCAAGTCTCTATCTCAATTTGTTCAGGAGCTGGAGCGTTTACAAACACACAGGCACACAGGCAGACGGACGGCAATTTTTTTTTTTGTCTAAAAATATGTTTTTCGGAATCTCCAGGGTCTGAAACGTGAAAATCCGTCAAATTTGTTTTTATCGATTTTCAAAACGATTACAAGACTTACCCTATACTACGTATGATGGGTAAGTAAAATGGGTGCAGAGGCAAAATATATCCAAAATAGAAAAAAGAAGATATCAGGCGTCATAATGTCTTGAATTACTTTTCTGCAGCTCAAACGCTTCTCCTAAACTGATAAGAGATTCTTTAATAAAAGAAAAAATGATTTGAAAAGGACTTACGTTAGTAAGTGAATGTCTCATTTGTTAATTATATTGTTACATTCTATATTACCTCACAGACTTCTAACGATTTTTCCTCATGTTAATCCCAAAATGTATGAATTCCTGGAAATTATTATTTGTTATTACATATTTGTTTATCATGCTCATGTATTTTATATATATAATATCTTTTAATATATCAATTTTAAATTACTGTAACAGTAGATATTGTTGCATCTTGCGATGTTGCTCACGCGCCTGTTACAAATGCTGTTATGTCGCATGGTGGAATATCATGTAATCCATCATGGTATGTGAGGATTTTTTTAAAAATCCTTTTCAACTCTTTTGTTATCATTTACTTTTTATTAATGCAATATATTTGGTAGAAATATACTATTATTCTTAAATATGCCAGTACATTTTATGGAACATTGCATTTTCGTTTTACATGTGAAATGTACTAACAAACTGATTGTTATACATGATCACATGCCGATTTTCGAATTCCATTTTCCTTTATTCCATTTTTCTTACTATATATTTTATATCTGAGTTACAAACTACATATAGAAAAGATTCAATTCTACATCTTAGAGTCAAAATATGTAAAGATATTGTTGATATGATGTTGGTGGTGAATCCATTGTATTTATATTAATCCCTTGGATTTATTTTTTTTTCTTTCGACATAGCATATTTTTTTTTCTTATCTGAAAAATACAATAAGAAATTAAATTCTATGCTATGTAACATTTTTACTCAGCCAATATCATTGAAAAAACAATCAACTGTTACTATTTATTGACTCTGACATTATATTTTATAGATAATTTTTATTATTGTTGTTATTATTATTTACTATTTATTATATTGTTATTACTAGTTAAAAATTTATTGAATTATTGTTACTATTACATCTCAAAGATTATTATTATTGTTATTAATGTTGATGAGATTATAAAAGTACGCATGTTAATAAAGTCTGATTATTTGAAATAAAATTATATAACAATTTGTGAGAAATATATAACATTTTTGTTGAGTCTATATTTTATTATTAGACTTCTTTAAGACTTTTTTTTGGATATTCAGGACTTTAAAAATTATGAATCTACCAAGGGACTGTGGAAACAAATTGTTTGTTAATATTTTAAATTTTATTTCAAGATATATCTTATTATTTCTGTTATTTTAAAGCTGCTATTTCCGTTGTTTACCGTTTTCTATTGTTTACATTCAATATTTCTATTATTGTTATGAACTGTAATACACTTACAAATTGTAAGTGAGTATGTAAACTGTGTTTTATGTATTTGTAGGGGAATGCTCTCCAAATTCTAAAATTTTACATGTATTAAAACTACTCTGACAAATTCCTAAAATTTTCCAAGTAGTCTAAAATATTTTCTTTTGAACGTGATTAACTAGTTAATACCACTTATAATTTTTCTCACTGTAACAACTTATATCAACTAACTTATAATTTATTTTTAGTTGCCTTAACTAGTATTTCTAAAAAATTACCAAATTCATCCAAAATTTGGGGAGGGAGTATTATATTACAAAATTTAAAATTCCATATCCTATTAAATTTATTGTATAATAAATTCTTTTTATAAATATTCAATTTACAACCCTAGTTTACTAAAATATTTCTTTTCTTGAACATATTCAAATATTAAATAAATGTCCATATTTAAAACATTTTTTAGCCTAATCTATTTAAATTCACTTTTTATTTCCCAACAAATAAGATGTAAAAATCACATTTCATAAGAATATTTCTTCTTAAAAAAACGTATTTTCTTAAATTCTTTATTATATTAAATATTTCCTATTTCTTCCCGTATTTAAATCTCTTTAATTTTGTTATTCTATGTAAATTCACCCTTTTCCCTTTCCTAATAGTCTAAAAAATAATTATTTTGAATTGTTTTGCTTTCGAGAAACTTATATTCTTAGTACGCAAAAACCGAAACTTATTTTATAAGTTATAAGTTATAAGAAATTTATTCCATATGTTTCCCTTGTTTTTATAATTTCAACGATATTCTAGAAAATTATTTTCTCGCCAAAAGCATACAAGAGACGCATTTCCTCAATATTAATTCTCAGATAAAAAAAAGTGCGAGCCGAAAATTGAACATGCATTGGTTAAAATAGGTTACGAAATTCTACTTTTGCACTCTGCGCTTAAAACGAGCTCAGAGAGAGAGAGAGAGAGAGAGAGAGAGAGAGAGAGAGAGAGAGAGAGAGAGAGAGAGAGAGAGAGAGAGAGAGAGAGAGAGAGAGAGAGAGAGAGAGAGAGAGAGAGAGAGAAGGGAAATCAACTAGATATTCCATCCTGCTAACTACATTGTTCCGTTGAGAGAAGGGAGTTTTGTTCCAGTATGTACCAATATAGAGATTTGCTAAGATTATTGTTATAAGAGAGAGCACTTTTTTGGTATTTAAGATGATTGGATTTTAAATATATGTGACGATTTAACTGGAGTCACCATATTTTTGTAGACTCCTATTCAAGGCAAGGGAGGTTTCTCCGAGGAGATTTTCAGTCGAGCACCGAGACTTACTTCATTGTGTACGTATAAGCTACAGAGAAGAGGCAGTTCGTTCCAGTTCACACTTTATTCGAAAAATTTAAAGATTAATTGATTAAGCTTTACTCTATTGAAAACTCACTCCATGCACTGCTAAATTTAGGGTCGTGGCGAAACTTGATGATTTAAATTTAAATATAAGAAGACATCTTAGTTAGTACAGGCAGGTATTCTTTAAAATCAATCGGCGGCCAAGGAGAACCTTCGAAGATTTAGGAAGTACATCACTAGTTGCATCCACCACCGAAATCCCGGAACATTCTGCTCTAAACGCGGGAAAAATCCGTATATCATTTCCCGAGCGCGCCAGAATACATTCTATCTAAAAAGCCTCTAGGCCAATCAACGCTCACGGCTTAACTTCTTCGGCGAATTAATATCGAAGTGAACTTACCGAAGCTGGCAAAAGCGCGCCAAAAAATGTTCTAGAACAATCTCGTGCCTTCTACTTCCTTCGAATAAATAAAAGCAGAGAGAAAAGGAGTACATATGTTTTTATCAAGTATGGCAATATGCCAAAATAATTTTTACATTGAGATTAAAATCTTTCAGAATTTGAAAAGTAATATTTTGTCAGGAATCGTAGGGAAATAAAAAATAAAGAAAAGAAATTCATAGGTTGTTATTTCAAAAGAGTAAAATATTTTTAGCTGGGAAATGGGTATTTTTTGAATTATTAGATTCTAGGATGCTTTTTATTTAAAGAAAATAAAAGTGCGTAAATTTAATAGAGCATTCTATCAGTGCCATTTTTTTAAGAGAATGAATTTGGAATAAACTATATATTTCGCTAGATGTAATTTTGACAATCGAATACTGGAGCGAGAAAATAATTTAGAATAATGGGATTTACACAGAATTATAGTCTTAATGAAGTCAACGGCGAAAAAATTTTTTTTTTTTTTTTTTTTTTTTTTTTTTTTTTTTTTTTTTTTTTTTTTTAAATTTGTTTCAATATCCCCCCCCCCCCAAAAAAAAAAAAACAAGCTTATCTGAATAGCAGTTCCCTAACAGCAGTTCAGATAAAAAAAAAATAGAGAATTTTCCTAAAATATAAAATTCTAAAAATTTTAAATCATCAAGAATCACAAACAAAGTAATTGTCTTAAATTTTGGAAGAATGGAAATTAAAATATTTTTAGAGTAAAGCATAACCTCAAATACATAACTTTACAGCAACACTTACTTTTTGCAAGTGTAAATAAATGGGATACATCAAGATAAACTAAGAAATAACTAACATAATAATAATATTACCAACATAATATAATAGTAATAAATAATAAATCAATATAATAAATAATATAATAAATAATAAAGTTGGAAATTAGTTACATTGAAAACTGAAAAATATTACCAATTGAAAAAACTGTATTCTTCAGAATACTATTGAAAAACTTAATTACACTAATACTGAATAACTGAATACCGAAGTTTCAATAGTCTTAAACAGTCACTGTTTGAACAACAACAGCAGTCAACAACAGTCTCAAAACAGTTCTGACTAAATTTCAGTCTTTCTCCATTGTGGTTTTGGGATTACCCCCACTCTAATCTGTGGTGCCACTCTTTTTGTGGTCACACTGAAGACCAGAGCTAATTCATTTCATTCGATAGCTATCCTTTTTGTCGCAATCAGTAAAATTTTTGAATTAATAAATGTCCATATTGCACAACATGGTATACATACTACTTTGAAATATCACAACCTTGGTACAAAAATTCTAATTCATCATATATTTTATAACTACATTTCATTGTAAGCAGTTTACTCAATTTGTAAATAAAACTCTAATACTCTAATAACTCTAATATTAACTCTAAATCTCTCTCAACATTTTTTCTAATATTTTCTCTTAATAAATAATAACATTAATAAATCTTTTCAAAAATAAATAATATCAACAGACTTCAATAACTACTCTAACAATATAATATATCAGAGTAAATATTACATTCAATATAAAATTCTTGGTTGAGGAAAAAAAAATACATAGCAAAATATGTTTGTTTCCTTACTTGAAAGGATAAGGAAATAATTTTTTGCTAGCCGAAATCTATATAAAAAAAATTTAACTCTACATTATTTTCCAATACTAAATAATTTAGATGCCCAAATATTTAGATAGGATTCACTCAACCAACAATTGTGAACAATAATATCCCTTTCTGATACTCTTCTTTTGACTACTAAAAAATCTATGACATAATCGGGTATAGCTAATTACCAAAATTTAAGTGTAGAATCCTCTTCTTCTTTTTACACTTTTTAAGTAATAAGCAAAAATAATAATAATAATAATAATTGTTAGATAGATAGGTGACAGAGAATTGGAATATAAAACTATTATTTATACTATTGTAATCCTTAAATTTCAACTAATCTCTCTTAACATTTTACTACAACATCACAATATCAACTCTGACTAATACAGAATATCAGCATTCAAGAATAATTCAAGACCTTTATTGTATTAAACAAAATAAATATAGCTTCTGTGAATCCATTAAATAATATAACTTATATTTACTAAAACCTGTAATTATATATAAATTTTAATTTCATTTTTCAACATCAATTTGAAAATTCCTAAAATCATAATACACATCTTATGCCTGCATAAGTTGTCTACCTAACCTCAAAAACTTTCAAAAACAAGTAATATTCCTGTGTCGACCCAAGAACATACCTGATAATGTTGAAATTATGGTAATAAGCGATATTTAAAAGAATTTGAGTTTAATCTATTGTTTTTACTTTAGTTTGATTTTGTGAACCTGTATGTGAAGTTGTTTGTGCTGGTTTTTGTGTATCTTCATGAAATAATTTGAAGTCATCTGGAAAATAATATTGTCGCAATTTGTTCCATGTTTCTAAATTGCGACCGTATTCCTTCTGCCACTAAAATTATCACTTGAACAAATATAATTTAAAGTGAAAACCCTTTTTTTTTTTTTTTTTTTTTTTCAAAGTTATCCAATCACCATTAATTTATTAGTAAACATCATATTTCAACCCCAAAATACTGATAGACATTTCTGATAAGCTTCCCTACTGAATTCTATTAATTATAGGAATTTGCAACAGAAAACATTCTACACAGTAAATGTGTCAGTACAAATATAATATTCACATAAAAATTTTGAGTTTAATCCAATTTAATTTTACTTTTAGGGTACATAAAGAATTCGTGGCAATAGTTACACATTATTTTTTGCTCCACAAATTTCACTAAGCATTTACAACACTTGTCAATTTTTCTATTGTCTACACTTTTGTCATAAATATCAAAATCGATTTCATGTTCCGCTATATCACTTGTCGCGAGCTCACCTGACTTTCCTTCAAATTTGTATATTTCATCAATAAGAATTGTCCGAATATCATTTTGTGTGATATCTCTATTGGGACCCGAAAAATTTAAAGTACCCGAAAGTCTACCCGTGTATTGGCGATTGATTAAAGAACCCATTATATTCCTATGCTCAACTGACAGATAATGGACATACTGTTTCCCAGATTGATCGAAATCACGTTCATATTTTGCTCTGATCTTCATTAAGGTATTTGTACTACTCCAACAGTTCATCTTAGTAATTACTTGAATTTAAATTTTTAAAACCTAATAATATAATCTTATAACTTATAATAATAATAATAATATCTAATATCAATTCATAATATATTAATCTTTAACTTAACAACAATTATAAAATTATCTGACTCTAAAATTCAAAATAATAAACAACATAAGAACAACAAGTAATATCAGTATACACTTACACATCAAATTACGTAAAGGATCTAATATTCTGTTATTTAAATTACAAACCATCAATTCTTTCCAAATAGTTGGAAATAACTTCAACAGCATAATAAATTTCAATCATATTACATCTTTTTAGTGAAAACATAAACACAGAATAAAAAGGAAGCAAAAATAGTAAATTACGCAAATGGTTTCCAGTCAAATTGCTTTAGAGTGGAAATAAGAAAAATATAGTCTGTTTAGAACGAAAAATGTAATTAATTATATTTATCTTTCAATTACTTTTATCAATATAAGAATGTATTTCATTTTCTTTACAAAGCCCCGACTTTAAGTATCATTTAAATAACAATAGAATTTTAAATAATCATAAACAGTAAAAATAAAACACATAAAAATATTCAAATATCATAAAGTCACAAAATAAAATATCAATCATGAAAAAATAACTTACACTGCCACGTCTTCTTTTTTTTTTATTTACTTGGCCGCAACTCATAAAATAAGTCTTTTCAAATTTCCATTTAATTCGATGATACACACTTCAAATCCGCTATACACACATATTTCAATCTTGATTACATCATACCAAAACATCGTTCCATCCGTCGCGACAGTTGCTGTCTGCACGCACCGACAAAATGTTTGAACAAAAGCACAACTTGTAGCATATTCGCTAGACTCCAAAAAATGTCTCAAAATCATGTTCGTCTAATGTAAGAATACTGTCAACATCCTGTCGACTAAAAAAATTCAATATGTGACGATTTAACTGGAGTCACCATATTTTTGTAGACTCCTATTCAAGGCAAGGGAGGTTTCTCCGAGGAGATTTTCAGTCGAGCACCGAGACTTACTTCATTGTGTACGTATAAGCTACAGAGAAGAGGCAGCTCGTTCCAGTTCACACTTTATTCGAAAAATTTAAAGATTAATTGATTAAGCTTTACTCTATTGAAAACTCACTCCATGCACTGCTAAATTTAGGGTCGTGGCGAAACTTGATGATTTAAATTTAAATATAAGAAGACATCTTAGTTAGTACAGGCAGGTATTCTTTAAAATCAATCGGCGGCCAAGGAGAACCTTCGAAGATTTAGGAAGTACATCACTAGTTGCATCCACCACCGAAATCCCGGAACATTCTGCTCTAAACGCGGGAAAAATCCGTATATCATTTCCCGAGCGCGCCAGAATACATTCTATCTAAAAAGCCTCTAGGCCAATCAACGCTCACGGCTTAACTTCTTCGGCGAATTAATATCGAAGTGAACTTACCGAAGCTGGCAAAAGCGCGCCAAAAAATGTTCTAGAACAATCTCGTGCCTTCTACTTCCTTCGAATAAATAAAAGCAGAGAGAAAAGGAGTACATATGTTTTTATCAAGTATGGCAATATGCCAAAATAATTTTTACATTGAGATTAAAATCTTTCAGAATTTGAAAAGTAATATTTTGTCAGGAATCGTAGGGAAATAAAAAATAAAGAAAAGAAATTCATAGGTTGTTATTTCAAAAGAGTAAAATATTTTTAGCTGGGAAATGGGTATTTTTTGAATTATTAGATTCAAGGATGCTTTTTATTTAAAGAAAATAAAAGTGCGTAAATTTAATAGAGCATTCTATCAGTGCCATTTTTTTAAGAGAATGAATTTGGAATAAACTATATATTTCGCTAGATGTAATTTTGACAATCGAATACTGGAGCGAGAAAATAATTTAGAATAATGGGATTTACACAGAATTATAGTCTTAATGAAGTCAACGGCGAAAAAAAATTTTTTTTATTTTTTTTATTTTTTTTATATATATATATATATATATATATATATATATATACAGAGAGAGAGAGAACCTTTTAACACTCCCTATGTTAAAACAGAAATTTCATAAATGTACACATGCATGCGCAGAAATACAGAACATGATATGTCGGAATTCAATTTTTATTTTATTTTAAGCAGCCTTATCAAATTTATATACTTTACATGTCTTGAAAAATAAGTTTCTTTTAATAATTTGGAGGTGACATTATATACATTTTTAAACAATTGCATTACGTGCACCATTGTATAACAAGAACAAAAACCTTTATCCTCATTTCCTATTTATTGCATTTTCATTATTCAGAAGAGCATTGTTTCCAGAAGAGGTTTCATTTTCTATTTTCTCATTACTAGCATTCAATTTAGAAAAGAGACACATATTATGTTTGGTGAGCGACGTTGCTGATGATATCATTTAGGTTGCAGTTTCAACAAGTTTTTTCTTTTACCATTTTCTTTTTAGAACAATAGGAAATGCCATTTGTGAATTGTTCACAGAACTGTGGATAAAAGAGAGATTTGGTAAATATATCATTAGGATTTATATTTTATTCGGAAAATTTATGTCGTAATACTTTCTCCACAGAAATTTTACGATAAACAGTTTACTAGATTCATTCTAAGTATTTTATATTATAAGGTAGGTGAACCGAAAGTGGCCATAGTTAAGCTTTGACTTTTTTTATAATTTTCTTTTTGGGTGTATGAGGTTGAATTTATGTTTATAAAATTTTAAACTTATCTCTAACAATTATCAAGTATACTTTTCTTTGTAAAATAAAATTTAATTACTTTTATAACACAATTTCAAAATTGTAGCTTGTGAGCCACCTTTGTCGCTAAAGATGGCCCATATATTGAAATCACTTTCCAAAGGTAAAAAAAAATATTCAGCAAACTATTTTACTTACTATTATGCTCCGATGATCCTTTCTATATTTTGTGATCTTTCAAGGTTTTCTGGTTAATCTTCTTATCTTATACAAGTCCATGATGCAGTTTTTGTGCATAGTAGTTCAGGGACTTTATTCTGGGAGTTACGGACTTCTTTTGAGTGATCTCTGGTGTTAACAATAACTGGTAATAAATTTTTTCAGATATTTATGTAGAAATTTTTTAAATCACCCTTACTACACAGATTTCCACACTTGTTTTCTAAGGTAGTCAGCCACTTTGGGAATATGCGTATGGGTGGTAGCCGTTTGCACGACGTAAAAGCATTAATCTGATACATTTCTTAGAATTGCAGTAAATGTGGTTAAAGAAAAAGAGGTACTTACGTATTATCCGTGCCAGTTTTAAGACAACTGCGCCAGTGGAGCCAATATTACTAATTATAGTAACCCTTATATATTTTTTTTCTTGCTGCATGGTACATGCCTGGGAATAATCAATAATATTATTCTTTCTTATTTACTATGCTATTTACCATTTATTAATTTATTAAAATAATGTTATTTACTATTTTTAACAATGTTATAAATTTAATAAACATATATTACATTTTATTTATTATTTACCCATCATACGTAGTATAGGGTAAGTCTTGTAATCGTTTTGAAAATCGAAAAAAAAATTTCGACGGATTTACACGTTTCAGACACTGGAGATTCCGAAAAACACATTTTTAGAAAAAAAAAATTGCCGTCCGTCTGTGTGTCTGTGTGTCTGTAAACGCTCTATCTCCCGAAAAAATTGAGATAGAGACTTGCAATTTGGTATGTACTTAGTATGTAATAATGGGAAGAAGCCTATTTCATTTCAATAACCTCGATTAACCGGAACAATTTTTTTCGGACTCTCGAAATATTCGTTCTGATAAAAGGTATATAAAAGTTTTCGAAATTGTTTATTTTAAGAAATGAACATAAAAGACAATAAAAAAACATAAATTTTGCATAAAGCATGAAGTCGATCGGATAATTAGTTGCCGAGATATTTGGAATCCTATTTTCCACACTCTTCGATTTTTCATGACCCTGTATTTCATCCAAATTTCAATACAAAGATATATTTTAATTGAAAATTTGACGCTTAATCAGATGCAATAAACCGCTAGTTAATAGGATTATTATTTTTGGAGTTATAAGGAAAAACGTCTTTCAAGCAATTCAGTAATCGAGCCTTTAAAGTTTATGACGTCATCAATCCACGATTTTATTTGAATTGCAATGCATTTTATAAGTAGTTTACACATTTTTATTTTAATATTTCACATTATGCATATCCATGATGGGTAAGTATTACGGTGGCCCCCAACGACTAGTTTTATATTAATTACCATTTTTAACAATGTTATTTGATAATGTTAAATTACTGCGTTTGAAAATATGATTGGCATCAATAATATTATACAATCACTTGTTAACTTTAAATTAATGTCCAATAATGCTTAAAGTGATAAAAAAACATAACACAGAATATTTAAAATACCCCCTTTTTTATGTAGATAACATATGTTTCATTCACAACTATCGGTGACATCTTCAGATCTTAATGATAAATACAAAATTCTCGCATATTTGAAAATAGTAAAACACATACCACGAGATCGCATGTCAAAAGTTAGTAGGTGCTTAATTTGGCCAAAACTGGAAAACGTTTTGCATATTCTCGCATATTTTCAAATATGCGAGAATTTTGTATTTATCATTAAGTTCTGAAGATGTCACCGATAGTTGTGAATGAAACATATGTTATCTACATTAAAGAAAAAGGTATTTTAAAATATTCTGTGTTATGTTTTTTTTATCACTTTAAGCATTATTGGACATTAATTTAATGATTGGCATCGATAAACAAGATAGGTACTTGGCAATCATTTTTGGCGATTAATCTCCTGGCACGGATAATACGTAAGTACCGAAAAAGAAATGAGCTTTCAGAAAACGTATCATAACTCAAAGCTTCTAGAATTTAAGCACGTGTAAGTAAAAATAACTCCTTAACTGGAAATTAGAATGACTACTCCTCAAAAGTGAAACAACTGCATAAAATGTCGGAGGAACAAGGTGATATCTTTAAAATCAGCCACATGCACTGTAGATACAAGATTGAGAATGCAGTAGCACCATTTTATGATTAAAGATTTAATTAATTCTAATTATGAAATCACTTTTAAAAGTAAAAAAAAAAAAAAACTATTTAACCTTATAGCTGCCTTAGAAACACTGGCCACCTTTGGCGCACCCATCTTATATTATCTACACAAAGTTTTACATTATAAAATACATTCATTTAAACGCGATATGTCAATTGCTTTTCAGTGCCACTTTTTCTGAGAATAAATATTTTCTTATAAATTCTGCGATTGAATTAATTTAAATTTTTTTTCAGAATAAATAGTACTTCAAATTAAATATGAGAGGTTGCTGTAGATACTGGAAATGAAGTACATTTCATTAAAACAATTTATCGGAGCGTTAATTTTTCCTCTCTCTGTACACAGACACAATGAAATACACATGCATATGTGTGTACGTTTGTATGCATATTTATGTCTAAAAATCTAATTTTTGGATTTAATCATTTGAAAATGTTTTTACATATTTTCCTATATCTGATTCGTGGAATAAAATTTGGTCAAGCTTCCTACGATAGTGTAGTGATGAGTTTTAGAAAGTAATACAAGAAATATTTTCTTACCAAGAAAATATATTTTTTTCTTTTCAAAATACTCTCCTGTATCATCGATACATTTTTCCATTTGAATAAACCAGTCATAAAATCATTTATGCCACTCTGAAAGTGGCATAGCAGAAACATCGCATTTGTAAGCTTCAACGGCTATTTCCAAGTTGTTAAAGCGTTGACCACGTATATCATTTGTTATGAATAGAAATAAAAAGTAATCATTAAATGTTAATTTTGGTGAATACGGGCAATGAATCATCAATTCGATTTCTTCACGCTTCAAATAATCCATAGTTAGCGAAACAGTGTATGAGCTGGCGTTGTCCAGGTGTAGAATGATGCGAAGTTTTGATTTTTTTCTTAGTTCTAGAACTACTTTCTGCAAAAAAATTGTAGTATACCAAGTAGCATTGACTGTGTTACTATATTCCAAAGGAACGGTTTCAATATAACCAGATTTACCGAAAAACGCAACAATCAATGTTTTGGAAGCACTACTTCCAAGAACAACTTTTGTCGATTTAGGATCATCTGGAAACACCCAAACAGACAATTGTTGTTTCGTTTCAGATTCATAGGAATAAATCCAGGTTTCTTTACACATTACGATGTCGAACACATGTTTTGTGTCACCGAATTTGATTTGATTTTAGATTTTACTGGCACCATTTCACACGAGTGTCCTTTTTAGTTTGAGATAAATTGTGGGGGATCCATTGGAAATTTACCTTTTTCACATTTAAATGATATTGTAAAACTGATTACACGCATGTCCTTGAAATGTTCAAAAATGCTTCTATTTCATCACATGTCACATGAGGATCAGAAACGATTAGTTTTATCACATCTTCAATGTTTTCTGCAGTCACAGAACTTCTCGGTCGACCCTTCCGAACATCGTCATTGAGATTCTTACGACTGCGTGAGAAATCTCTAAACCAGTTGAAAATAGTTTCCTTAGATGGTGCTTCGTTACCAAACGTCGATTTCATTCTATCGATACACTATTTCTGTGTCCAACCTTGTCAAAAAAAAATCATGACTCTGAAGTCCCTTCGACATAACTCCATAATTATTTAGCACATCTGATTGTCGAAAACAAATCACAGTAAAAACAATTTCACTTTTGCTGTTCTGTAAACGCAAACATTCACGTAACTGTTCGAATTTTGATAAAAATTTATTGTCAGATTCTAAAAACTTAAGTACTGGCACTCGTATGCAAGTGAATCGCAGAACTTTGGATAACGAATTAAATAGAATTTAAGAACTTAGTGGAAGATGTTTAGGACACATATTTTCAAAAAATGTTATGTTATAAGGGTGGTAGTGTGATGAGGAAATCTATAATGTGGTAAAGCCAAAATATTTGGTAAAGTATTTTTTTAATATAATAATTTAAATAATGTTAGTAGGGTTGGTAGCAGATTAAGAGTTTTAACTAAGTAAATCGAAATTTTTAATCTATTAATCTACTGATTAATACGTTTTTACTCGGTTTCTGTTTTGTTTTACATGATTTTATATATCATTTATTTATTAAAACTTTCATAAAAAAAATAAAGAAAATTATTTTTGCTTGAAATTATAAACATATTTTAAATACATAGATAATATAACCAGATGCAATTGCAGAACACATTAAGTTTCAAAGCAGGTCATATAAATGGTATATTAAACTATTCTAAGCAATCCTGTAATCAAACGAACACATTTACATTTTTCGAATAATCTGTATCTAATATTTTTTGCAATAACATTAGCACTATTAAATACCTTTTCTGTATGGTTGTTGTATTCATGAAACATTCACTTTCCTAAAAATTTCTAAACCAGAGATTTTTTTTTACATCATTTGATGCAAACGTTTAGAATATTTTTAGATAAACATTTTATTAACATTTAATTTTTGAAGATTAAGAATTACTAATATTTATAAGGGGTACTTATAAGGGATACTTTATTTTAATACTTATAAATTAAATTAATATAGTTTAGCACCACCTGTTAACATCTCCAAACATGTGATACCACAAATAACATCTCTTTTCACTTCACTTTTCCAAACATCTATTTGCACTTCAATTAAACAACGAAACACAAAACCCTTCCTCCATATTTTCTATTTATGGCATTTTCATTATTCAGAAGAACTTAGAATATATATAACAAGATTTCGTTTTTTCTTTTCTCATTACTCGCATTCAATCCAGATAAGAGACACAGATTTTCCTGAGTGAGCACAGTTGATGATGGAATCATTTGGGACGGTATGTCAACAAACGTTTTTTCCGGGATAATAGCAAATTATTATTTTTCGTTGTTCTTAGAACTGTGGAAAAATTACGGTTTTCTTTCTATACCAATACAAAATATAGTTTATTTAGAAATGACTGAGATATTACTTTAGCACGGAAATTTCATGACAGAAAATGATTTAGTTCTATGCTAAAACAAATTGTATTATGCATTTTCTAAAATACGATTGAAACGTATCAATAAGTGTTAGAAGTTTAAAACAATTCAAATGAATAAAATATTTAAATATAATTTTTTCAAGCAATAAGAAATGATATTTTTCATAGTGCATATACGAGCATATCATGTCTAACAAATTTCAAACGTAGCATAGCAGCTCATTAATTATTTTTTGTGAGACTAAAACCACTAATTGATTCGCAGCTATCAAATAACCTTGTAATAGCGTATAAGGGAGACACGGCACAGATATTAACGGAAACAGAACTGTTAATTTAAAGCAATAATAAGGATTTAGACAATGTACAGGGTATATTCAACTAAAGACGGTGAAAAATAAGCTCAAATCACTAAAAGACTGAGAAGGGGAATCCTATCTCAAAAGACTTATTAAATGGAAATATCTTAACTCACATCAAAATAGTCCCGCTGTTCATTCTGTAGGAACCCAAGGAAAGTCATATATACTCGCTATAAAAAGTCACTATTTACACTGTAATATCACTATAAAATGAAATCCTGTGTATTCCAATAATCCTTTATTCGTAATACTAAACTTAACTCCTTACCATGCTGAAGAAAATCACACCTGTAAATTCTATCCGAAACACATAATGGAAAAGTGCGGCTGAACTCGACATATGGCGAACTCTCCAGTATATTCAAGGCAGGAAATCTTCCAAATCAATTGAAATGAACTCTTACAGAACTTTATATAGCAACTACACAACCACAGATATCTAATTAAAGTGTAATTATTGCTTAAAGTGATAAAAACATAACACAAAAGGCTTAAAATACCTTTTAATGTAGATGACATATGTTTCATGAGCTCAAACGGCGATTTCTTCAGGTCAAAATGATAAATAAAATATTCTCGCAAAGTTTTTGAAAATGATAAACATAAATCACGAGATCACATGTCCAATGTAAGCAGGTGCTTAAATTGGTCAAACTGGAAAACGTGAAAATTATTATTTTTATTTTTATTGTTTTTTTAATTTGTAAAGCATCGCATGCCAAATTTTAGGTTTTACCAATTTAACAAGTAATTTTATTATATTCTTTGCGCAGATACCTAATTAAGATATCATTGAAAGAAATAGTCATGAAAATCAGATTTCCGGAGATTCAGACATACTTTGCGAAGCTTTAAAAAAATGACAGAACGTCTCATTCCCGAACAAATGTTAGAATTCAGTACATCACGATCGCCCGAATAATCTCAAATCTCACTCGACCAAAGTGTACCCTTATAAAAGGGTAGCTGAGCACTATGCTACAAACTATAACTCTTTAAAATTAAAATATATCGATATCTGTCAAATGTGATATACCCGTGCTAAATCAGAAATATTAAAATCCTATGGGAATTTTTTTTAACACTCAAATTCTTAACTTTTGAGTTTAATGTAGATACTATAAGAAGTAACTTTTTCATTATATTTACCACAAGTCAAGCATTAATTTCCCACAATTTTCGCATTAATCAACTCATAATTAATCAATTCTAGATCTGTAATGGATTTATGTTTCTCATTTAATTTATGTGTTAAAGCTTTGAAATATACGCTCGGTTATTGTTTAAACAATATTTAATTTCATAGAATAGTTCAGTTATCAAATTGTGATGCACGTTATGCATTTTCTTAGCTTTTTTTCTCATTAAATTTTCAAAGATGAATATAATCAAAACGGTACTCAACCTCTTTCTACTCCAACCAAAAAATAGAAGATTTAAGGCCTTACATAATCTGTCTTCATGCCATTCTATTAACCAAACCTTTTTAAGTCATTAATCACAAAAATATCCTTATTTTATACAATGCAGAACAATGCCATATATTCTATATTTATAATAATAATTTCACTGCAATTAAAATCTACAACTTAAAACCAAAGTACGCTTGGCATCCAGTTGTAATATAAACAAGAACGAAAAATCATGCATCAAGCATAGATTATGTAACACTTTCCAACGCTTCCAAAATAATTTTTCAAATCATACCGTTTAATAAGCTGAAATATAACATCTAAGTAAACAATTTGGAAAACGCATAACATATTTAAAAACATAATTTCAAGAACTTCCAACGTATACAATATTCGGAAAAATATCCGAATACTTTTATTCAGCCTTGTATATGATCTATAGATTTGTATATATACTACATAGGATGCTAAATTTTAGTCCAGTTAAGAAACGCGTAGCACAGTTTAAAATTCTCCTTCTGGAGTTTCTGTCCATAAACGGAAATGTGTTCGCGAACTTTTGTGCTTCCCTGTATATGATCTACAGAATTTATACACACCACGTAATAAACAAAAAGTGAGTTAAATTTAAAATCGCGTTCAATAACTTAAAACGCACTTCCAGGAATTCTTGTTAACAGACAGTAGAGAATTCTTTTGTGTGTCCCTGTAAATGAACGATGACTGCTATACACACACTATTATGCAGTAAGCCTCTTGTAATGCACCTTAGTGATATATATATAAATTTCAACGCGTTTAAAATAGTGAAACATTATTTAAATAAACCGCAGACGATTTTTCTCCATAGACGTAATGTAACGGAATTATTTTTACTGTCCCTGTAAAGTAACTATAAGTGCTATGCACACCCTGTTCCATATTAAGCTTCTTCTAATGCACCTTAGTGATATATATAAAATTCAATGCGTTTAAAATAGTGAAACATTATTTAAATAAACCGCAAATGATTTTTCCCCATAGACCGCAAGGTAACGGAATTCTTTTGAGTGTCCCTGTAAAAAAACTATAAGTGCTACACACTTCCGTTGAAATAGGGAACATGCTATAGATAACGACAATAACATATAAAAATTGCAGAGCAATCCGAGCATATTTACGGGAGTTAGAGCACGGACAGACGGCAGACGGCCAGACAAACCGAAGTCATAAGCACTTTTCAACTAGGTTGGAAAGTGCTAAAAAAGGCTTTGTGTCATTATCCTATAATAAAATTATTTTTTTAATGAACACCATACTTTATTTGAACATGGAATATATTTTGATGCAATTAAGAGTGGATCACGTATTAAGTTCTACATATCAAGGACACATCACTTCGGTCCAGTTGAATGATAAGAAAACCTCAAGGTGCTAAAAAGTTGTAAACTAAATAGTGATTCAAGAATTAGCCAGAACACACTGTTAAAAATCATTTTTTGTGAAACGGATGATTATATTATTAATTATGCATAAGGCAATGGTACCGATGGTGCACTTTGTACCAGTAATAAAAATTTTTAATTAATCTTAAAAAAATAGGATTTGAAAGTCGTGCAGAAACTGACGTCAGTCGTGGTGTTTATTATACAATCCTCTTGAGTTAACGCCTGTAATTGCCCAGATTTTAAACCCTAAGTTTAGGAACAAAATGATTTAATTACAACCCATCAGTTACCTTATCATGATTTCTTGTATCTTGGAATAAAGTAAGACAAATTTGTTTTCTGTGTTATTTTTACTTTTAATCAGTTTCTTTGTAACTTTGTTTTAATTTGACTAAGGTAGGTTTTCATAATTCAGTTACTATGTTAATTTTAGAATTTTTAATCAACTTGATGCATTTCTTGCGGGTGATCACTATTAGCACCGAGACATATTACCTTCACCAGTAGTAGGCAGCCCTGTCAAAAGCTGGAATCCTGGTAACAAAGGATGACGTAGCAAAAAGCGTACTATAGCTGAAGAAGGAACTGGATTGTGAGAACCTATTTTGTGGATAACTGATCGAGGCACAAATGGTTTAATGCATTGTTCGAAATGATTTCGAATAAATGACTCTAAGAGGTAGTCTCAAATAAGTTCAAATTTAAGACCAACAAGACGTGTATTAATGAAGGAAACCTGAAAATACTTTTTACTTTGCTTAAAAGACGTTAACATGAAACTTAAAGATATTAAAATTTAAAATTTACATGTTCCGATTTGTTCAACAAGTCGTCATCAGAATATGTACAAACCACAAATACAATGTACATAAAAACGAGAGATTAAATTAATTAAAAACCAGAGAGTCAGTATTATTTTTATTTTCAAGTTTTTATTTTTATTTTCAACTTTTTGTGAGGGAATCTATTGAAATTTATTTAAGAAGCTCAAAAGCAGGTAAATGATACATTGTTATTTAATATTCCGAAGATTTGGGTTGAGTGATTGAATAATAGTGGGATGCGATCTGTAGATGAATCTAAGAGCGGTGTTAAAATTAAAAGTATAGAGGGCGTTGTACCTTCTTTCACATAGTGACTTGTACAGACTCTCTAGTTTTTAATTAATTTAATCTCTCGTTTTTTATGTACATTGTATTTGTAGTTTGTATATATTCTGATGACGATTTGATGAACAAATCGAAACATGTAAATTTTAAATTTTAACATCTTTAAGGTTTATGTTGACGTCTTTTAAGCAAAATAAAAAGTATTTTTAGTGCATATTTAAAAGTTAATTCTAATGGACGTATTTTGACTCTCCACTTTATTTGAAATATAATAACAGTTGAAGGAAAGCTGTTTAAGTTGTTTGACGAGGTCCACTGCTAACAGACACAAACAAGGATTCACTCTGTGCTTCAAGATTTCATCAGAGCATTTTAAGCCGCCGAGGCAGCGTTTTCTCTAATTCTAAAAAGTTCTGAATTTAAAAGGAGACAAAACCGTTTATTTAATCTTACTATTTCCGGGTTCTCTTGAGAAAACTTTGCCTACCATAGATATTATTTTTTTTATATAACATGATTATAAAGCGCACCTGCAGATTTCGATTAATTGACTTTTATCAAAAATGCGTATTATACGCCGGAAAATGCAGTAAATATGTGTTAATTATGTGTTCAAATTGCGTTTCAAGTGAAGATATCGTCATGCATGAAATGGATAATCTAGATGCAATTGGTAAATTAAAAATCAAATTTAGACCACTAGGGTAATTTTCACCACTGCATATTTTTCACTGTTTTCAGAGATTATAGTTTATGGAAATTTTTTATCATCACATGTATTATAAAGCAAGAATCCCTAACAGTGCATGTCCGGGGTAATTTCAAAAACAGCCCGATGGATTGTTTTTGCTGATTGCACCATCGGATAGAAAAAAAAATATGTATAATATACCGATTTTGTTGTATAATATATTGATATAACCATGATTTTTTATAATAAAACTTGGTATTTTACCCTTATTTTGGACGAATTGTTGCCATTGGTATATATTTTACACCTTGGCGACGGTATATTGTGCTATCACTTGGTTAACGGTCTTTGAGAAACGGCTATATCAGTTAGAGATGCAAAAAAAAAGTACAAACACCTCGAAAAGTAAAATAAAAAAACTATTACTGATTTTACTTAAAATACAAAGACAAAAAGTTTTAATGAGAAATAATATTCTAAAACGAAGATATTTAATAATAAATATGAAAGGAATGCTCGTATGGCTTAAAAGAAATATCCAATTTCAAAGGTGTCCATTGAAGCAATATTTGGCAATTTATCTCTTTTATTGCCTATATTTCGCGCCTGGATAAGACAAAATGTACTTTTATGGTATTTTGCTTTATTATATATAGGATTACATTGAAGAAAATGTCTATATATCCTTAAAGTCGCAGCAAACGATTTTTTTTAAATATTTTTTACATGTATCGTAAATTTTATCTCTCATTTACTGACGATTTTTGCATTTCCAATTCAATATTTATGTATGACGTCAACAGTGTTTTTACATGATAGAAAAAAAATTAAAATGTAATCTGTAAATTTTTATCTGTGCAAATTAAAAATGATGTTGAGTTTGAACTGCATAGATGAACATATTTAGAGATATCTTTAAAACACCATGGCACAAGTGCGTAACCGTGGGCGGTTGCTAATTCATCATAAAGGGGTGAGAATCAAATGTGCAACACCCCCCCCTCCCCCCGAAAAAAAGGTCAAACCACCTACATTAGCCGATGCTTGATCCCAATATTTTTATTTGAAAATTCATGTTATTTTCATTTTGTTACAATCTGCACAAGATTTTAATTTTTCTTATAAACAGTATGAGGTAAACAGCCGAATGTATGTTTTCTGGGAAAGCAAACTTTTTTAACCCATTAAGCGTCTCTCTATATAATAACCTATATTTAATGGAACCGTTCTTTTTCCCTGATTAACGGGAAGTCTTTAAAGAACTTCTGATTTTTTTTTAAATATTCGAATATTTAAGAGAAACAGCATGTTCCCGAAATGGGAGCAATGGCGCTGATTGGGGTATATTTTCTTAATATTTACACGTACCTTCGTGCATTTATGGTAGTTATTTTTCAGTTCTTTAGCTATAAAAAGGATAATATCATTCTCAAACTGATATTTTACAAACAATTCTTATAAATTAGTCCAACATCTACATTTATAATAAAATAATAATAATAATAATTTACCTATTCCATGAGCATTTTCATTATTCATCTCTTTGTGTTTCATCATTGGAACATTTTTTTCTGACATAGAAGATGATTGAACAATTTTCATGCGCTGATTGAACAATTTTATTACTTTATTATCGTTTTATTTTGTGATTATTTTATTATTTTTTCATTGTATTTTTACAGGAAATTCGAGTATTTCTGTCGTAATCAAATTAATAACTTCTTCATTATTAAACATTCGAACTATTTCATAAGGAGATTTTCTTAATAGTTTTCATTTCTTAATAGTTTTTTTTTTAAATGTGGAAATTTATTCCTTCGATATAGGCAATATATCCGAGAGTTTTATCCAATCAAACATTTCTTTTTTTATAACTCTTATGTTTAGCTAGAGTTCAGTTTTTCAAAGAAAAAAATATTTCTCAGCTATTCTATGCCGATTTAAAGATTCGTCTGTACTTTCATCTGTAATAAGTACCCTGTCTGAATTTAATTCGTTTTATTTTAACAATAAATCGCATTTTTTCATTGTCGATTGATTTGGAATTTACGTAAAGATCTACCGGATAAATCAAGGAGTAAATCTGCGCATAAATTATTTTATGTTAGATCTTCCTCATCATTTACTATGCTGATATCAATTACAAACGATTTTCCCATGATCCCAATAATCAACTGAATCTAATTTTTCTAAATAATCCAAAGCTTGAGTCACAGTCAAAAATTTCACAGGCATAATTTCCGTAAATTCGAAATACATACAATAAATAAATTGAAAAATCTCTTACAAATATATCGCTTTGCAAATACAAAATATCTGACGAGGTAAGAATCAGACTGTATGAGTAACACTTCAAAAAAGAGGTTGCTAGGACTAAAAAAAGCAACAATTCCAAGAACATCTAAAAAGAACGTTGTAGTACGCGAAACAAAAGCATCATTGTTGGAGTTCCGAATTTGAGGTTCAAGATTAGCTTTCAAACATTTTGGGAACAACATATTTATTCAGGAATTGTGATCAATCTATTAGACTTATTAATTCCGGGGTGATGTTGTTTTAAACATTAGACAAATATTAAGTATAATAGAAAAACCACAGCTCTGGTCCATATCAAACCATCCAAACAAATTTCAATGAAAGTAAAATGATTTTCCCTCCAGTCTATACAATCCATTCATAATTAGAGAAACCATAGAGATACTAACACGCAAAAATGCAACATGTAACGATGCGGCACATTTTAACTTACCAAAATTGTGGCTCGAGTTACTCCATGGTTACAGATAAGAAAATAAACAACCAAGTAAAAGTAAAAGATAACGTGCGTAATTTAAAAAGTACATGAAAATTAAATGATAGCATTTCAAATAATAACTTCAAAGACCGTGCAATTGTAGAATATTCTTATTTGTTTTTGAAAATGACTGGGAGTGAGCCGAAACATGTCACCAATCTAATAAAAGTTGTTTTACTGCATATGATGTTGTTAACTTACACATTTTAGCATTTACAAGAAATATATCAAAAAGTTATAAGCATATTTTTTCTACAAAATACAATTTTTATTATAATGTTATTTTTTTTCTAAATATTTCTTTCGAATGCCACCAGAAAAAAATAACTTTTTAGAAAAAAAAAATTTTTAAAATCAAAATATTCAAGTCAAACTTTTAAAAAAAAAGTCATCGCATATATTCAGAATGCAAACAGCAAAAACCTTTTGACAATATATAAAATACTCATTATTTAAAAGAATTCCTAAAAAAAGAGCAACGGTGCCTAATGGGTTTTAATTAAAAAAAAATCAATTGTACTCGTATGTTAGTCCTCTTTCGTCTTTTCTGGAATTAAATAAACAAATAAATTATTTAAATTAAGTTGCATGTATATAAATCATATAATATCGAATCCAAAAATTCATTTCTACTCTCCCCTTAATTTTTTAGTTCTTTACTGATGATAGAGAGTAAATATAACTTCAATAACAAAACGTTATTAAATATATCATTCACAGTAATGCAATAATAACTTACTCATCTGTTGTTAAAATAACCTCTTGACATGAATGTTAATAACGATTATCAAAATGTGACATTTATCCTTACATTTCTATTTCCAGCCTTTAAATCCCTAAGGACATCTTTATTTGAGGTCTTTAATATATTATTAGAAATTAAGATAATATTGTTTGCTGATAAATTGTAATAATATCTAACTGCTTCAGTTGACAATTGCAGTTTTATCGAATAATTTAGTAACTGAATAATGATATGAAATAACGAAAATAGAAATAAGGTAGAAAACATATTTCAAATTTATTGATATTTTGTAAATTTACGTAAATATCGGTAAAAATTTAAATATGGAATTAATATTCATTATGGTATCCCATATAAAAATTGTTTTTAAGACGTTTTCAATGAATTTCAACTCAATAAAAACGGAGACAGGGAAATTATACCTTTGAGTTATTTGTTATAGTAGAGATGTTTTTAAACGGGAGTTTAAAATAATATTATGTTAAATCTGAGCTGCGCCACCTGGCGCCGAGTGGTGCCCGTCAGGCATGTCAACCATCATCCACATGTTCTGAGTAAGTTTTAGCGTGCACGACCAGGAGAGTTCCGGTATGCTCTACAACTGGTGGGGGCGCCGCCACCTGCTGACCACCTCCATTTTCCAAAGTGAAAGGATGACGTAGGTCGCTGCGATTTGAAGTGGTTCCCACCTGCTTGGGAGGCTTGAGTAAAAACCAGTGTACCCCAACAGCTTCGGAGCCTGACATCGAAAAGGGAGCCATGTCTTAGGCCTTAAGTCAGGTTTTCCTGACCCTCACATGCTTTACTAAAGTTCAAGGGACGTGAAAATCTACAAAGATAGTCACACACCCACTCGCATTGGATTACCTGAACGGGAATGGGTTAATGAAACAAAAACTCGAACAATTAAAACGGAAACACAACAATGCCCCTGAACTTGTCCCCCGACGGATTTCTTTCCGGCAAACCCCAGTTGCAAAACACCGGCGTAGCACTGTCGACTCCATAGGGAAACATCCCCAACAGCAAGGAATATCGGCTAGATTTTGGCCTTTTATAAATATTACCGGTAAATGAATAGTAATCACTTGATGTGACTGACACATTATCGTCTCGACAAAAAATAGTAATTTATCTAGTTAATATCTAAGACAAACGTCCACAGAAAATGCGATTATCGTTGGAAATCAATTAATCGGCAAATTTTTCAATGTATTACATCAGCCGTTAATCCTAAATTCACTAATATTGAATGCCGTTACAGAAGGCACATTGTTTATCTCAACGGTAACCCGCCCACTTGCCGGGCTTTCCTGGGGAGTGTGTCACATGACTGAAACCCACCAACAAGCTGAAAAGTTCTTATATCACAAACCCTCTCAAAATGCTGCTTTTTCACTTCCAAGGACATATCAGTTTTAAACGGACAGTGGAATGAAGTACAGGGAAAAAAATACTTTCCAAGAAATGTTCTTTTGGTCAGAATAAAAAATGCTTCAGTAAACAGTAATGTCTTAAAAATGTACAGATAGTATGATAAATTTTGTAAAAGAAATCTAACAATTAAAAAAAAAAAGTTTTTTTTTTTTCCTCTTGTTTGTCAATAATTACTTATAGACATTCCCAATTAAAATATACTTTTATAAATGAAACCTAATAAATTGAACTTATGTATATGAAGTAAGTTGTTAGAAAGACTTTGTTATTTAGGAAACTAAATTGTAATAGATGAGATAATATTTGAAATTTAGACGTACAGAAACAAACTAATTAGAAACTGTTTAGTTAAAAAGTAAATTTTACGGAAATTATTCAGGTAAAACAAGGGTAATTAATAAAACAAAACGCTAGAACCGTAAATAAATGAAAGATGACATTTTAATGAAAAGTTTTTGAGAACTTTTTTTTAATGTTATAATATATTTTTTCGTATAAAGAAGTATATATTTTTTTTTCTTCAAATAGATAGGAATTTAATTTTATGCTTTTTAAAAGTTTAAAACAAATCACCGAACAAAACATTCATTAAGATTATTTAGATATTGAAATAAATAATAAACGCTATTTTTTTCATATATAACAGTAGTATAAAAAGAGGATTTTCAAAGGAGCAATCTTAAGTGAGTATATTTCTCATTGTAAGTTGTAAAAATTGTATAATTTAAATGTTTGAAAAAGTTCATTTGAAATCATGTAATGAATATTGTTAAATGGACATATTTTCCACTGTAAGATACAAATATGTTTATAAATTAAGGCTTTAACTAAATAAAACATTAAAAATTTTGTTTTGTTATAACCCCTCTAGATATAGACCGCTTGACGTTCTAGTCTGAAAGTCGCGAGAGAAAATTTTCTCTCGCGTAGACCTCCAGAGTGGCACACGAACAGCGTATGACTGATCATGCTGTCGCCTTACCCACAATAACATGTGGAGACGGGAGGGAAGAAACGAGCCTGGTGGTCACCGAAGGTGCCGTGTCCCGTAAAGATTTGGTTTATGTAGATATCGCCCACCAGTCGGCGAGTACCGACGCGAGGGAAGGATTCGTACGCAATTCTTCCGGTATCTCAGTTACTCCACCTCTCTTGCTGTTTAGACAAGGCACGGCCAATCAGATGTTTCGTGGCCTGGCGGCGCCTGTTATGACCTCCACGTTGAGAAATTTCTGGGTCGGCGCGGCTTTGGCGAATGCGTCCGCATTTTTAATTAAAGGTGTGTACCACATGAGCTCGGATCGAATGCATGTGAACCTCAATCTCAATCGTTTTAATCAAATCTCTGATCTCGGCTATGGCCCTGAGTTGGAGCACAAGGCCATGAAGCGCTTGGACCGCCAATATCGTATCTGAATAGACTTCGATTTCCCCGGTACTGTGGCGATGGGCATGGGAGATTGCTACCTTGATCGCAATGACCTCAGCCGCAAAAACTACCGCACTTTCTGTGCGACAGAACTGGCTTTCCTTTACTATCTGATCCTCTGAAACGGCAAGAAACACGCAACCGACGGTATCGTCTTCTTGATTGGATCCATCCATGTAATTGGTACACGTTGTCATCGGGGTAAGGTCCGAAGTCCACCGGACCCACTAAAAGTGTTCAAGTCTGGTAGTGGGCCTCCAGAGTTCGAACGACTTGGAGTCTAGTCCAGGTTGCCAACGCCTTTTTTCCAATTGTCGAGGGCCGTGAAGTCTCAGTCCAGCTCCGCACGCAAGTCAAGGGGTAGACGTGCAGTGCATCTATGGAAGCTGTGGTGTAGCATTTCTTCACGCGTAGGAGAAGGTTCCCCTGCATGCTGAGCAATCTTTTTGCTACCACTACTTTACCATTGTACCATATTGTGGCCGCGTAAAGGATGATACGCTCCGCAACAATGGAATAAAGCATCTTGAGGACTTTCGGTTTTAGACCCCACTTGGCTTTGGTGAGACGATTCATTTTATGCAGCACCTTGAACGCCCTCTCCTGGACCAAAATGTTTATAAACTGAGGCTGTAACCAATTAAAACGTTAGAAATTGAGTTTTGTTTTAACCCATTTAGACGTAGATCACATGGCGTTCCAGTCTGAAAGTCGCGAGGGAAAATTTTCTCTCGCGTGGACCTCCAACGAGGGCACACGGACAGCGTATGATTGATCGTGTCATACGCTGAGGTAAGGTGGGACATCCAACTGAGGTGCGCAGCGATTGTAACGCCCAAGTACAGGATTCTCATTTAATAGATATTTCCATTTGAATGCTATCCTGTTCCTTTTCATGCGGATTAAAATAGATGGTGCATAAGCAAGCTTTCCCATGGGCATCACAACGGTGTAGCTGCACTTATCGTAGATGAAGTCAAGGCTGCACTCCATCTCCCAGCCGTGGATGTCAAAATATTATGTTAAAGTAATAAAAAATAAAAGAATTAAAAAATGTATCTGTTAAAATATTTAATATAATATTTAAATACAAAATAAGGAAATATGTAAGGAAGTTTTTTCAATCTAATGTCATTTTATATATTGAAATGCTAAATTATATTTTAATTGAGCAAAATCTATATAAATCGACGGTTTATGATTTTTCAAGCATCAATAAAAACGTTGCTACCCCCAAATGATAGATTATTTAATAATTTTTATGTGTGATGTATATTCCTTTAATTTTTATATATATATTCCGATTGCCAGTTATTTACTTTATAAAAAAATTAATTATAATAAAAAAACGTAAAAATAAATATTTTGACATATTGTTTTTTACAGTCAATTAATTGACTCCAATAAAATGTTTTTTTAACTGTACAATAATATAATATAACCATGTATTTAAATATTATAATAACTTCTTCCGATTTTCCCACGATTATGAAAAGCATTCTTTAGCTTTAGAAAACTCAGAAACAAATATATTTTTGAAATTTAATGAAGAAATTCTAAAAACATTTTTTTTTTGCTACTAATTTTTGGTAACGTCGGAGAAGTTTTTATAGTGTATTAAAACCAAGTTTTCAGTTTTCTCAAACCAAAATATGTGTTTTTAGAATCCTATCAATTCTCAAGTAAACATTTTCATCTACCTAACTAAATTTATCTATGCAAAATTAACAAAATAATATAAATTATATGTTAATATTAATGCTGTTAATTTATCATGTTTGTCTATGAAACATGTTTTTTGAAAATAAAAAATGATTTCTTCAGTATAAACAGCATAAAAAAACTTTTGTTTCGGTTAATAAAACTATAAAAACTAAAACATTTCCCAAAAATCTGTGGCAGCAAAACACACATTGTTTCTATTAATGCTTCTTATAAATACATTAGTTTCTGGGGGTTTTGAAGATAAAGATCGCTAGAATGAATTATATCGTCTGTTATTATGATATGCTTCATTTCCGTAATAAAATAAGTACATTTTAAGTTGGAAACAATTTATCTTTTGTTGACATTTACTAAAACTTCCAATGGGAAACTTAAGCCATGCCTTTAAAAATTTCAGAAATTGAAATTCATAAATACTTTCTCATTTAATATCTATTTCTCCGAAAACAGCTATCCAAAAAAACTGTCGGCCGATTATATGATTGATATAATTAAACAATTTTAGTATACAAAATTGGTTTTTAAATAATACTTAATCACCATGTCAACCTAGAATCATTAACAGTCATGGAATATCATTGAATTAACTACGTATGATAAGATTTAACAGAATGAAGAAAGCTTTTATTAATGTCTTTTTAAGTTTTGATTCGATTTTCATAAAATTTTAAATGACTCGACAAAATTCGACAACGGTTATATATATTAAATTACAAATTATTCGGTTGGGTCGTTTTTGCGCTGTTGTAATGCGGACGGACATGACGGCGACTATAGTTGCTACGTATTTATATAATTACAAATGCACCTAAAAATGAGCAAAATATAGAAAAGAAAAAACAGGGATAAGGATGACCGACCACTCGGAGAACCCAGCGTTCGCTTTAAGGTATAAGTGCAATCCCGGAGGCATTTTTGCCGATCCCACAAAAGCTAGCATAGGGAAGAAAATACGAGCTTCTGATTGGTTGAATAATTTAAAGAGCAATTGTTGTTTATAAATAAATCGTTCTGAATGGGGATGTACGTATTAGGGGCGTATAAGTGCATATCATGTTAAAATAATAATAAGAAGAAATGACAATTTTATTTTTATTATTATTTTTTAAAAGTAATACAGAACAATTGAGTTTATAAATATAGCGTAATTGACCCCATAATAAAAAGGAAATGTGATTATTTTGTTTATATGAGTATACAAATCGTGCTGAAATTTTAATTATTAATAGCTATAAACATCGGTATGTTAAATATATATCCTGATATAATGAAAGGATTCTCTCGTATTATTCCATTTTTTCCCCCTTGACTCAGCTTTTGATGTAATTTTTTAATAAACATTTTTATTTCTATAACTATTTCATACTTAATTAAAAGAAATTATGTACTTTGCAGTTAGCATTAACAATCAATTTTCTTAACTATTCATTCAAGCGAAGTATTCAAGAAAAAGAAATCTTTTGTTTGTCAATCTGTCGGATTATTTTTTTATTGTTATTAATAAATTTCTGAATTAAGTTTGCTGGTACGTTTCTGGACCTTCTGAAATAAATAAAACATTTAATACAATATTAATACATTATCTGGAAGAATAATATAAAGAAGACTAATATATCAAAGAAATGAGAACTTTAACATGAATGAAATAAGTAGATAACGTTTATTCCCCTTCAAGATTTAATCACGAAAGAAAGTTATTGCATAATTCTTTTTAACTTACCTTAGAAAAAAACATCATCACTAACTTCTTTAATTCTAAATTCCAGAAAATCTTTCTTTTTATCTATTAACAAATAAGTAAAATTAGAAGGAAAGTTATTAAAATCGATCTTCTAAAAGGTTTTCAAACACAAATTGATGATTAAATGAACGTAAACTCAACAAGAACGAAAAATCATGCTTCAAGCATAGATTATGTAACACTTTCCAACGCTTCCAAAATAATTTTACAAATCATACCGTTTAATAAGCTAAAAGATAACATCTAAGTAATCCGAATACTTTTATTCAGCCCTGTATAGGATCTATAGATTTGTATATATACTACATAGGATAATAAATTTTAGTTCAGTTAGGAAACACGTAGCACAGTTTAAAATTCTCCGTCTGGAGTTAAATAATACGGAAATGTGTTCGCGAACTTTTGTGCTTCCCTGTATAGGATCTACAGAATTTATACACACCACGTAATAGACAAAAAGCGAGTTAAAATTAAAATCGCTTTCAGTAACTTAAAACGCACTTCGAGGAATTATTGTTAACAAACAGCAGAGAATTCTTTTGTGTGTCCCTGTAAATGAACGATAACTGCTATACACACGATATTCTGTAGTAAGCCTCTTGTAATGCACCTCATATAAATTTCAATGCGTTTTAAATAGGGAAACATTATTTAAATAAACCGCAGACGATTTTTCTCCATAGACGTAATGTAACGGAATTCTTTTGACTGTCCCTGTACAGTAAGTATAAGTGCTATGCACACCCTATTCCATGTTAAGCTTCTTCTAATGCACCTTAGTGATATATATAAATTTCAATGCGTTTAAAATAGTGAAACATTTTTTAAATAAACCGCAAATGATTTTCCCCCATAGACCGTAATGTAATGGAATTCTTTTGAGTGCCCCTGTAAAAAAACTATAAGTGCTACACACTTCCGTTGAAATAGGGAACATGCTATAGATAACGACTATAACATATAAAAATTGCAGAGCAATCCGAGCATATTTACGGGAGTTAGAGCACGGACAGACGGCAGACGGCAGACGGCCAGACGGCCAGACGGCCAGACGGCCAGACGGCAGACGGCCAGACGGCCAGACGGCAGACGGCCAGACAAACCGAAGTCATAAACACTTTTCAACTAGGTTGGAAAGTGTTAAAAATGAGCCAAAACAAAATGCTCTTTAAATTATTCAACCAATCATAAGCCCGTATTTTCTTCCCTATGATAGCTTCGGTGGGATCGGCAAAGATGCATCCCGGAGGCTAGAAGAAAAAGAAAAGATAGAAACGAGTTATGTAAATTCATGTATTGAAACTTTGTTAATGACCACCACACATATTGTGGAATATTAGAGAACAACGTCGTATAGGCGACTGAGTACAAAATATTACTGTTCAACCACGCTTCTGAGAACTCCGGTTGGCAGAATGCCAAGCCGATTCCATTCACACTGTAGGGAGAATAGCCCCGGCAAAAGAAGCTGAAATCACCGCTCTTTATCTTAGGCAGCATACTTACGGCTTACGGACTTCCCCATTTTCGACATGGACTAGCCATTTTCGCCCATGCGCAGTTCGCTCCAGGTTTCTATCAAACGTGGTGCATCAGTATTGTAGTGTTTATGAAATACCGTAGATGTGTTTATGTTGAATAAAATTTTGTTAACCATTCGCATGCAGTATGTTTCAATAGGATATCTATGTCGAGCATCAACTCATATAAACATATTATAATAATGAAAGACAGATACACATGTATCCTATATAGCTTATTTTTACTGTATCGGATGTGACGTTATATTTTCTCTTTTGCAGTTTTCTAGAAAATGCAGAGTCGTAAATTTATGGCTCGGCCGTCATTTTTTATGTACTCGAAGCGAAGATTCCCTTTCTGTATAATTTATGCGTTTTTTACAGTCTTGGTAATCCCTGTAAAAAAAATATTTTTTTACAAGCAATTTGATTGCTATTCTGAGACAATTTAATAATATCCATCGTAATTTCACTTCATAACATCGAAGAATAATCCCTCATGAATTTCGTCGTTTTATAATGAAATAAATAATATGAAAGTAAATTCTTTCAATGTAACGTCATAATCTTCTTTTCAACAAAATATGTATTCGCTTTTACAAAATGTTCTCCGAAATTAGACACAGAAATTGAGTTTTAAAATATTTTAAACTGCACCATTTAGCTTTTATTTTTTCTGTATATTATACGTTAATCTATTACATTTTTTTATTACTTTTGTATAAGTGCATATATTTATGGAAAATATACAAACATTTATATGTTTCTGAATAATCCTTTATCGCAATTCGTAATGAGTTTCTTTTTTCCTAATAGGTTAAAGTGAAATTTAAAATATCGTCTTAAGTATCTATATTATTTAATGGAAAATTTTATATGTGCAGTTTTCATTATATTTAAAGTACCATTTAGTTTATCATAAAACATATTTATGGTTCTTAGAAATTGATAAAACGTATGTTATATATTTTAATAAAACTCGTAGTGAACCGATAAATCTCCTGATAAATATATAATCGGATTTATACTAAAAAGGGTTTTCTGGTATATCTATTTTAAATATCATTAAGAGAAATAATACATGCTTATATTTCGAAATTTCATAATATATATATGCAAATTATGCATCTTCTAAAGTATAATATTATCTATTACGATTATATAAACAAGTATGTACATATGAGAGATTTTATCTAATTATTTTCTTCAAAACATTCCTTCAGGTATAAATACATAAGTAATGGAATACAAATAAGTTACTTTCAAAATATAAATTGAAATATCTTGTGATAAAATTGTATAGAGCATTTATATTTTTAAATATTTTTAAAATGAAACTTTTTAATGATATGTGTCACCAGGTAGGGGTATTTTCTCAGGTTTTATGTGCCCAATTTCAACGAAAATTAGTTCATTCAACTTAACACGAACTAATTAAGATACAGATTTGGCACCATCTGGCGGTAGAAAATGGAATTAAAAGATTTTGCAGTTCGCCTGCTATACGATGTCGTAGGGAGCAGGGACACGTGCCGGAGTTTCGATCAGAAATAGTTTTATTTAGTGCAGAGTGAACCACCTTGCGGTTGGAAGTGGAACTAAAAAATTTTGCATTTAAAATTTGTTCGATTCAAACAAAGAGCCCGATTTTAATGAGAATTGATTCACTCAACTTTATATGAACTAATTAAGATATAGATAACTAATTAAGACAAAAATTTGGTGCCCCATAGCGGTGGAAAGTGGAACTAAAAGATTTTCAGCGCACACAGCTCGCCTGCTATCCGATGTTGTAGGCAGCAGGGACACGTGCCGGAGTTTCATCCGGAAAGTGGTTTGTTCAGAACCGAGTGCACCTCCTGGCGGCTGAAAATGTAACTAAAAGATTTTTTATTTAATCTTGGTCCGATTCAAACGAAATCTTTTCTGACATTCTTCCGAGGTCTCCCAGATACTAAATAAACTTCGGTATAATTTTTTCATCTCTTGTTTACCACCATTTATGAATATGATTATCCAGGGGGTGATTTATTTTCTCTGGTTCTATGTGCCCGATTTCAACGATAATAGATTAATTAACTTAATATGAACAAATTAAGATATAGCTAATTATAGATATTGCTAGTCTTTATTTACAAATTATATTTTTCCCATCTAAATCTAATAATTATATATTTTAAATTCTGTAATTTGATTATATCGTAAGCAGCGTGTGTGGAGTTCTTAGAGTCTGTTATAACAAACATTTCTAAAGACAGAGGAAAAAGGAATTTACAGTCCCTAAATTGCATTCCATAATTTCTGAAAATTTTCATGTTGATAAATTCGTGCTGTGTTTAATTTCATATTAATATGCCTTATTTAATTTCACGTACCATTACAGAGCATTCTCGTATCAGTAGCCCGAGCTCCTCTTACCATAGTTCAAAACCCCAGTTACCGATATAAGGAAAAAGAGTTATTTCAAAAATAAATTAATATTTAACGATGCGAGCTTTCCATTCTGTTACAAAAACTCTCTAAACACGGCACTTTATATCACTTAAGCGTAATTATTTCCTTATTCTAATGGAGTTAACAGTAAAGAACTGCTATTGCAGGAATGCATAAAACATAAACTGTATGTGACTGTTTAAAGATCCATTCGATCAAATGTAAACGAAATTATATATAATTATTTTTTTAATAATTTATGGATATCAAGTAATGCATTGAAAAGTGTGTGGTAAATTTACAAAAATGTATGCAACAAAATATGTAATTTAAAAGAAAAATTCCTTTGTAGACTTCTTATGTTTTAAATTGTGTAAATGCAAACCTACAAAGAGTAAATGTATTTTATATACTTTATGGAAATAGTAGCAGACATATCGATTGATTCTAGAGGATAAATGTAGGTATAGCATATCTTTTAGTGGTTGAAGTCAGTTTTGAGAATTGAGTAGGGGATTTCGATTGCTGTTTTTTGAGATTTTTTTAATATTCTGCCTTTACCTAATAGTTTTTTTTTAATTTACTAGGGGGCTCTGCCCCCTACGAGCTACGCTCGCCAACCCCCGTTCTGAAACAGCATGATTTAAAAACACTCTGATTTGATCATCTCTAAAACTATTACGGAAGATTGTATTATAATTAAGCAACCAGTGGCGATCTGCTGTAACAGGGTTTCCATTCATTTTCCTTTGACTGAGGGATTTTGAGGTCGAATCATCTGCTGTTGAAACAGATTACAACTGTAACTGTCACCAAAATATATGATTTAACGCCAAACGTGCATAATCGTGGCGTCGCGTCACATTCAGTTGACATCAGATGCGTTACACGTGTTAGTTTTTACATCGAGGAATTTTTAATTCAACGCTTATTTGTCTTTTGATACTTTTCCATTACCCCGTCAATCAATTTTCATTAAAAAAAAACTATCGCTAAACTGTAACACTAAATAAACAAATAGAAGGATTTTGACATTGGAAAGGAAATATTATTATTTACGCTGTTTTAAAATTTGCAATAAAAGGTAAAAGATTTGTCGAAATAAATTGATCTCTCATGAAAATATAATTATTAATTGAAATTGTTTGGAAATATTGTTATTTGATCATTTTAAATGTGACGTAAATTTCCCTAGTTACTCGTATTTCTCTTTTTAATATTCACGCGCATGTATATTTTTATTACGTAATTTTCTACATTTAATGCTTTTAACACGTGATCATTTAGTTATTATTTTAAAGTTTTATTTCTGTTTTTAATAGTCATGTGTCATTTCTTAATTGAAAGGGAATATTATTTTGTGCACTATTTTACAAATTGGCAACAATTCAAATAATGGATTTTATGAAATATGAAGTAAATCTTTTTCAAAATAATGAAAATTTTGAATAAAAAATTGAAATATAACCTCAAAAAATGAGTCAAATTGAAAAAATAATTGCAGTCTGCACACCGCAACTTTGTCAACTATATCCTTACAAATTATGGTTAAATTCCTGTGCATAGTTTTCGTTTCTATAAAACTTTTATAAGAAAATTATTTTGACCAACTTTAATATTAAATATCTCTTAAAATAATTCTTCGATTTAAAAACTGTCTACTTCAGCGTGTTTATCGAATTTTTTTTATAAAACCACCAATTTTTAAATTTTTATTTGCAATAGTTTTCTGAGGCTATTAGTCCAGAAAGACTTCAAGGCACAAAATCTTTATTGACAGCGGCTGCTGCTGTAGTGGTTACTTTTTTTTAATATAGAGAGAAACCGAACTAATAAGCGAGGAACATCTATTCTATTGCATATTGCTGTTGCATTATGCAGAATTTCTCGTAATTGCTATTTATAAAAGATAGCCATCAAAATTTAGTACAGTTTTCTTCCCTTGCATATAAAACAGGATTTCGTTTTTCAAGTCAGGTAAAGTCATTTGAAAGTTAAATCATGTACTTAACAAGCGAGCAAGAGAGTTTGGAAGTTCAGGCCTTGATGCTACAAAAATATGCCTCAGTAATTCAAACTTTCAATCGATAGGATCCAGTAGCTCATGCGCTGCATAAAGGTTATTTAAGAAACAATCATAGGAATTTCGGATTTTTACTTCTGTCATTATCCGAGAAAACAACATTTTCGGGCAAATCAGACTTCATGTCTTCACGTGCCAATACGAACATAAGCGTTTTTTTTTTTTTTTTTTCTTTTTTTTTTTTTTTTTTTTTTTTTTTAAGATCAATTATATAATTTAACAAGTTGGAAATTGTACGTCAAACATGACAAATGAGGTGCGTTCGTACTATAGCTAGTTCTATAAATATTCAGATCCTGATGATGATTTTTAGTTCTGTGAAATGAATTATATCGTCTGCAGATTAATTTCTGTCATAAAGTAAGTATCTCGGTCGCTTGACGATTCAACCTCGGAAGCTCCTCTAACAAGAAAGCACCGATTTTGAAAAAAAAAATTCAAATGTCTTAATAAATATTTTTATTAATATCTCCTAAAGTTTTGATTCAAATTTTAAAAATTTTGAAATGTCTCGACAAAATTCTGCAAAGATAATATTTCTTAAATTCCAAACCATTCGGTTGGGTAGTTTTTGCGTTGTTATATGCGGACGGACGGACAGACAGACGGACGGACGGAAAGACAGACGGACGGACAGACAGACGGACGGACCAAGCGACGACAATAGGTGATACGTATTTATATAATTACGAATGCACCTAAAAATTCATTGTCATAAAAATAGAGTGAAGTTATTATAGACCTTATTAGTTAAAAGTTGAAACCTTATTAGTTAAACAAGCTGGAAATTGTACGTCAAACGTGACAAATGAGGTGCGTTCGTACTGTAGTTAGCTATATAAATATTTAGATCTTGATGATTTTTAATTCTGTGAAATGAATGATATCGTCTGCAGATTAATTTCTGTAATAGAATAAGTATCTCGGTCACTTGACGATTAAACTTCGGAAGCTCCTCTAACAAGAAAGCACCGATTAAAAAAAAATCAAATTTCTTAATAAATATTTTTATTAATATTTCCTAAAGTTTTGATTAGATTTTAATTAAATTTGAAATGTCTCGACAAAATTCTGCAAAGATAATATATCTTAAATTTCAAACCATTCGGTTGGGTAGTTTTTGCGTTGTTATATGCGGACGGACGGACAGACAGACGGACAGATGGACAGACAGAGGGACGAACCGAGCGACGACTATAGGTGCTACGTATTTATATAATTACGAACGCACCTAAAAATATGAAGTGTCTCTTAATGGAAGCGAGCCCAGCGGTTTATCTCTTGGTAAGGGCGATGGCTACTGGACATAGGGCACCGGATTCGAGTGCTCTCTGACCAAGATCAACGGTTAATTGCATATAAAGGGTCCGATTTCACATTAAACAGAGGTTCCAGACAGTTTAACCATCATGTGCATGACCGTAGCGCCCGAAAAAAAAAAAAAACTTAACTTTAATACGGGTGGTTTTCAGATTGGCTAGAAAATATACCATCGTAAAAGACGGTAATCATCTTAAAATATAGCAAATGCCTCTTTTCTCCACAGTTATTAATAACGCCTGCTTCAAGATGAAATGATCATCAATAACTGTGAGGAATAGAAGTGCTTGCTAGATTTTAAGCTAGATTTGTAGTCTTTTTAAACAGGGATAACTCCTCGTCGATACTTAAAACACACGTCCTCAAAAGGTAAGTAAACAGTGATGAATAATACTGAAAGGGAATAAATTTCCAGTTACGAATCGGATAATTGTGAATTTTATTATTATTAGCATAAAAGTGATGGAGTTATAATTCAAGTAAAAATGAACCAAGATTAAATGTGAGAACTCCCGCACAAAATTTATTTCTAAGAATGCAGAAGTTCCTGCTCATTTCGTAAACAAAATAAGTTTCAGAACGAAACGACCTGGTGTGTTATGTAACCTATGTAACAAAAAGAACGCGCGTCGTCTCAGGGCCTCCGAGATGACGCTGTGTGTTTTCTGAACCGGGCCTGCTGCAAGTGACGTCACAACCTGCTGACGTCAAAACAGTGATCCATACTAACTTAACATTTTTCATGTACTTTGTTCGTTTGTACGGCTTGTTTACGATAGTATTTTGATTTTATTTATTGTTTTATATAGTAATTAATAATATTTTTCAGTGTATTTAGATTATAACGCTATCAATAATTATTGATTATAATTATTAAAGAAAGTGTAGATAATATCTATAAAATAATGAGAAGAAAATGTTGTGCTCTAGTTTCTAATCTAAGTCTTCAAATTCGCTATTGATAATGAAAAGAAGAAATTTTAGCTACGAAAATTACCTTGTGAAAATTTTACTTACATTTCAACAGAAGTGGTCTGCATTAAATGTTTCTATATACGTTTCATAATTCGTGAGGCTAGAATTAATAGGATGGTATTGAACTTGTTGTGCAGAGAAAAAAAAACTAACAACGAATGTCTATCCTACTGTAATGGAAATAGTCTGGCATATTTGAATGAATTTGTACTTCCAAATCGAAAAGAGTCAAATGATCTTTAGAAAAAAAAATAAAAGAAGCAGACGATAAACAGTTTAAAAAATGATTTTGAAAGAAATACTGCAATAAATTGAATGAAATATGGATACATTTAGTTAGAAGTGAGTGTGCTTTGTTTATAAAATTAAAAGTAATTGATTTACACAGCTTAGTAGTTCTACGTAGTTCCATTTAAAATTTTAGCTAACTTAAGTGTACAAATATATTATGAAAATAAATCTTTTGATAAATTAATTTGAGTGGTTATTAGGCCCTAGACCCAAGTACAATAAATAGACAATTTTTAAAATATTACAAATCAGTTACAAAGTTAAGATAGAAAATTGGGTACTTTTCGATTAGCCGGGCGCCAGTGATATATATACATACACACACACACACATATATATATATATATACACATATATCTACACACACATATATATATAAAATTATATCTACACACACATATATGTATGAATTAATATATATATATATATATATATATATATATATATATGTATGTACATGTATCACTGGCGCCCGGCTAACCGAAAAGTACCGAAAAGGGCTTATGGCGAGAGAAGGAAAGATGGCAACATATTTCCTGGCAACCTATTCGTAGTTTCATATGAATGGCGAGAGAAGGAAAGATGGCAACATATTTCCTGGCAACCTATTCGTAGTTTCATATGAATAAGCATTTTTTTTTCAATATTTATATAATTTATTTAATATAAAGAAGCCATTTATCTCTTTTTATATACAGGTAGAACAGAATTGTATATATAAATAATTTTACATATAAATAAACATAAAAGTTAATTAGGTTTGTTTTCATAATTGTGTATATAATTTTAAAACATATGTAACTTTCTGAAGCCTGGATTACGCCATAGCGTTAAAAAAAAGTACCAAGGTCTCTACAGTTAAAAAATGTCGATTTCTCTATTTAAATTGACATTTATTGTGTTTTGGTGGTTACATTATGGTATGTAGTTGTAAAAGGGAGGAATGGGATTGATTTTGTAAAGTTTGTTAGATTTATTATATTTTTTGTACGTATATTTATTGTAAAATAATGTTTTTAGGAAAAGGTAAGTCAATGGGTTCAATCTGATCTATTAATCTTAGCAATTTTTTTAATTTAAAACTTTTAATTTCCTTTTATAAAACAAGTGTATTAATTCCCTTTTATTTCACGATTATGATATCTGGAGGCACGGCAGTGCCTCCGCCAAGTCGACAGAGGACAGCCGTAAGCATACTTTTCTGGAAGCAACTCAGGGCACTTTTGACCCCCCCATATCTCCGCGCTGGAGTATCCCAAAAATTTTAAACTTCAATTATAGAGAGTATTTGGCCCACAGGACCAAAATTTAAAATTACAACTTTCTGTCTTTTCTAGTTCAGGCGATATATGAACTCAAACATTCGATTTTTTGTCACTTCTTACTCACTCGTTCACGCGTCATCAAAAAGATTGGGTAGATCCCGTAGCCCCAGAAACTTGACATTTGGAAAAAAGGTAGTGTTTAGGATACAAAGAAAGGAAAAATTATAAAATCCAGAAAATTCGAAAAAAAAACATTCGAAAATTCAACAAATTCCATCAAAATTGAAAATTGAAAATAATACGATCTTGTAGTCTTGGAAACTTAAGATTTGGTGTGAAGGTAGTGTTTAACATCCAGAAAAAGAAAACATCAAAAACACCAAAAAAATCGAAAGCAAAATTAAAAAAATCGAAGACATTGAAAAAAACCGAAAATTTGAAGACAATCCGATTTTGTTGCGCTAGAAAATTCAAATTAGGAATAAAGGTAGTATTTAGAATACAGAAAAAGGAAAATTAAAAAAATCCAGAAAATTCGAAAAAAAAATAAAAAAATTCGAAAAAAATTGAAAAAATGAAAATAATTTGATACGATAACGCTCGTATTTATAAATTAGTTTGGATGAAACTAATTGTGTGTATTAAGCTCACCAATGCCTCGACCGAGTTCGTTGGCCAGCTTGGTCCGCCATCTTGTTTCAAGATGGCGGCCACGGAAAATTTTAAAACTAAAATAAATATACAAAAAAGTTTAAAAATCAAGTTTATTTTTTAATTAGGTGTTAGGACTTGATACAAGGATTCCAGAGCCTTTTTTGTTTTACCTCTATCTTAAAAATTGGCTGAGATAGAGCAGTTTGAAATTCTAGGGTGGCTGACATTTTGAAACAAAACAGCACATTACAAAAAACCAACGATAAATTTATGGTCAATAATGGTCAAGCAGGTGCAATCCCGAATGAATACTCCGTGTTATTATAACTGTAACTTTGACTTCGAAATTTTGATACGTTGCATTTTCTATTTGTTGATATTTTTGAACTATGATTTACGCTAAGTGAAATGTTGTTGTTGAAGAGGGATTTTCCATGTAAATCCGAAACGTCCAATTTTAATATGTTTTTAATGTTTTATGAAAGTGTATTCTAATGTCTGTAATTTTAATGATTTTAATATAAATTTACAAGTTTTAGTGAACGCGATTTCTCGCAAATTATTTTCTTTCATTGTTGTAATCATTTTCCCAATCATACGCATAAAACTATATATTCATATCCATTAGCGCCAAATTCTCGCCAAACTTGGCGACAATTGGCGAAATATCGCCAAATTTGGCGACAAAAATAAGTCTTCATAAATGAAGCCAACTTGGCTATAGCTCAATAATTTGGCGAATTTCTTATTCAAATTCAGTGTAAACGAATCTTTTGTAAACGGTTTCTTTGCATTTTAACTTGCTGTTTTCGAGTAACATTAGCTAAAATTTTAAAACGAAGATATAGGAAAGCTACCTTTTCCTGCCGGTACAGGCCGGAGGACTTTTTTATGAGTTGTCGGATGCAATCTATGTTTTGCATTAAATAAAGTAAAACATTGAAAAACAAATCCCACAGGATGGGGATAGTTTGTTTTAGATCTGGAGGCACGGCAGTGCCTTCGCCAAGTCGAGAGAGGACAGCGTACTTTTCTGGAAGCAACTCAGGGCACTTTTGACCCCCTCATATCTCCGCGCTGGAGTATCCCAAAAATTTGAAACTTCGTTTTTCTAGAGTATTTGGCACACAGGACCAAAATTTAAAATTAAAACTTTCTATCTTTTCTAGTTCAGACGATATATGAACTCAAACATTCGATTTTTTGTCACTCACTCACTCACTCGTTCACGCGTCATCAAAAAGATTGGGTAGATTCCGTAGCCCTAGAAACTTGACATTTGGAAAAAAGGTAGTGTCTAGGATACAAAGAAAGGAAAAAATTATAAAATCCGGAAAATTCGAAAAAAAAAACATTCGAAAATTCAACAAATTCCATCAAAATTGAAAATTGAAAATAATACGATCTTGTAGTCTTAGGAACTTAAGATTCGGTGTGAAGGTAGTGTTTATCATCCAGAAAAAGAAAACATCAAAAACACCGAAAAAATCGAAAGCAAAATTGAAAAAATCGAAAATCGAAAAATATCGAAAAATTTCAAATAATCCGATTTTGTTGCGCTAGAAACTTGGAATTCGGAATAAAGGTAGTATTTAGGATGCAAAATAAGGAAAAATTAAAAATTCCGGAAAATTCGAAAAAAAAATTCAAAAATTCGAAAAATTCGAAAAAAATTGAAAAAATTAAAATAATTTGATATTTTAGCCTTAGAAACTTAAAATTCGCAGTAAAGATAGTGTTTAAGATTCAGAATACGTTAAAATAAAAAACCAAATAAAATTCGAAAATAAAACAAAAAAATCGGAAAAATCGAAAAATAAGGAAAATTTGAAAATAATTCGATTTCATAGCGCTAGAAACTTGAAATTTGGAATAAAGGTAATATTTAAGATACTAAATAAGGAAAAATTCAAAAATATGGATAATTCAAAAATACCCATAAATTAGTGCAGACGCTATATGAACTCAAAGTTTCGATTTTTTGTCACTCACACACTCACTCACTCTCGCGTCATCAAAAAGATTGGGTATATCCCACAGCCACAGAAACTGAAAATTTGTAATAAAGCTAGCATTTCGGATACAAAGAAAGGAAAAAATATAAAATTCGGAAAATTAAAAAAAAAAAAAACATTCGAAAATTCAAAAAAATCGAACAAAATTGAAATTTGAAAATAACACGATCTTGTAGTCTTAAAAACTTAAAATTTGGTGTGAAGGTAGTGTTTAGAATTCAGAAAAAGAAAACATCAAAAACACACAAAAAAAAATTGAAAATAAAATCGAAAAATCGAAAAAAATCGAAAAATTTCAAATAATCCAATTTTGTTGCGCTAGAAACTTGGAATTCGGAATAAAGGTAGTATTTAGGATGCAAAATAAGGAAAAATTAAAAAATCCAAAAAACTCGAAAAAAATCAAAAAATCGAAAAATTCGAAAAAATTTGAAAATTTTTTAAATAATTTGATTTTTTGGCCTTAGAAACTTAAAATTCGCGGTAAAGATAGTGTTTAGGATTCAGAATAAGTTAAAATAAAAACGCAATAAAATTCGAAAATAAAATAAAAAAATCGAAAGAAATCGAAAAATAAGGAAATTTTGAAAATAATTTGATTTCATAGCGCTAGAAACTTGAAATTTGGAATAAAGGTAATATTTAAGATACTAAATAAGGAAACATTAAAAAATATGGATAATTAAAAAAAAAAAATCGAAAATTTAAAAAAACAAAATAGAAAGAAAGAAAGAAAAAGAGAGAAATTGAAAAAATTAAAAACACAACAAAAATTGAAAAAAAATTAAAAAAACGAAACAAAAACGAAAATTTGAAAATAATTCGATTTTGTAAAGCTAGAAACTTAAAATTTGGAATAAAGTTAGTATTTAGGATACAAAAAAAGAAATAAATAAAAAATCTGTAAAATTCGAAAAAAAATTCGAAAATTTGAAAATTGAAAAAAATTTGATTTTGCAGCTTTAGAATTTAAAATTCGGCGTAAACTTATTGTTTAAGATACAGAAAAAGGAAAAATTAAAATACAATAAAATCGAAAATAGAATAAAAAACTCGAAAAAGATCGGAAATTTTAAAATAATTCGATTTTGTAGCTCTAGAAACTTAAAATTTGTGATAAAGGATACAAAATAAGAAAAAATTATAAAATCCAGAAAATTATAAAAAAAAATGCGAAAAAATCAAAATTTTTTTTTTTATCTTGTAGTCTTAGAAACTTAAAACTTGGTGTAAAGGTAGTATTTACTATTCAATAAAAGGAACAATTAAAAAATTCGAAAATAAAATCGAAAAATCGAAATATGTGTAAGAAATCGAAAATTCGAAAACAATTTGATTTTGTACTGCTAGAAACATTAGTTATAAGATAATTGTCCTATTAGCTAGTACAACGCCCCTAATTGTTTTATGTTATTTCCCCCGGATTATGGTTTTCTTTTCTTTCGTTTACGAATTTCGTTATAGAAAAGTTCCGCTATAGACTGGCTACGATATAGGCGATTTCTTTATAGACAGGTTTGTTTCCTTTCACATGTTGTACTCTATTTACTTCACATATGAAATATGGATTGTTAAATGATGTTAGCCCCACAAAAATTTTCACAGCTCCCCCTACCCTCCCGACATTACTGGCTGGTTATGGCTTAATAGTCCTTTATAAATAAAATCATGGTGACTCTAAGATTCACTTGATTTATCTCTAAATTGAACCTAAATGATCCTAAGAAGACGGATTAAGTAATACTATATTGGCATGACAATCAGGTAACTTAGAATTAAAATCGGAAAATCAATAAATTTATAAAAAGTCGAAAATTTGAAAATAATTCGATTTTGTAGTCCTAGAAGCTTGACATTTGGCAGAAAGGCAGGGTTTTGTACACAAAGTAAGGAAAAATTAAAAAATCCGTAAATAATAAAAAAAAGTCTAAAAAAAAACGAAAATAAACCATCGAAAAAAGGAATATAGTTTGATTTATTGGAAATTTCCGGAAATTTTAATTTTGGCTTTCTTTTTATACTAAAAAGTTCTTTTATGTTAAATATCAAGTATCTAGGGCTGCGAGTTATATCTCAGATGCATAGCGCCTATCCTGGAAGCAATTGAGAGTACTTTTGACACTCCCCCTCCCATAATTTAGTGCTTGCCTAGGAACCTGAAATCTCTTTTTATCTACAATACTTTGCAAACGAAACTAAAGCTTTAGTTTTTTGATACCTGTAAATAATAGAGACAGAGTGTGGGCTTAGCGAAAATCAGTGGATGATCTCCAAAAAGAACCCAAAATCAAGAAAAGGAGGGTTACTTACAAAAAGAAGTGAAATCTCATCAAAAAGTCACCTGTAAAAAATGCAGCCAAGTCTCGTAACTCATTTACCGTAAAAAGTACTGAGATCGTATAAAGCCAAGTTTAACTATCTTATTAACTCTGAAATTTTCATTCACAAAATCTCTCCTAGTCTCTACATCTTTAGTTAATTATTATTTTGTGACTTGGCAATTACGCAGCACAGGGAAGTTATTACACCTTACTATGTTATGGGATGGGATGGGATAATTTAACTAAAGCAAATTATATACGCACAGGGAAGTTATTACACCTTCATATGTTATAGTATTATTTGATTAAGACTAACTATATACATCACATTCTCGTGCTACGTAATTGCCAAGTCACAAAATAATAATTAACTAAAGATGTAGAGACTAGGAGTGATTTGTGAATGAAAATTTCAGAGTTAATAAGATAGTTAAACTTGGCTTTATACGATCTCAGTACTTTTTACGGTAAATGAGTTACGAGACTTGGCTGCATTTTTTACAGGTGACTTTTTGATGAGATTTAATATTATTTATGCAATCACAAATTATAAGAGCGGAAATGCTCTTTTTATTACATCTTTCTGCTGCGATACATTGACCAAAGTGGATCACTATTGTGACGTCACTAATACTTGTAGCAGGCCCGGTTCAGAAAACACACCGTCATCTCGGAGGCCCCGGTCGTCTCCGGTTAAATATGACTTCAAGTCACAACGAAGCAGGGACACCCTCACGCGATCTCATTTATTAATATGCTTTTTTGTTTACATATTTCTCTACAATAAACTTTATTTGTTTTTGATTTGTTACATATATTTACATGCCTTTAGTTATATTCTCTTTATGAAAATCATAGTTCTGTAGCTCTTGATTAATTTTAATGTTTATCTCATTGGAAATTGGATTATAATTTATTTTCAAAGCATTGTTAAATTAAATAATAACAAACCTTTAATTCAACTAAATAAAACATTAAATGCGCATTTACAGATGTTTTCATTTTATATTAATCTAAAAAATATTTTCAGAGCCAATTTCATTGTCCCCCTTTTTTATAAAATCATTTTATATTGCATATCAAAATTTATTAAACAAGTATTGTTGTCTCGGAAATACGCATTTTTTGTTTTACATTTTACATGCTATTATAGGAATTTTTGCATCACAAATTTTATACGACATACATTAAATTGCTATTTATATTTTAGATTATTTTGAATTCATTAAAAAATATAATGTTTGTTTTAGGATTATATATTTATAAAAATTGAAATTTCCCTCTCAATAAATAAGAAGATAAATTTAAATGAAATGAAATGGGCATCCACTTTCTAAGATATTTTTATTGGCTATACATAAACACATATATTCATTTTTTTATGCAAATATGTCGTTTTCGTTAAGTAATTTTTGTTATTTATTTTTTTTTTAAATAAGACATTATTTTCATTTTGAAAATACGTCCTTTCCAATATTAGTATATATCAGTAGAGACATTTCCTAAAAACACATGCAAAACATATTTAACCACTTTTAAAAATAATTATTTTAATATTGCCGCATAAAGAAAAAAATAATTAATTTAGAATGTAAAATATTGTTTTATTTCCCAGTATTAGATATATGAACGCTATTAATTTGGGAAAGAGATATACTCTTTTTAACACTTTCCAACTTAGTTGAAAAGTGTTTATGACTTTGGTTTGTCTGTCTGTCTGTCTGTCCATGCTCTAACTGTCGTAAATATATTCGGTTTGTAATGCAATTGATATATGTTATTGATGTTTCATATGGCATGTTCAGTATTGAAAATTAAGGGTGTATCACTTACAGTTTTTTACAGGGACACTCAAAATAATTCTGTTACATTACGGTCTATGGGTGAAAACCATTTGCGGTTAGTTTTAATCATTTTACACATTTTTAAACATCTTTAAATTGATATATATCACTGAAGTGCGCTACAAGAGGCTTACTATGGAATAGTGTGTGCATAGAACTTACAATTCCTTTACAGGTATTCTCAAAAGAATTCCGTTACATAACGGTCTATGGAGAAAAATCGTTTGCGGTTTATTTTAATAATGGTTCAATATTTCAAGCATATTGAAATTGATATTTATCACTTAGGTGCATTACAAGAGACTTACTATAGTATATTGCGTGTATAGCCTTCATCGTACATTTACAGGGACACAAATGAATTCGGTACTGGGTTTTAAACAATAATTGCTGGAAGCGTGTTTTCAGTTTCTGAATGCTTTTTAAAATGTATCTCATTTTTTTATCTATTACTTGATGTGTATAAGTTTATATAGATCATATACAGGGCAGCGCAAAAGTTGTCGAGTACATTTCTGTTTATTGACGGAAATTCCAGAAGGGGGATTTTAAACTCTGCTACGCGTTTCCTGACTGAACTAAAGTTACCATTCTATGTAGTATATATACAAATCATATACAGGACTGCACAAAATAATTCGGATATGTTGTCGAATATTATTGGTAATTCTTGAATTTGTGTTTTTAAACATGTTATGCATTTTCCAAATATCATCTTTTAACTTTTTAAAAGTTAAATATTTGTAAAATTATTTTGGAAGTGTTGAAAAATGTTGAATAATCTATGCTCGACTCATGATTTTTCGTTCTTGTTTAAGTGATACATCAGGCAATCTGATTTTCAAATATGTATTTTATTTTTCTTAATCAATCCCTCAAAGTCCGTCTGCTGTCGTGACCGCGGTGGATGAGGCTTCGGGAGCCGCAATATCGCACATTGAAAGCAAAATGAACAGTATCTTGATTTCGGAAGAACTGCACATTTTTTACACAACACCAGTAACGGGGATACCGTTTATCTGGTTCTGATTGTTCGAATTTGCACTACCGGAAATATCATCCACAGTACAGCTAACATCTGCTTTTGAGATTCATTAAATAAAAGGGCATTTTTTAAAAAATATATATGACACTCATTATTTTTTTATTTATATTTCTGGACGTTTTAGTGTTTAAAATATTTTATTGAAGTTTTACAGCCAATTGTCACATTTTTAGCAAGCGTAAATTGGCGCATAATTGATTCCATTCTTGCAACACGTTTACGATTGAAAAATAAATAATTGTCTGAGTGCAACGAAGACTCATACACAGCGCAGTATTACTTTGCCCCATATATAGCTACGATGGATATTAAAACCTTTCGTCAAGCATAACTCAAAAAATATTTAACGGATTTCGTTCAAATTTTTACAGCAGGTTCCTATAAAGGTGACAACGTCGTCTATTTATTACCAAGAATAAGTGTCAAACCGTTTGGAAGTTATATTAAAAAAATAGACAAAAAAGCACAATTAAAGTACATACGTCACTAAATTTTGTGCGTACGTCATTTTCACCGGCGGGAGATTTTCGTAGACAATCGGAATTGAAAAGTTCATGGAGTACATGGAGCAAAAAAATATGCAAGCACTAATATTCAGCACAATAAAATATATTTCAATTTAATAAAAATGGAAAGTTAATCTGGATTTTTTTCTGTTTGAAAAGTATTAGAGATTAGTAAGAGTAGTATTAGTATTAGAGATTTGGCGTAAATCACACCATTAACAGCTTTTTTATTTCGCGTGTGTATGTTAGGAACAATTCTTTGATGTTTAAATAAAAGGTTTCGATTTGTGGCATTATTTCTTATTTTCTTTTCCTTTTTAGTATTTTAAATGGAATTAGTGAAAGGCGTGTATTTTAAATTAAATGAGTGAAAGACGTGTATTTTTAATGTATGTATTTCAAATGAAATCAGTGAAAGATTTATATTTAAATGAAATGAATGCAATATGAAGATGTAATGAGAATAATATTTGGCGATTTATCAACTGCGTCAAGTTAACATAAAAGTACCAATACATATGTGAGTACTTCTCTATTATCCCGTCGACCACTTTTCATAACAAAAAACTATCGCCAAATAAACGGGAGAACGTTGTCATTGAAATATCAAAATAAATAAATAAATAAAATATAAGAATTTAAGTACACAATTGTTATTTTAATGAATGAAATAACTAATAAATCAGTAAAACATAATGAAAAATACACGCAAATGTCGCGTTAAAAACCACTTGATGACGTAACAAACACGTATAATGCTTCTGATATCAAGTAAATGGGACTGCATTTTTGGCGTTTAATCTAACAGTTTGGCGATAGTTTTTTGTTATGAAAAGTGGTCGACGGGATAATAGAGCAGTACCTCTATGTGAAATGAAACAAGGCACAGATGTCATATACGCACCACGTTGGCGCGATTTTTCCCTCCACCAGCTTGGGGAAAACTCTGTTTTTGAATATTAGTTACAAATAGTGTGACAAATAGTACACGTGATTTTTTTATTTCAATATAAAAATAAAATAACGTAATAAATGAAACAGCTTCTATTATTTTAAAAAAGGAAATAAAAATAAATAAATAATAGTTTGATATAAATAAAGGCGCGGATATCATATACGCACCACATTGGAGCGATTGCAACAAAATGGCAATTTTATGCCTCACATTGTAACCCGGTTATTTTGTTTCAATTGTTGTTTATTAACTTTTATTTTATATTTTAATTCTATAAATTGTTTTTATTATATATATCAATATTTATTTATATCAGACTATTACCTATTTATTTTTATTTCCCATTTTTGAATAATAAGAGCTATTTCATTTATTACGTTATTTTATTTTTATATTGAAATAAAATATTACGTGCTATTATTGTATGGTATTTGTAACTAATATTCAAAAACAAAGTTTTCGCCAAATTGGCGGGGGGAAAATCGCGCCAATCTGGTGCGTATATGACATCTGTGCCTAAATTAATATTGATATACATATAAAAATAATCTATAGAATTAAAATAAAAAATAAAAGTAAACAAACACAACAAACAGTTTTCGCCAAAGGGGCGGGGGAAAAATCGCGCCAACGTGGTGAGTATATGGCATCTGTGCCGGGATTTTTACCCTTTTATCTGTGCTTTCGGAAATATAAAAAAATAAAAAAATTCTTATATCAGGTGTATAATGTTTTGCATTTTTATACGGACCACTTCTCCATTTTAAGATTTTAAATGCTATTTATATCAGATATTTCTTTCCTGAGATTCCCACAAGTTATTTCCGGTAATTTGTTTAGTTCGCTTATTAATTGTTTACAATTTCCCCCCTGGCAATAACAATTATTTATCACAAAAATGGGTACTTCTCTATTATCCCGTCGACCACTTTTCATAACAAAGAACTATCGCCAAACTGTAACGCTAAATAAACGGGAGAACGTTGCCATTGAAATATCAAAATAAATAAAATATAAGAATTTAAGGACACAATTGTTATTTTAATGAATGAAATAACTAATAAATCAGTAAAACATAATGAAAAATACACGCAAATGTCGAATTAAAAACCACTTGATGGCATAACAAATACGTATAATGCTTCTGGCATCAAGTAAATGGGACTGTATTTTTGGCGTTTAATCTTACAGTTTGGCGATAGTTTTTTTGTTATGAAAAGTGGTCGACGGGATAATAGAGAAGTACACAAAAATAGCTTAGTTTTGTTAAATTTGTTTGTTATGTATTTTCATTTCTTATTAAAATATCGAAAATGGCAATAAAATTTTATTTTAGCACCGTACTTAATTTTTTTTAAATGGCTCAAAAACATGGTTTATTAAACGTATATTTGTAAACTAGCCGCCACTGGCGACCAGTTTGGTCGCCCTTAAATGTATGTTAAGCATTGTAACAAATTATTTTTATTCATAATTTATTTTTTTCCTTAATCCTTCGCCAAACCGGAAAAATCTAATAGACAAATCAAGAACTTTTGCGATCGTGGTAGCATTTCGCATATTTTTTGTTGTTATGTATTTCATCTTTCTTGACAAAAACCGCTTAACCCACTTTATAATAAATTAATCATTGTGTGTGTGTTTTTAATATAAAATAAACTATTTCATAATAAAATAAAAGTATATGCTGTTTTAGTAATCTCTAATAGGTACCTGAAAATGGGATTTTCTCGCCAAAATGGCGCAAAACAAAAATTCCGCCAACCCTGGTGCGTCCGTGACAGCTGTTCCAATTTAAAATACATGACGTTCACATTTTTCTTTAAAATAGAAAATAGATAAATAAGAAATATTATCATAAATCAAAACATTTGATTTCAAAATTAAAATATCGTTTCTAATTAATACACACGAAAAATAAAAGCTGACAATTTGTTTCGAAATTTGATCCATTAAATATTATTACATGAGTTCAACCACGGAGTTCAACTTACATCAAGAAAAGATCCGAAGGAAGTTGAGTTGTATGGAACAGAATTATGGTAAACTTTGACTGTCTCACTGGTGCTGATTATTTTTTTTTTAAACCAGGCAGCGGTCCAAAAATTCATGGTTTAATATTTTAAACGTTCACAACGAATGAATCTTTTTTTTTGTTGTTGTTGTTTACTTTCATGGATAGAGAATTTGAACAGCGAACCTAATTGAAACTGAAGTTATTGCAGAATGTATACATAATTGAACGTAAGTCATCTCTCAAATATTAATTTATTTTGAACGATCTTTCTAAAAATGTAACTTTTATGCAGTTTTATTAGAAAAAATAATTTTGAATAAAAATGGCTGCCTGGCATATGAAAAAGTGAAGCGGCATCCCGGAACTGTTGAGGACAGTCACATGACATACGGTTTTATTATATAGATATTTTGAAAAACATGTTTTTCCGCTCTCTAGAAAAATTTGGTAAGATTTTAAAACTGCCTTTGGCACCAACCAGTACATGATACGGAACTTTTCCCCATTCAGATACACAGAAGAGGTTGGTCACAAACAAGAGTAATGCTAGCAACAATATTGTTTTAACTCTATAAGAGTTAGAAACAATAATGATATTAAATTCCCCGATTAGCTTAGGGCCTGATTACGGAACTTTCTCCTAGAAAATAAAAACTGTAGAAGTCTTTTACATTTGTTTCGAATGAAGCTCGATCAACAACGTATTAATTGATAATACAAACAACACTAATATTAACATGGGGGCAAAAATTTGAATTTAAGTGTATATATTTGGAAACCCCCCCCCCCCCCAACCACCCACCAAAAAAAGAAAAAGAAAGTTACAGAAATGAATTTAAAATGGCGTGAAGCCACGCTTTCTGACATAAGAAATTGGCTGCGAACCCGATTACGAAACTTTCACTTAACTTAATAACATGTATCTAATAGCCCTGAGGACAATTCCCCTTCCCAGTTATACGGACCTTGGGGCTTTTTTAAAAAGCTTGACGCAGTTCGGGTTGAAGAAGTTGAGATTTACTGTCAAATGACATAAACTACTATGAAAATAAAACTGGTGAATTATTATGCTGGTTTATGTATGTATTTAAAAAAAATTGCATATGATTACACTCTTTAGATAAATTACTCCTGTTTGCATTTAATAACAGATAAACGGCTTCCGTTTACTAAATTGTTTAAATATTGGGAAGAGTTGGCGAGAGATAGATAGACGTGTAAGCAAACGGGTAGACAGACGGGTAGCGAGGCAGGTGAAAAAAAGGGTTGACAGAGGGGTAGTGAGATGGGTAGGGAGACGGGTAGCGTGGTGAATAGAGAGACAAGTACAGAGATGACTTGACAGACGGGTAGAGAGAGGGGTATATAGACAGACAGACGTGTTGATAGACGGGTAGTGTAACGGGAAGCGAGACAGGTAGAGACACGATTAAAGAGTCGGGTAGAAAGACAGACGGATACTGAGACGGGTATACAGAAGAGTAGAGAGACAGTAGACAGATGAGTTCGGAGAGAGACACAGCTAATACATACGAGTAGTTAGACTGGTAGACACGTTTGTAGCAAAGCATGTTATCAATGTGGTTTGAAGTATACGAGTTTCTATAAATAGTTATACAAATAAACAAAGGGATTTTTTTTAATTCAAATATTAAATATTTGATTTAATATTTCAATATTTAATATTTTATTTTTTAATATTTTATTTAGATATTTGTCACAAAGAAAATGTTGCAAAAATTAAATTAAATTTGCGTTAAACTACGCTTGCTAAAATACGCTATTGGCTGCAAATCTGATTATGTGACTTTAAAAATATCGTTTTAAAAGATCCGGCGTTTTTTTTTTTAAAGTTTTGGGCAATTCCCGCTTAAGAAAATGAGATTATTTGCCAAATGTTATAAAAAAATGCATATGAAAATATAACAGTATATGAATTTATATATGATATTTTGTAATTATATAATTTAATTTGCTATTTTTCATATCTTGTATATTTATCTATCTCTTGTCTATCATATGCTGTATATTCACTTAGATTCTTGTTGATATCTTCTTTATATCGTAATTGTTAACTTTATGTTCTCAGCAATATCACTCAGACTAATCCCTTTGAGGGAAGTCCTAGTAAACACCTATGCATCAATAGCCATAATAATACGAACTCAAGGATTTAATTAGTAGCCACGTGATACCGCAAGATTTTACGAGGCTAGTGAAAAGGTGAAGTTAAAAACGGTAAACGAGAGAAGTGTTTATTCCATAATTTTGTATTCAAGTATGAAGGTTGATAATCCGATATGTATAAAATAAAGGATTTAAAGTGTAATTCTAGGTGAATTATTGTATATTTGTATAAAGATATCATAGTATTTAGTAATCTTATTAGTGTTTGTTCAATTGAGTAAGTAATAAAGACTGTTTAAAGTTAAAGTGAAGAGCTATTGTCAATTATATTTATAAGTCAAGTAAACACTTAAGTAAATGTAAGATCTATACTAATAAAAGAAAGTTTCGCTCTGTGTGTGTGTGTGTGTGTGTGTCTGTTGGCGATGGCTAGGAAAATCTAGCACACCTAGAAGGCTAGAAATTTAGATTTAGGTAGTCCAAACCCTCTCCTGGTGCAACATTACATCAGAATTTTAATATTTTAGTTACTTTCCGAAATATTAATTAAAATGCACAAAGAATTCTCATTAAAAATACGCTTTTTTTCATCGGTTGGTTGGTTGTATCGAATATCTTCTCAGAACACATTAAATAAATCAGAGTAACGATGCATAGATAAGGACTTATAACGAAATAATGCCAACATTGATTGCAGTTACCTGCATATAGCCAAGCTAATGCAGCGCCATCTACTCACGGCAAATTACATAAACGCCACCTGTTTAAGACATTTACAGGCACGTTTTCCTTCATGATAATTATCTGGGTTTAAGGTTTTTTTAAAACACGACATATACTATTATGATAGAGACTATTATTACAGAAAACTTTATTTAACAGATTATTTGTTACATATTTGCGGGAATGGCGAGGGAGGGGTAGCGGTATAATTACATTTAACAATTTTAACCCGTAGCGTTTAATTGTTGTTTTATATACAGAATACCGCTATTTTAAATCTAAGTTTCTCAGTCATATCTCAGTAATAATGTTCCAAACTTCTCCATTTAGTTCCATTTTTACTAAATTATCGTAAAAATCAGCATTCATTGCTTCAAGGTGTATTTCTAAAAAGCAATTACCAGTATTTCCGAATAATAGCCTAAGCCAAATTTCAAATTAAGTTCCTAGCTTAACCAAATGAATCAATCTTTAAAGATGTATAGTGATCCTCCTAATTAGTTATTTGCTGAAGGTCACTTGAACATCCCCCCCCCCCCTCCGTGGCCCTCCTTCAAAGTTTTCTCTAACTATTTCCCGTTTCCATTTCTCAGCAACTATCTTTCCGATTTCAACGCAAGTGATTCCAAACATTATAATTAACTTAATAGTTACCCTTTATAACATTAAACTAAATGTATGAGTAGCGGTTACCACTATTTCTGAATAATAGTTTAAGCTAAATTTCTAATTAAGTTCTTAGCTTAACCAAACGAACGAATTTTTAAAGATGCATAGTGGTTGTCCTGATTAGTCATTTGCGGAACGGCACTTGAACATCCCCTCCCCCCCCGACCCCTCCTTCAAGGTCTTTTACTCAACTATGCACCGTTTCCATATCTCAGCAACTATCTTTCCGATTAGAACGCAAGTGATTCCAAACATTATAATTAACTTAATAGCCACCTTTTATAACATTAAACTTAATTTATGAGTAGAGGCTACCACTATTTCCGAATAATAGTTTAAGCCAAATTTGTAATTAAGTTTCTAGCTTAACCAAACGAACGAATTTTTAAAGATGCATAGTGGTCCTCCTAATTAGTCATTTGCTGAAGGGAACTTGAACATCCTCTCCCCCCCTCCCCCTGACCCCTCCTTCAATGTTTTTTTGTCTAACTATGCCCCGTTTTCGTATCTCCACAACTACTTTCTGATTTCAACGCAACTGATTCCAAACATAATTAACTCAATAGTCACCTTCTATAACATTAAAGTAAATTCATGAGTAGCGGTTACCACTATTTCTGAAGGATAATTTAAAGTAAATTTGTAATTAAGTTCCTAGCTTTAGCAAACGAACGAATTTTTAAAGATGCATCGTAGTCCTCCTAATTAGTCATTTTCTGAAGGACACTTGAACATCCCCTTCACCCGGCGCCTCACTCTTGATTATTTTCTCTAACTGTGCCTTATTTCAATAACTCGGCTTATAATGTTCCCATCTTCTCGAAACCAGCTCGATTTTGTCGCACGCCTATTATACAGTACCGTAGGCAACGTTAACCTGTCTCAGAGGTTCTTTCCGAAAGAGGTTGTTCCCCTGGCGGTGGAAGGGGAAAATAAAAGATTTTCCGGAGCGTGCGAGCGTGCCCGGTATACGGTGTCGAAGCCATCAGAAACCTTGGCCAGAGTTTTGTTTTTTAAAAGATTTGAGTTTATTACACGGGCTCGGGCAACGCCAGGCGGGTCAGCTAGTTATAAATAAAAAATCTTTTTTTTTTTTGGCGAAACGTTTAATTAAATTTTAATTGCATTGGTTAGCCGGGCACTAATCTCGCCAATAGCAGATTTCATTTTTCGTCGGTAAATTTGAAACAATATTTTCCTGCAGAAATAAAATGCTTTCATTTTATGATTTTATTTCTTATCATAACTTTTTTTTATGTATTTTAAATTAAATAAGTAGAATATATCTATTTTAAATGTATTGATTGTGCATATTTTAAATGCAACTTATGTCTTTTAAATGAAATGAGTGTAATGCAATAGAAATAATAAAATTTATTACCTCAGTCCTGATAATGAAAAACTGCCTTAAAACTAATTTATTAATTTTTAATTAAGTTCTAAAATTATTAAAATATTTTATGGCCATTTGAAACATCCCTGTTTACATATCTTTATACTCTCAATTTACATAAGAAAGTGGACGAAAAATCTATTGCAATTTTAAGTATTTATATATATAAACCAAATTAAGTTAAATATAAGAGTGTAGCATGTTCAAATGCATGCTTGAAAATCAGTCGGTATGGTAACGTTTAAAAAGTGTAGCGTTGCCTCTTAGAGAGAGAAATGATGTTATGACAATATTATTTGTATTGCCTATAAATTGGTTAATGGCAACATGCCATTTTATCCTAACATTGGTATGTTCTTATTTATTTTTCCTTTATTAAAAAAATATTAAACAAACATATTTCGTCTCTTCATGTAATTTTTTAATGAGAATATATATGTTTGCAATAATGCCGTTTTCTTACAAATATACCTAGTTTAAAACTAAAATTCAAACAATATTGATATTTAATTTAATACAATGAAAGTTACATTTGCGTAATATTTGGAACAAATCTAACCGATTTAATCCATACCGCCTATTTATTAGGGAATTATGCTGATTTACAAGAATTATAATTATTGTCTAAAATCGATTGGAACAGTAAAAAATAATTAAAGGATTTTTGGAAAAAAATAGTTCAATTTAGTTATATTACATGCATCACTAATTTTGTATTTCACAGTCCAATAAATTTCTATTATGACAGCAAGTTACGTGAACAGAAATCGTGAATGATGCAACGTCGTGATTTTATGTCATATACGATATTGAAAACACGGGGAAAGCATTCTATCTTCTAAAATACATGATGAACAAGGTATACGAAGGAGTCAGACATATTTTAATTGCATCATGAGCTTTAAGTACACATGTTTAAAGAGTATTTAACCATGGATATTTAAGGTCTCTCATTAGCATTGCGAATGTAATTCTAGATAATCAGCAGCATTGTCAGTACACATCAATAAATATTTTGGTATATCATCCGCAGCTTTCATTAAGTAATCATGGATGACTGCAATGAGAATATCCGCTGTGTCTAGTGACAAATACGACGGCAAGAAAAATTGCTTCATCACTTCATAAACTGTTATCAAACATGTTAAGATTATCTGTTAGTGTTTCACTAAAATTTTTTTAAATGCACATCTAACTGTTTTTTTTTTTTCAAAATAATGTTAAATGTATTATGTACTGAGTAGGAAATTAAATATAACCAATCTAAATAAAAGTTTCCTAAAACTGTAAGGATAATGACCCAACTTTCGATTTCCTGGTATGCAATTCAAGATTACATGATTGATATCCTAATATGATTTTTCAAAATTCCATATAGAGTTCCTTGGGAAACAGTTGGATATCAATGTATCAAAACAATTGCAGACATTTACTAACAATGCACTTTCATGTGTTCAACTGCAAGGGGGATCATTTATAATAGTAATAATTGTCATAAAGCTTCCATGGTAAATACATGTTAAATTTATATTGCTACTGATTATGATGCAATTTAAAATAGGTATTTATTTATCAGAAACCCTGTACATTGAATTGACAAATTGTACTGTTTTATTGTAGATATATATATACATAAACACATACATTTATACACACAGGCACATAACAATTAAATAATCACCAACCATTCCAATCATTTGTGAAATATCTCTAAATTTGTCTGCAAATATTGGTCACACACATATCTAAGCTTCCACGGCCAGACTCGTGTTAAATTTATATACCTACTGATAAGGATAAAATTTAAAATAATTATTGATGTAACAGGCACCCTGCACATTGCATTGACTAATATTACATTTTGATTGTAGATATGCATACACGGAGGCACATGACAATCAAATAATTAACAACCTTTCCAATAATCTGTGTGTTATCACAAAATTTGGTCGCAAATATTGGTAAAACACATATCTAACTTCACGATAACAAATAATTTCGCATTTTGTTTTATAAAAATATAATTTTGATTAAAACTGGAAACCTATAACCAAGGTCCACGCCAACGTGTTGCACTTTAACAGCCATGTTTTGACGTACATTGAACTGCATAATTGCAACAATGGGCAAATTGTTTTGGTAAAGATTCTTTTTTAACATATTATAAATTTCATTACAGTTTTTATAACTTGTATAAACTTAAGACTTTTGTTAAAAAAGAGAGAAACTGTAGTTGACTGGAGGATGGTAGTTCATAGAAATCTCCATATATTATTGCCTATGATGACTCTCAAAGCCCAAAACCCCCCTCCGTTCAAATGTTGGTTTATATATGTATACATATACAAATTATATATATATATGGGTTTTTTTGTTATGCTGTAGCACTTGTATTTGATAACCGATTTGGATGTGACTAAGCCTGTGTATGTACAGGTGATACCAAGGTCTCAATCAAGTATCGTAGTTGAGCTTAATACATCTTATTCAAAAATTGCGGCCACTTACAGATTTCAAATTCAAAAAGATGTACAAGCAATTAGAAATCCAAAAGGTTTTGGCTTTAAGTGTTCGGCCTCTATACAAGGATTACGAGACATTTATTTCACGCCTGTGTCTTAAAAAATGTCTGAAATACAGCAGTTTGAATTCTAGTGCTGACATTTTAAAACAAGACAACCTAGTAATAATAACGGATTCCTGCATAAACGGGTTTAATTTATGAGTTTTAGTGAACGTGCTTTCACGCAAATTTTCTTTCATTGTTATAACCACTGTTCTATCACTCACACCCTAAAATAGATATATTCATCTCCGCTAGCGTCAAATTTTGTCGAAACTTTGAGTCACTTGGCGAAATATCTCAAAATTTGGCGACCAAAAATAAATCGACATAAATGAAACCACCTTGGCGATAGCAGACTAATTTGACGAAATTCTAATTTGAATTTAGTGTTCACGAAAACTGTTAATGAATATTTCACAATCCGGATTTCGTATTTTAGTTTCGTGCTTTCCAATTACAATTAGCGAATATAATAAAGCCAATAAATAAGGAAACTACCTTTTCCTTCCGGTAAAGGCCGCAAGGACGTTTTTATGTACCCCTCTTTTTTAACAGTATCATATTAAAAGACATTAACTTTAAACCTTCATCTAAACAACGTTGATAAAATTTGACACCAACTTTCTCGGTACCCAAATATATAAAATAACTGAAAAAAAATTATTAATACACACTTGAATCAAATATAGGATTTATATAAAAAAAAAAGGAATTTCTTTTACACTTATTGCGCAAGATGCGTATTGTACTTTCCAAGACGCGTATTATACTTTCCAATGTTAACAATTACTTATTTAACCCGTATGTTGCGTTATCGAATTTTTCTGTGTAATTCTGCCATCTTTGGATAACAAGAACTATTCATAGCTTTAAAGAATTGGACCAACATCCAGATTTTTTTCAATTAATTTAACAACTTTAAAATATATTTCAATTCTTTCTACAACAATATTAATTATGCGATTTTTAGTTTGGAGGTAATTAATTGAGAAAAAACAGTTTAAATATCGGTAGTAAATATACTCCCAGTGAAAATATTTAATTATGTATATATAGGATTATAAAAAAAGCCTTAGTGCTCCTGGGACATTAGGATAGGGATTATGGATTAACTGCCACTTAAACATTCTTTTTACCAGTCAGACAAAACGAGGATTCAATTAGTAACTAGTAACTTCACTTAGTAACACACTAATGTGTATCTTAAGTATTAAATTCCCAAAGGGTTTCACTAAATATGCTAAAAACAGACATTTAACTTGTTTTTCAGAATAATGTTAAATGGATTATCTACTAGGTAAGAAATTAAATATAAGCAATACATATGTCAATTATCTTAAAGATGTACACTGTTAAAAATTTGCAGCAAACTGTCCAGTCATTTCACAGTTTTTATAGAAAACGATTACATAACCGTAATTTAACTCTATTCTTACAATATATTATTGCCCATATTGTGGTCAGATTAGGGTTAAATTACGGTTATGTAACCATTTGCTATGCAAATGGTCAAATGACTGGACAGTTTGCTGCAAATTTTTAATAGTGTAAGGATAAAGACACATATCTCAGTTTCCTCTTATCAATTTTGAGTGTACGTCCTCGACATACTACACATAAAGTATTGGGTCAACTGGGAAGTTCTGCGGTTTTTCAAAAAGCGAAGCGCGGTTTCGTCTAGCTATTTTATTATTGCTGATAAGGAGTGACTTTGAATGATCCAGATATGAAAATAATTCGTTCTTTTCTGCTTGCGTTGCGCAATTCTTGGTTGGGTTGTGGCATAATTTTTGTTTCAATGACGTGCTAAGAATGAAGAACAAAAAAAAATTATTTTCGTCATATTATGCTCTTTTATTTCAAGAAAGGTAAATATTCTAGTCATTCTGCTCGTAAAATTTGTGCTGTATATGGATAAAATGCTATTTCAGATGTTACAGTTCGAAAGTGGTTTGAAAAGTTTAAACGTGAACTTTTCAGCCTTGAAGATAGATGATGGCCGCTCTGGACGACCATCATCATCTGTAAAGAAGGATCTCTTAAAAGAAGCTATCAAATGATCATGCACTGTACTTTTTGTAATATGTAGTCTGTTTAATAGCACCTAAACTGCGTAACGTGGATTTTATGCTATGGCTTCTTTTAAAGGGTCCTCCTTTACAAATAAGGGTCTTTGAAATCGGCATCATCTTCGAGGTAGAAATTGCCGCGCTTTAAACTTCTCAAACCACTTTCGAACTGTGTCATTTGAAACAGCACTTTGTCCATATGCAGCACAAAATTTATGAGCAGTCTGACTAGTATTTTTCTTTTCTTGAAATAAAAGAGCATAATTGACGAAAATGAATTTAATGGTTCTCGATTCTTAGCATTGCATTTAAAAAAACATTATGCCACAGCCCAAGCAAGAAGTATGCAACACAAGCAGAAAAGACTGAATGTACATTTCTGAGTCATTCAAGGTCACTCCTTATTAGCAGTAGAAGAATAGCTAGACGAAACCGCAACCGCAATTCGCTTTTTTAAAAAGCTCAGAAATTCAAGGATGCTCCAATAGATTATTATTTTTTATTTCTGATTTCTAATAAGCTAAAAATAAATATTTTTTTTTTTGTTATTCTATGTATTTCATTATATATTTCCTTTTTAATTTTAAAACTGACGGAAATTCCAATTAAAGGGTAATCTTCTATTCGGAATCAACTACTCTTCAATCGTCAGATAATAATAAAGTACTTTAAAATTGCAGTAAACAACTTTAATTATCTCGTCGGAAAAACCCATTCATAAACTGTTTTCAACTCAGCTAAGTACATGGAATAAACGCCCACGTGAAAGAATGATTATCACGTGCTATCATGTGCTTTTTCCCAGTGACGTCATCCAAGGCTACCAAGGACATGAAAAAACTCTTTAGATTTTAGTCAGTTGTTGTGTGAATTTCTTTTAAAATGTAGCGTGTGAAAATGTCAGAGCGATGTAAATGCTCTGTTAACTTGTAATCAAGATACCGTTAAATGTTTAAATATAATATAAATATAAAAGTGAAGGATGCTTAATTTAATTAAAACACATGTTAATAAACATTTTAATTTCAGCAAAGTAATAAAGTTTCAGATCGATGGATTACGATAATGTGCAAATACACAAAGGAATACAATTGTGTGTGAATTAACGGAGACGTAGCGCTCGATTCGGATATACATTTCTTTACGAAGGTTTCACCTTATAATCAGGTAAGCGAATGCATGCTTACTTAACTCTATTTATGATGTATTGGTTTTATACAATTAAAGAAACTATTTTACACATTAAATAAACTGCGCCGCCGACAGATTATGAGACTGATAGTATGTATTAAATAAAAATTTTAAGCACATTAGCTATATGCTGAAAAAACTCGATTTATAGAAAATAAACGAACGCAAAGAAAAGCGATTCGTATTAAATTAAATTGAATATCTTTAAAAATAATTAAAGATAGAAAATAAAAATGGCTACATTTAAAGAAAGCCAATTCATCGAGAAACTAAATTCGAGCAATTATTCCAACTGGAAATTTAAGCTAGAAATGCTTCTCATTAAAGAAGACTTATTCGAAGTAATAAGTGATCAACCGCCAACTCCTTTAAATGAGGATTGGAACAAAAAAGATAGAAAAGCAAGAGCTTTAATTAATCTAAGCATAGATGATGCACAAATTGTGCATGTAAAAAATTTTACCACAGCCAGGCAAACCTGGGAAGGTCTCAAAAGTACGCATGAAAGAGCAAATTTGAGTAGCAAACTGTATTTATTACGAAAACTGTACAGTACTAAACTGCCCGAAAACGGCAATATGATTACTCATATAACAAATATTCTACAAATAGTAGATAAATTATCCGCCATAGGCGAGAATATAAATGACTCACACATATCCGCACTATTTCTATGCTCATTACCGCCCAGCTACAACACGCTTATCACAGCATTAGAGGCAAGGCCCGAAGCCGAATTATCCCCAGATTTTATCAGAAGTAAACTCATAGATGAGTATAATCGCAGACAAGAAATGTCTGAACAAAACAACAGCTCTGAAAAGGCATTTAAAACACAAAGAAAACACACTTATAACGACTACAAAAGAAATTCAAAATATTGCAGTCACTGTAAGATGACGAATCATAATAATAGCGAGTGCTATCACCTCAAGAGCAGATACACACAGCACAACAAAAACAAACACACATATCAAAATGTGAATAACTTTAATAATAAAAACAAAGCTAAACCTTTTACATCATCACTATGCTATGAAAACACAGAGAATTATAAAGAGAATACTGACTGTCACGATAACGCGAATGATCAGAAAATAAGCTCAAAAACTAATCAATCAGAAGATCGCGTACTAATAACAGAAAAATTAGGAAAACAGAACTGGATACTCGACAGTGGCAGTATCTCACACATTGCAAATGATAAGAGGTTATTTGATAAATTTAACAATTTTGAAAAATCATCAGTCACCATCGCAAACGGCAACAAACTCGAAGCATTTGGTTCAGGCAACGTTTTAATAAAAACGAAATCCCCAAATGGAGAAATAAAACTCACAAGACTACAGGAAGTCCTATACGTCCCAGAACTAGAATCCAATTTAATATCCGTAAGCAAAGCAACTAAAAATGGATGCAAATTAATCTTTGAAAATGACAAGTGCGATTTAACGTTCGACGGTGAAATTTATATAAGAGCGAAGAACAAAAATAATTTATACATAATCGAACAAACAAACCACTTAGAAAATGCAGAAAACTATGCAAACGTCACACTAAGCTGTAATAATAACAAAGAATGTTTAGAAGTATGGCATCGAAGACTAGGACACCGTGATTATGAAGCAATCAAAACAATTGTAAACAAACAGCTAGCTACCGGAATAAAAATTAAAAACTGCAGACACAATAATAAATTATGCGAAACCTGCATCAAATCTAAATTAAACGACGCGCCATATCCAAAATCGGCTACAAATAGAGCAAACAAAGTTCTCGATTTAATACACAGCGACGTCTGTGGACCTATAAGTACACCAACACTAGGAGAAAAACAATACTTTCTCACATTCATCGACGATTACTCGAGATATACAACTATATACTTACTATCTAAGAAAAGCGAAGTAATTGATAAATTAAAAGAATACATTGCAATGGTAAATAATCAATTCGGTAGAAAACCAAAAGAAATAAGATCAGATAATGGAGGAGAATATAATAGCAACGAAATAGACAATTATCTAAAGGAAAACGGGATATTACACCAATTCACAATTCCACACAACCCGAGCCAGAACGGCGTGGCAGAAAGGAAGAATAAAAGCCTACTCGATATGACACGTAGCATGCTTTTAGAAGCAAATTTAAATAAACAATTTTGGGGAGAGGCAATACACACAGCGACATATTTACAAAACAGATTACCAACAAGAGCGAACGACAAAACTCCATACGAACTATGGAAAGGTATCAAACCCGATCTCAAACATTTAAGAACCTTTGGATGTAAAGCATTTGTTTATATTAATAAAATACATCGAGGAAAACTAGATAATAGAGCGCAAGAAGGTATTTTTCTAGGTTACGACACACGTTCCAAAGGATATCGCATACACACAAAAGACAAACAAATAATAATTGCCAGGACTGTAAAATTCATATAACATGAAATAAAACACTCAAACAACATTGAGGAAGATTCAAATCTCGAAGAAATCTCCACTGATGATAGAAATCAAGAAGAGAAGAATAAAAATTACATTGAAATTGACATTAATGATAATGAAAAACAACCATGCGAGTCCAAACAAACACAAATAGAACCAAGAAGGTCAAATAGATCTAACAGAGGAGTACCACCAGATAGATTTGTCTGTTTAGTTAAAGACACACAATCAAATGAACCAAAGAATTGGAACGAAATCATGGAAATGAAAAATCCACACGATAGGGAAAATTGGCTCAAAGCCACCGAAAATGAAATCAAGTGCCTAGCTAAAAATAAAACTTGGACATTAGTCGATCCGCCACCAGGAAAGAAAGTGATAGGTTCAAAATGGACTTTTAAATTAAAACGCGACAACCTAAACCAAGTGCAAACCTATAAAGCACGACTCGTGGCACAGGGATACAGTCAGAAATTCGGAGTAGATTATGACGAGACCTTTGCTCCAGTTGTCTCTCATACCACAATCCGTGCATTTCTCATAGCAGCATTAAATCATAACCTTAAAGTTAATCATATCGACGTGAATACAGCGTTTTTACACGGAAACCTACAAGAAGAGGTATACATGAAACAGCCGGAAGGCTATATAGCTCCAAATCAACAAAACAAAGTATGTAAATTACAAAAAGCAATATACGGGCTCAAACAAGCCGCCAGAGCATGGCACACGAAAATCTCCGAGAGTCTTAAAGCATTAAATTTTGTACAAAGTACATCTGACTCATGTCTTTTTATACGCGAAAATGGTGAAAACTGGACATACATTATAGTATATGTGGATGATTTGTTAATCGCCGGAAAAAACGAAGATATAATTGAATTAATAAACAATCTCAAAAGGGAATATGAATTGAAAGATTTGGGAGAAGTCAATAACTATCTCGGAATAAATATAAAAAGAAACGATAAAAATTTCTACTTAAACCAAAATTCAAAAATTGAAGAATTGGTAGATAAACTCAATCTTCAAAACGCAAAACCTTACAGCACACCTATGGAAGCAGGTTACAATCGACTCAACGATGATGAAAATCTATTACCTAACAATATTAAATTCAGACAAGCAACGGGAACATTACTCTACATCTCAACATTAACCAGGCCCGATATTTCAGCAGCGGTCAACATACTCAGCCGTAGAAATGAAACCCCTCGAGAAAAAGACTGGAAAGCAGTCAAAAGAATCGTAACATACTTAAACAACACAAAACACCTCAACCTGACGCTAAGTTCGAAAAATAAGCCTATTCTCGAAGTTTACGCAGATGCAGATTGGGGAGGTGATCCAGAAACTAGACGATCCACCAGCGGAAATATATTTATGTTAGGAAAATGTCCCATACATTGGACAACGAAAAGACAGACATGCGTTGCTCTGTCATCAGCAGAAGCTGAATACATTTCTGTAAGTAACGCAGCACAGGAAATACTATGGATGATAAAACTCCTGGAAGATTTAAAATTACCACAACAGAAACCCATAACAATATACGAGGACAATCAGCCATGTATAAAAATGGTTGAAAGTGAAAAACATACTCGAAAAAGTAAACATATAGATATCAGATTCCACGCGATAAGACAACTCAAGGAAGATGGAATAATAGATTTAAAGTATTGTCCCACAGAATTTATGACCGCAGATTCACTCACCAAGCCCAACCCCAAACCTGAATTCATTAAACACCGAAACAATCTGAACTTACTTCCTTATCCTACATAGAAGATTAAGGGGGAGTGACGGAAATTCCAATTAAAGGGTAATCTTCTATTCGGAATCAACTACTCTTCAATCGTCAGATAATAATAAAGTACTTTAAAATTGCAGTAAACAAATTTAATTATCTCGTCGGAAAAACCCATTCATAAACTGTTTTCAACTCAGCTAAGTACATGGAATAAACGCCCACGTGAAAGAATGATTATCACGTGCTATCATGTGCTTTTTCCCAGTGACGTCATCCAAGGCTACCAAGGACATGAAAAAACTCTTTAGATTTTAGTCAGTTGTTGTGTGAATTTCTTTTAAAATGTAGCGTGTGAAAATGTCAGAGCGATGTAAATGCTCTGTTAACTTGTAATCAAGATACCGTTAAATGTTTAAATATAATATAAATATAAAAGTGAAGGATGCTTAATTTAATTAAAACACATGTTAATAAACATTTTAATTTCAGCAAAGTAATAAAGTTTCAGATCGATGGATTACGATAATGTGCGACTACACAAAGGAATACAATTGTGTGTGAATTAACGGAGACGTAGCGCTCGATTCGGATATACATTTCTTTACGAAGGTTTCACCTTATAATCAGGTAAGCGAATGCATGCTTACTTAACTCTATTTATGATGTATTGGTTTTATACAATTAAAGAAACTATTTTACACATTAAATAAACTGCGCCGCCGACAAAAACTTTACATAATACTCAGTTATGCTCAAAAACATTAGCCCCAGAGATTGTTTCTTAACAGCTGTTTATAACGATTGTACTAGAAACTCGAATACATCAAACGGTGTTTAGATTATATTAAAGTATTTCTTTTATATATGTTTTCGAAATGTTTTTTTTTTCATATATATATATAGGAGTTGTTTGTATCAGAAATAAGAGGAAAAAATTAAAATGTTTCGAGCATTTTTATGGAAATAAATTAAATGTAAAATTTATTTTTATATCAATTTTATTTTTTGAATGTTTTTTCTCAATTTAATAACATAACTATTAAAATTTACTCCCATACAAAACAGTTGTACTTACAGAATATAAAAAACAAAAAGATAGATTAAAATAAATGTTTGTAAATAAAAAATATATACTTTTACAGTATTTGTTTTAATAAGGCATGTCTTATTTGAATCTTGATAACCAAAAATTAATTTTACGAAATAATTGTCTTGCATAATCACAATATATATATAACTAAAATTACATACATTACATACATTATATACAAAAATTATATAAATATACATTTATCTAGTGTAAAATACAAAAAATAAATTAAAGATAAACTGGATCAAAAACTACTTTTGTTAACGATGTATTATTAGCCTACATAAAAAATTATGTGGTCGAACAACTGGGAAATTTGAAAGAGTATGTATATACACAGGATATTACATCCTATTTTTTTCAAATATATAATTTTTAATTAAGAGAAATTAGTTTATGGAGTACTATTTCATAGAAAGAGTAATTCTGATACTGTTCTCCATTATCTTAAATAACATTAATGTCAAATTATCACTTTCCAATATTAAAGTAAATATTGTAATCCGGATTTGTCAGTGTGTGTGTGTGTCTGTGCGCGAATGAACACTACAGTGGTCACAATCTATATGGGGAACAAAAAGTTCATCTTATCTTTCGAGGGACCCTCCTAAAACTTTCCAATTATTTAGAAAATTATTTTGACAAAGTTTCAGCTCAATTGAATAATATTAACCCGCGACTCATCGAGGTTAAATTATTGAAAAATTGCGATTTTTGGTGAAAAACTGTAGTTTTTCCTTCATTAGGTGAAAATTACTTGTCCTAGATACCTGATTCTTGTCTTATGTCATAAAATATGTTGTTGCCTTGAACTTTTACTCTCAACAAAAAACATATTTAACGACATTTAACATTTTGCCGGTCAGGTCGGAAACTATATCCTCAAATATATATTTTTAAAAAGTAAGTGGAAAATGATTTTGATACAGCTATTATTAGAACAAAATCTCAAATATTTACCATGTCGCCACTATATTCTAGAAATTATTCTCAAAGCAATTTTTGATTGTAAAATGGGCACAACCACTGCCCTTAACAAGATATTTAAAAAAAAAATCAGACTGGGTGGTCTAAGCTGGACAAGACTAAATACAAACCTGCTATTGAATATGAAAATATTAGATAAAAAATACTTAATTCGGACGAACTTTCAAGTTTTGTTATTTTCAAGTTTGCATTTAAAAAAAACATTACTCCGGGGATAATTATAAATAATTTAATCAACTTTGTTTACTTTTTATAGGATGTCTTCCACCAAAACACATTTTTTTTTCAGAGCACCTGGGGCTATTCAATTCATCACGCCAGATGGATGGCAACGACCATTTATTCTCTCAAAATATATCTTTTCAGGGATCAATTCTCATTAACAGATTTAGAAAAAGAAGGTATTAGAGACATTTTTTTTTATAATCAATATTTATATAAAAGCGTGGTTCAATGCTCCCAATCAAGACTTACAATTATTAAACGTGTTGTCTACAGAAAAATTGATAAACAGATTACAGACAAAGCGCTTTCTAAAATTATAAACTATCTTTGGTATCTTAATTCGGAGCAGTTGCACTTTCATTTTTTGATGATAGTTTGGAAAAAAAAAAAGTCAAAATAGGTATGGCTGTAAAATTAATGTTATTTGAAGAAGAACATGATGAATGCTGATAGAGAAGTGAGAGCAACAATATGTTTCACTGAAGTGGAATATTTTTTTGAAAAAGAAGTTGATTTTTTTGTTTCATCTCAAACTGTAATTTTTTTTTTTAAATATTTGAGATTAATATGCAATTTTTAAATACTAATTCCGATGTATGGTGTGAAAATAATCATTCTTTGAAATAAAGAAAAAAATAGTGAATGGTTTTAAGGTTGCCACTGACAAAGTTGAAAGGGGAATAAAATAAATCCAATTCCTGTTTAACGAAAAACGAAGGAAATAATCAGTTTTTGATACAAGGTTATCTGAATGTAGAAAATCTATAGCAGACTCCTCAAAATCCACATTATGGAAACCATATTGCAACCTTAAAGTGTTAATTATAAGTAATCGTATATATTATTTCTCCTGTCAACATCCCTTTTAATAAGATAATACAAAATTCAAAACAACGAATGAGATAGCATATGAAAGGATTTTGAACAGGCTTCTGACATAGCACACTTAACATTTCGTTAAAACAAGTTTTTTTTTTTTAAATTGCAATTAATTAAAAATTAAATCGGCATTGTTTTCATAAATGAAATGAAAGATTTTCCTCATATCATGGTTGTTACAAAAATAAATTACTGCATTATCAGATGACGTCATCCTATAATGCAATTAAAATACGATTGTTAATTTATTTCTTGTGCGTACTTTTTAAAAAATATATTGAGTTTTTAATCGGGTTTTATTTAAATTTTACGCGTGCTTCACCTATTGTTTATTTGTTTTCTTTGTTTAATGATGGCTGTGTATATGCGTAATGTTTTGGAGCATCAGTAGATTACGAAATTTAAGGATTATCTTCCATTTAGATATACAGTTCATTAGGATTCACAAAATATGCAAGTATTTTTTTTTAATATTACGTCACTTAAATGGCTGCTGGACCACAAAGTTTGAACATCCCATGTTTAAGCTCCCATAGGCTTGCAAAAAAGTGGTGAACCAAAAATTGAATTATGTATTAAGACATTTCTGGAACAGTTTTGCCAAATCTGAGGAAAGGCTTTCATATGAATTCCTTGAACGTCTGATTCAGTGTTTCATTTTTTTATAATTCGTTTTTTTTTCAGTATAGGGGTTTTGGCAACCTAGAGAAATGACCTTGGCGACAGAAGAAAATTTGGCAAAAAAATTTCTGTCAATCTATTCCCATTTTCTTATACACAAGCCATCATCATATATATTATTTCTGTTGTCAACATCCTTTTTTCTATGCACATACAAAACATACAACGATGAATGAGGTATCATTCGAAAAGTGTTTGAACAAATTTCTGAGATGGTACACCATCATTTCGTTAAAATAAGTTGTTTGATTAAAGAAAAAAATCAGTTAATTAAAAATCAGTGCTAAAACGTACCAGGAAATAATCTAAAATATTAAGATTGAATACACAGGCCCTTCTGGTTATAATTTATTTCCTTTATAACGCTTTGCTTTTATAACACACCATTAATAATAAAATGCATTTGAACATCATTTGTTCTCATTTTTGTACTTCATTTGCTCTTACTTTTTTATAATTCATTTAGTTTAAATTCATTTTTTTCTTATTTACATTTTAATTTTTTGTTAGCTAACCCTTTTTTATGTTAAAAAAAAAAAAAAAAGAGAGACAGAGAAATCAAAATCTGTAAAGCAGATGAAATGGAATTTTACAATGATGTCTAGCAATTTCATAAAAAGTCAATTTTGAGGATTCGGATCATGCTTGGTCCCGAAAAATGCTGTATATATTTAAAACTATACATTTTCAATAAAATATCTGTAACTTTATATATAATTGAAACAATAGATTCACCTTTGTTTACTTAAAATATGAAAACATTGATGAAAGTAATTCATTTTTTTTTTGACTAAAATATGTGTTTGATGAAAATACATAATCTTCCTGTGCTAGCGTCAAGGCTACAATAGATACCTTGCTTGCTCATTCATTATCATGAAGTCACAAAAAGTGGCTGGCCGCGACCAACGATTGGTGCAAAGCGACGAGCACGTCGTTTTGTGCCAATCGCTGTATATCTTTCCTTTTGTCGTTTGGCTTTGCACCAATCGCTGGTAGCGGACAGCCACCATTTGTGACGTCATGATAATGAATGAGCAAGCCCGGTATCTAGTGTAGCCCTGCTAGCGTCTAGTATCGACAAACATCAAACTTTATTCTCGGCTGATTTTTTCCTCCTTGATAATGGCTCGGATTGAAGGTGAAAGCGCTCGGAGAGAGCTTCGTACTGTTACCCTCTAGGGTTTTAAAGTTTTTTAAAACCATTTGTATATCCATTTTCATCAAACATCTATTTTATTAAAAAAAATAATAATGAAATATTTTCATGAATGTTTTCATATTTTAACTATAAATGTTTATAAAAAAGTGGTGTTTGATTCTTCAATGCAAAAACATTTTTTATGGAATGAGACCAGCATTAGGTTTATATGTTCTATTAAATGCATTTTATGAAGATAAACTAGAATTTTTTGCGAAAAATTACGTTTTTGGAAAACTCAAAAAGGCACGGATTAACATTATCCAAATGAGTTGAAACTTTGCCAATTCTCATGTTTTAGCTAATTGGCAACCTTTGTGTGTGGGGGGGGGGGGGGAACACCCCCAAAAAATTCAAAAAATGATTTCTAGTGACCACCCTAATTGAACACGATAAAACTTAACGGTACGTCCCACAGAGCTTCCATTTGGCAAAAATGTCATATACCACTGTCACAAGAAATGTGTAGATTTTCGTAGAAATTAGACGACGGACTAGGCATTGAATCCCTTTTAAACCCATTTCAAACCATTTTGTGACCTATTCTACAGTGAAAATCACCAAGGATATGTGGCAGGTTATAAGTGGTAAATATTAAAGTTAAATGATAAAGGTCAATCTTTCGAATCCAGCCGTTTGCATTGCGACAAAAATTTATAAATTTTTTTGAGACAGACATTGCACGGTTCGTTTATTTTTACCACAAATTTTAATAGCATTTTTCTATTTAATATTTAAAAAGCAGAAATTGCACACGCCTCGTTTAATTGCAAGATTTGTAATATTTTTTTCTGCATTTAAAAAAAGGCGAAAAATTCTATTCCAAAATTGTGGTAAAACCGTACGAACCCTGCATCAGTATTCGGAAATTTAGTTGAAGTCGCTTCAGTTGCTTTATTTTTGTAAATAGTATAAAACTGAGCTGCACCATCAGGCACAGAGTGCGTCGTCTGGCACGTCAACCGTCGCACCTAAGAATTGAGGGACTTTTAACGAACACGACCATTAGGGTCCTCCTGTATGCGCTGCAACCCGTGGGAGCAGCCCACACCTGCGCATCACTCCCATTGAACCCATGAGTTTGACGACAGAGGTTTGTTGCGATATGCGGTGGAGCCCAAAACTACGAGGACGCCACCACAAAACACCTGCTTAAACGCTGGAGCCCTCCGTCCGCTTCGTAGCCGGGACCCTAAAGAGGGAACCGGATACTAGGCCGAACTTCCCCAACGACCCTTAATGTACCGCGGCTTCCGATCATCGAATCCTAGGGAGGGAGGAAACGACTTGTTCATCCTACGCGGCGAGTAGGAGAAGCGTCCTGCCAGCCCGGGACCTCGAGAAAAAGTGTCCCTGACGCATAGACATGCCCTGGTTGTCCTTCAGAAGCTGTGCTTCCGGCTAGACCTGCAGCGAAATGCAGGTGGTGGCCGGTTGACTAAACTGGGGGTTCATTCACATATAACTGAAAAACGCAACACAAACACAAAACACAGCAACGGAAGAAAAGTATGCATCACTATCAGACACTGAAGGCCATGGAAAACTCCTTCAAAAAAAACCAAAGAGTTTAGTAGATTGAAAGTTATTATTACACTCCTGCTGATCAAACCATCGGGCGCAGCAAACTCCGATTATGCAAAGACAGGCTGACTGATTTTCGACCCAAGGTTTGTTTCAGGTTTCGACTCCGTCATTTTACTGACGAGCCTCCTGCCCTTTTCCTCTTTATTCGATCAGAAAAGAGATCCAAGAAGAGGTTAATCCCCTTTCAGAGAAGATGATATGAGCCACAGACCTCGGACCTGAGGGGCTCTCCACGATTCGAACCACTCTTGGCAAAGCGGGGAAATTCCCTTTCCGATGGAACGTTGAGTGCAGCTCACAATTACTCTAGTTACAGAGGGGACGCAAAGGACGACACGCGAGAACCCATCGTTAGGAGCTCTCGGCTTACCCGATCCTCGCGGCGGTCTACGTTCCGCCGCCTGCCAGTGCCGAGGGATGCTGCACGCCGCCTCACGCACTGACCAAGCGTCACAACGGAACCCAGGCCCTTCTTGTTCTGCAGAATCCGAACTAACCTTCGTGGCACCTTACATAAGTTTTAGAAATTCTCCGACAACCGTTCGCTAGCCGTTGCCCTCGTGTCACCATCTTTGGCGCAGGGCGTCTAGGCGAAAGGGATTGGCCTACGCGATCTCCTTTTACCACACGGCCGTCCCGAAGTTCCGCAGATATATGAACCTGAATCCCACGTCGGCTGGCGTTACCGACCACGGACCAAGGATGAAGCTCTACATATCAGTCTTCAAGGGACGACCTAAGCCGCAAACCTCCTGCAGCCGAGAACCGGCCGAAAGGAGGTGATAGTCCGAAGTCATGTGGTGATCATCCAGCACGCAGCCTCTGGCACTATCGTCTACTCGGGCATCACATTCCCTCTGGCGCACCACGTTGAAGTGGTGGTTCACCAGTCTCCTGCCCCCGTCGTGTCGAAGAACATTTCGCTGTGTCGGGCTTCAGGTCATCTTCCCAACTGAAGAGCGCCGAGTCGGAGCTACCCAACGGAGAATATCTCGCGATTTATAAATATGATAAATTTAATGTCGTGTGTTTGCATTTTTCAATATTTCACCAATACAGGGTTATTCTAAATGATGGACCCATTTTCAAAAAATTGTATTTATTAAAGCACAATTCCAAAATGAACAATCTTTATACCAATGAAAAGATGAAGTTTCAAAGTTTTTTTAAGACATTATAAATGTTCAATGTGTCCACCGTTTGCTGTACGGCAAACATCTACGCGAAAGCCAAACTCGTCCCACACACGAGAAAGCGTATCTGCTGTTGCTGAGTGCACGGCTTTCAAAGCGGTGATGGTTCCAGAGGCGGCCGGTAGAGGTTGCGCGGCTATAGGCCGCGATTTCGTTTCACTGTCAGTTGTGAGTGAGGCAGCAGATACGCATCCTCGTGTGTGGGACGAGTTTGGATATCGCGTAGATGTTTGCCGTGCAGCAAACGGTGGACACATTGAACATTTATAATGTCTTAAAAAAACTTTGAAAATTCCTCTTTTCATTGGTATAAAGATTGTTCATTTTGGATTTGTACTTTAATAAATGCAATTTTTTGAAAATGGGTCCATCATTTAGAATAACCCTGTATTGTCAAAAAAAATCGCCATCTGATTGTAAATATTTCAATGCAATGAGAATATTCAACCAATAATGGTATCCGATGAATACATGATGACATATAGACTCTATATTTATCCCGAATACAATTAGTATAGTCAATATTGTTTCACTGTGATGTAACTTTTCTTTGTTAAAATAAATTACACTTATTTTATGCTCGTAATAACAAATATATTTTAAATATATTCATATTTATTAAACATTACTGTATTTTATAATTGCTT